>CM059189.1:66951336-67368417 GCA_030323885.1 Branchipolynoe longqiensis
TCCCTAAATCAATCAATCAATAGTTCCATCCTCTAGTCGAGGGTTGGATGCAATGGTTCTCCACTTGTCCCGATGTTGTGCTGTTCTGATAGACTGTGAATAATTCAAGCCTGTCCACTGTGAAATATTTGTAAACCATGATGTTCTTGGTCTCCCTCTCCCTCTGCTGCCATTCACCTTCCCTTCCAACAATGTACGGTATATTGAACTCTGACGAATGATGTGGCCAAAATAAATAAGTTTCTTTGTCTGTATAGTGGCAAACAAGCTTTTCTTATTTTTAATTTTTCTGAGAACTTCTTTGTTGGTGATCTTCTTTGTCCATGATATTTTCATCATCCTTCGATAAGTCCACATCTCAAATGCTGCTAAACGTTTGTACATTTTCTTAGAGATTGTCCATGTCTCTGCCCCATACATTAGAGTAGACCACACATAACACTGAAGAATACGCTTCCTTGTTTGTATTAATATCTTACTTGATGTTAACACTCTATACATTTTGGAGAATGTTGTTCGGGCTATTGTTATCCTTCTTTTAATTTCTTCCTCACATCTCCCATCATTTGTAATCTTTTGTCCGAGATATATGAATTCGGATACTTGTTCTATGTTTGTGCCATCTATGGTTATATTGACATTTGGTTTATCTGTCTTTTTACTTATAACCATTGTTTTGGTCTTCCTGGCATTCATCTTCATGTTGAATAGTATTCCAGCTTTATTGATTCTATTCACTTATATCTTGTAGGTTTTTCTCACTGTCTGCTAGTATTACACTGTCATCGGCATATCTAAGATTGTTGATGTTCATGCCACCTATTGTCACTCCCTTGCAATCTTCAATGTGTCTGAAAATCATCTCTGTGTACAGGTTAAATAGACATGGTGACAATACACACCCCTGTCAAACTCCTCGTTTAATCATAACTTCATCCGATAGGCCCTGCTCCATTTTTATAAATGCACGTTGTGTCCAGTATAAGTTCACAATTAGTTTAATGTCTTTGCCATTGACACCAATATCTTGTAAACATTTGATTAACAGTTCATGATTGACTCGGTCGAAGGCCTTCTCATAGTCAATAAAGCAGGCATAGACATCCTGGTTCACTTCACAATAACGTTCACAAATCATTCTCATATTGAAAATCCCTTCACGTGTACCTCTTCCAGATATAAACCCACTTTGTACGTTACTGATTTGTTCTTCAATTTTCTGTCTGTTTCTCAGTAAAATTATTTTCAGGATCATCTTCAACATATGACTCATCAGGCTTAGTGTTCTGTACTCAGTACACAATGTTGGTTTTAGCTTCTTTGGGAGTCGTACAAATATGGATTCATTCATATTCAATGGTATAAATCCAGTCTCATAGATGTCAGTTACTAGCTTATGAATGATTTGAATCCCCACTTCATCTAGTCCTTTTATCATTTCTGATGTTACCTGGTCACTTCCAGGAGCCTTACCTGCCTTTAGATCATTGATAGCCTTCTCAACCTCTGATACTAATATAATATTCCCATCTTCTTTCTCAATTGTGGGTGGGTTCCCTCTGTCATCATTGTATAGTTCGTTTGTTTACTAAATAGATTCTATCAATTACTAATGAAACTTTTCTTTTTCTATGGGAATTTGTTTCCCTTGACTACAAAGATATGATTGTGAGCTTTCTAATTTAATGAGTGTCTATTGGCACATAATTGATGTCTGTTTTTACATGTAAAAGCGATGGTTTGAACAAAAAACAAACATTTCTCGCCGTGAATATGGCCTATGCTGCCAACACGGCGTAAAGCAACCACCAATCAATCAATCAACCTTACCCCCCACAACCCACCTCTCATCCACGCCACCCACCCCAGTCAACCCCACCCACATACCCACCCCACCTGCATACCCCACCCCACCCGCATACCTCACCCCACCCACATACCCCACCCCACCCGAATACCGCACCCCATCCGCATACCCCACCCCACCCGCATACCCCACCCCACCCACATACCCCACCCCACCCGCATACCGCACCCCATCCGCATACCCCATCCCACCCGCATACCCCATCCCACCCGCATACCCCACCCCACCCACATACCCTACCCCACCCGCATACCCCACCCCACCCGCATACCCCACCGCACCTGCATACCCCACCCCACCCGCATACCCCACCCCACCCGCATACCCCACCCCACCCACATACCCTACCCCACCCGCATTCCGCACCCCACCCGCATACCCCACCCCACCCGCATACCCCACCCCACCCACATACCCTACCCCACCCGCATACCCCACCCCACCCGCATGCCCCACCCCACCCGCATACTCCACCCGACCCGCATACCCCACCCCACCCGCATACCCCACCCACCCGCATAGCCCACCCCACCCGCATACCCCACCCCACCCGCATACCCCACCCCACCCGCATACCCACCCCACCCGCATACCGCACCCCACCCGCATACCCCACCCCACCCGCATACCCCACCCCACCCGCATACCCACCTGCATACCCACCCCACCCGCATACCCACCCCACCCACATACCCCACCCCACCCGCGTACTGCACCCCACCCGCATACCCCACACCACCAACATACCCCACCCCACCAACATACCCCACCCCACCCGCATATCCTACCCTACCTATCCCACACTACCTACCTACTGCACACTACCTACCTACCCCAGAGTGCTGATGTTGTACATTTGTGTCGAGGAAAGGAAATCAGTATGTATGTGTGTACCTATGTGGAAGTGCTTAATCGAAATAAACCAGAGCTTAAAACTCGGGGCATTGCCTGCATACAGATGATATGCACAGCTTAGCTGCCTCTAGTTAGCATGTATTGGATATGTATGATATATACTATATATAATATAAATGATATATAAGATAAACAGGATATATAATATATACATTATATATGATATATACATTATATATGATATATACATTATATATGATATATAATACATATATAGTATATATAATATATATATGATATATAATATATATATATATATATAATATATCAAATATATATAATATATCAAATAATATATAATATATAATATATAATGTATATAATGTATATTATATATATATGATATATATGATACATATGATATATATGATTTATTCTGTCCATTATCCAGCCAGTATGACTGGTGATAATCACCACCACGCCTTCACTACACTAACGGCGCCTCACGTCCGACCTGTGTTATGGGGGCGGTGTGGGCGAGGCACTCGCGCCACCTAGCGGGCGATGGGGCGGGAGGGAGCGTGCGGGTAGCCGAAGCTGAAAGAATTCCCTGAGAATTGCTGCTCATGGGATTATAAGCTCATGGCTTATCCGCATGCAATAAAATGCCACGCCTGAATGAGTTCAGGGTGTCATGCGGCTGGCCTAAGGGGCGCTGATTTGACAGTTGTTCTTGTCTAGTTATCCTTGTGTTGAGCAAATCGACCCTCATCGGCATCAGTGGCTCTTGGTGTTTGCTCCTCAATGGTTGCACTGATGTCATGGTAGCGATCATATATATTAACTGGCGTTGTCTATATTATATAATATGTATTATATATTATATCATCATCATCATCATCATGCTGTCGGTCGCGATGCGACAAAGACTGCTTTCATTACTTGACTGCCGCTCTCCATTTAGCTCTCTGCTGTGAGAGTTGTGTCCATGAGTCGGTCTTAATGTCTCTCAGCTTCAGGTTTCTCTTGATGGTATCTTTGAACCGGAGATGGGGGCGCCCTCTCTTTCTGTAGCCAAAAGACAGTTGAGAATAGAGGATCTGCTTTGGTAGCCTGTCTGATGACATCCTCATGAGGTGTCCAGTCCACCGGAGATTCTTTTTGATCAGAAGATCTTCCATAGAGGGCAGCCCCATCCGTTCGAGTATTTCCTTATTCGTCACTTTGTCCTTCCAGGTTAGCCTCATGATTGAACGCAGATGTCGCATCATGAAGGCATGCAGCTTTTTCACCTGCTGTCTGTATGCTGTCCAGGCCTCGGCTCCGTATAGTAGGGTGGATAGCACGATTGCGCGGTAGATCTTACCTTTGACCCGAATGGACACATGGTGGTTGTTCCAGAGTCTCTGGCGTAGTCGGCCGAAAGATGCGCTAGCCTTGGCCATCCTCCTCTGTATCTCAGCATCAATGCGTCCATCACTTGATATTGTGCATCCGAGATAGGTGAATTCCGGAACAGAGTTCAGCTTGTTTCCGTCAACCATGATCTCCTCCTCTCGGGTTCTTGTAGAGTTGGGTTGGTACAGCACCTCCGTCTTCTTGATGTTAATTTTCAGGCCAAACTTCTTTGATGCATCGGAGAAAGCGTCCACTATTTTCTGGGTCTCTTCAGCAGAGTGGGCAACCAGTGCACTGTCATCTGCGAATAGTAGCTCTCTCACCAGTATCTGAGTAGTCTTGGTCTTCGCTCTGAAGTGTGCGACATTGAATAGGTCAGCGCTCTGTCTGGACTGTATATAGATGCCATCCCCCATGTCTCGGAAAGCCTCGTCTAGCATTGCTGATAGGAAGATGGAGAAGAGCGTGGGGGCCAGTACACAACCTTGCTTGACCCCATTGGTAACCGCAAACGATTCCGAGACTTCCCCTCCAGCACTAACGTTCGCCATCATTCCTGTATGTAGAGCCTCGATCATAGTTGTGAACTTCTCTGGGCATCCGTACTTCCTCAGTAGCTGCCATAGCCCGGTCCTCCCGACTGTATCAAATGCCTTAGTGAAATCGACAAATACCATGTACAGTGGTCGGTCCTGCTCAATGCACTTTTCTTGTAGCTGTCGGAGACAAAATATCATATCCACAGTGCTCCGGTTACCTCTGAAGCCACACTGTGACTCCGGAACTACACCAGGTGTTATGTGAATAGATAGTCTGTTGAGTAGGATCCTGGCGAAGATCTTCCCTGCTATGGAAAGAAGAGAGATTCCTCTATAGTTCCCACAGTCTGTTCGATCACCTTTCTTGTAGATGGTTACAATGCTGGCATCCTTCCATGCTTGGGGTACAGAACCCTCCTCCCAGGCATTGGTGATTAGTTGGTGCAGTCTTTTGAGCAGATTGTCTCCTCCATGCTTCCATATCTCGGCAGGAATTCCATCACCCCCAGGTGCTTTGCCATCTTTCAGGCTGGCGATTGCTCTAGCCATCTCATCCATGGTTGGAATCTCATCGAGGCATGTTTTGGTAATGCGCTGCTGGATGTTGTTCAGAGCTTCGTGATCTATGTCACCAGGGACGTTGAGTAGCTTCTGGAAGTGTTCGCTCCATCTTGCCACAACTCTCTTGCTGTCGGAAAAGGTCTCCGTTCCATCTGTTGATTTCAGGTGAACAGCTCCCTTCTTCATGGGTCCCCACACTTCCTTCAGTCCGCTGTAGAAGCCCTTCATGTTGTTTCTGTCTGCAGCTCTCTGCAGCTCCTCTGCCTTCATTTCCCACCAGTCTGACTTCAATGCACGGGTGCATTTTTGTAGCAATCTGCAGGCATCTTTGTATGCTGCAGTGGTGGATCTAGTGTTCCTGGTCTGCAACACTCTCTGGTGGGCTTGGTCTCTTCTGCTCATAAGATTCTGTAGCTCCTGATTGTTGGGGTCGAACCAGTCCTGATGTTTTCTGTCTGGCTTGCCGAGATAAGTTTTAGCTGTGTTGTATACAACCTGCTGCAACGCTGCCCATTCCTCATCTGGTGTTGGGCTTTCCTTCTCCTCCCATTGTGCGAGAGCGCTGTCCATCTCCCGCTTGAAGCTCTCCCTGTGACTGATGGTACTTAATTTTGCTGTGTTGAGCTTTGTCGGTTTATTTGTCCCTTGCCTGTTGTGTTTTTCTCGTATTCTGAATGCCACTTTTGACCTTAGCATCTGGTGATCGGTCCAGCAGTTAGCTCCACGCATGGCTCGAGTACTGTGGATGTCCATCTTATCCCGGCACCTTGTGATGATGAAGTCGATCATATGCCAGTGCCTGGAACGAGGATGCATCCAAGTGGTCTTGCGTTCATCCTTCTGCTTGAACATGGTGTTTGTTACTATCAGTTCGAACTCAGAGCACAAAGCCAGTAGGAGCTCACCATTGGAGTTGCATTTCCCGATTCCATGTTTGCCCATGACCAAGGGCCACTTGTCATTGTCTCTTCCTATCCTTGCATTGAAGTCTCCTATCAGCAGTAGCTTATCCGTGTGAGGGATGTCACTGAGCGTACTTGCCAGCTGGTTGTAGAAGGCCTCCTTGTTATCATCTGGGTTTGTCATTGTTGGAGCGTACACACTGATAATTGTAGCAAAGTTGTCCTTGCTCAAAGGTAGTCTCATCGTCATGATTCTGTCACTTACTGGCCGTGGCATTTCTGTCAGCTTTGTGACAATGTCCTTTTTGATAGCAAAGCCCACTCCTGCCTCCCTTCTCTCTCCTTCGGGTTTGCCACTCCAGAAGAAAGAGTATTCCAGGTCATTGAGACTACCAGACTCTGAGAACCTTGTTTCGCATAGGGCGGCAATGTCGATGTTGTATTTTGCCAGTTCCATTGCTACTAGTGCCGTACGTCTTTCTGGTCGGTCAGCTGCTTCTCGGTCGAGAAGAGTCCTGACGTTCCATTGGGCAATTGTCAGTAGTTGTGTTGTGTTGCGTTGTGTTCCTCCTAGCTGATTTTCCGCTGTCGACGGAAGATGAGCTCGAGCAGCGCGGTCCTTGATAACCCGGGCGACGACCGAGCCGGTATGGTGTTTTGTGCGGTTGTACATTTCATGAAAGCTGCCTGCAAAAGTGTTGAAGTGCTGCTGGCTTTTGCAAGTTACCAGCGGCACTCTCTCGGGGAGCAAATAGAGGTTTCACACCGGCAAGAACATGTCAAGACAGGCGCAAATCTATTTGTCCCTGCAGTGGCTGGTCAGGAGATGTTGGGAGTTCCATACATCAACCACCCTTAATGCTGCCACAGTGACATGGTTTTCTGTTTAGGGTTTGCTCCCTTAGCCTTTGGTTCTGTCAAGGACCTGTACCACAAGGCAGTGGTTTAGAACTCTGCAAGGCAGGGGCGTCAAACTCCCTGAGGTATTGCTATACCTGCTATACCTGCATACTATGTATATTATATATTAAGCATATATACCGTGTAAGCATTTCTATGAATATATTATACTGAATTATGTGAATATAAATAGGTGGTGTGAGTGTGGGGTAGTATTTTGATCATTTTGGCTGTTGGACTGCTCCGCCTATGGAGCAATCTGTAACCCCAGGGTTTGAATGTTCCATACTTACCCCTAAAATATGCTTACGTAAGTATTTACCGGTATGAACATTATTCCGTGACAGGGTAACACTCTCAACCCATTATTGGGTTGCTTCATTATATTCGTTAGCCAGCAATTATAGACAATATATATATATTATATATATAATATATATAATATAATATATATAATATAATATATGTAATATAATATATATACAATATATATAATATACTATATATAATATGATATATATAATATATGTAATATATTATATATATATATTATATATATATATATATTATATATAATATATATAATATTGATGATATTTATAATATAATATATAATATATATTTTACATATCATATGTATAATATGCATACTGTGTATACGATGTATACTATGCATACAATGCATAGTATGTATAACATGTATAATGTGTGTATGTATAATATGTTTAATGTGCATAATATATAACTATATAATATACAATAATAATATGGTTACGTCTTGCTGAGTATTATCAGAGCTAATTTGCAAATACAAATCTAGCACTGTCCAAAAGAAACAAAAAGGACCCACAATTTAATTTCCCCGGTCTTTATTTTATGGAGAACTAAGCTCGTCCAACTATTCACTATGTATACTATGCATAGTATTATAATATGTATGCTATGTATAATATGTATAATATGCATAATATGTATAATATGTATAATATATATAATATGCATAATATATAATATATCAAATATAATATATATAATATACAATACATAATATAGTTACGTCTTGCTCAGTGTTATCAGAGCTAATTTTCAAATACAAATCTAGGCACTCTCCAAAAGAAACACACACAACAACAAAAAACAATTTATTTCCCCCCGTCATTATGGTATGGAGAATTAAGCGCGTCCAGCTATACACCCACATACATGGTCATGCAGGGTTCGACTGTAGGTCATGCCGAGATTGTCTGGGAGTGGGGTTCCTCCCTGGCTAATCGCATTTGGGTGGTGCAGTTCTTTGGCAGCGAGCTGCTCATGGGCTGCTCACGAGCTGCTCACGAGCTGCTCACGAGCTGCTCATGAGGTGAGCTCGCCTTATTGCTCGGTGCGGCGCCGCCCGTGTACAAAGGCATTTAACACCGTCCATGGAGCCCACCTCGAGGGACCAGCTGGAATCTGGGTCAGCGAACAATGATCGCACCGCTTGAACCTGGTACTGTGCCAGAGCTGCTCGGAGATGGTAGTTGATAGGGCTACCCGGAGCTGGTAGGAGCAATCGGAACTGATTGTGCCATCCAGAGCGGAGTGTTGTAATGCGGAACTGCTTGAATCGTATGGAATTGATTGCAACATTTGGAACCGATTGCACCACGTGGAACTTATTGCAACACGTGGAGCTGATTACAGCATATGGAACTGATTGCAACACATGTGAACTGATTGCAACATCTGGAACTGATGGCAATACGTAGAACTGAATGCAACACGTGGAACTGAATGCAACACGTGGAACTGATTGCAACACGTGGAATTTATTGGAACATGTGGAACTGATTACAGCATGTGGAACTGATTGTAACATGTGGAAGTGATTGCAACATCTGGAACTGATTGCAACACGTAGAACTGAATGCAACACGTGGAACTGAATGCAACACGTGGAACTGAATGCAGACATTGCAACATGTTTAAATGATTGTAACACGTGGAGCTGATTGCAATACGTGAAACTGATTCCAATACGCGGAACTTATTCCAATAGGGGGAACTGATTATAACAGGTGGAACTGATTGCAACACTCAGAGCTGCTCAAGGGGATTAGTTTAGTGGTAATGTATGCATCCACCAATGAAAACGAATGAGCTGCTGCCGCTCATCTAACCCATACTGGAAGTGGTAGTGGGAGCAGGAGTTGGGAAGTGGTTAAGTGAGTAATAGCGAGCCCGGTAATGATCGGGTAATGTGCGGGTAATGTGCGGGTAGTGTGCGGGTAGTGTGCGGGGAATGGGACGTGAGTAGTTTATAAAAAATAGAGGTGTGGCCGGCGATTGGAATGTGGCTAAGTAAGGTCGTCGATTAGTAGTACATAGGGAATGAGAAGATATATATAGGGTATGCACTGACGTCACGCCAAACGGAAGTGCGGCCATTGTGGCAATAGTAACCACAATAATAAAGGCTGTCACACTGCAAACTCAATGGCTATGAGCAATCTTCATACCGAAAAAATGAAATATCTCTAAAACCACACCACCTAGAAACAAATCGCTTGGTACACATATGGAAAACATGTTTATCAAAAAGATTATATTAAATTGATATGGTTCGGGTTCTGGATTTCTATTAATTTTGAATAAAACTAATGTGTTGCACTGCACGTACCGGCAAACTCAATGCATTGTCAATGGTTGTGAGCAATCTTCAAACAGAAAAGGTGAAATATCTCTATAACGACACCACTTAGAAACAAATCGCTTGGCACACATATAGAAAACATGTTTACCAAAAAGATTATATTAAATTGATAAGGTTAGGGTTCTGCATTTCTATTAATTTTGAATGAAATAGACGTTTTGCACTGCGCATACCGGCAAACTCAAGGCATTGTCAATGGTCGTGAGCAATCTTCAAACAGAAAAAGTGAAATATCTCTACAACGACACCAACTAGAAACAAATCGCTTGGCACACAAATATAAAACATGTTTACCAAAAAGATTATATTAAATTGATAAGGTTAGGGTTCTGCATTTTTATTAATTTTGAATGAAATAGACATTTTGCACTGCGCGAACCTGCAAATTCTATGGGTTGTTTACTAGTTGATATCACCACAATGGCCGCGCATCCAGTTGATGCCGTCACATGAATACCCTATATAGTGTAGAAATTAATTGGTTGCTTGGGTGGCTGTTGGAGTTTTACGTCCTGGCAACATCTCCGGTCATATCAGGACGGGGTAGAAATCAAAGTTACATAGTCCGATAAAAGCATCAAATTTTCCAAAGCAAAAATATTATCTAGATTTGAACTAAAATATCCGACTTAGATACTGGCATATTTATTAGGTATTTGTCGCTACATATAATGGCATGCTAGGTCAATTTAATAGAAGCTGTTATAGCTGAAGCCCGTGGGGGTCAGAGTGTTTGACAAGCATCCCAACATTAATTTGGGATTTTAACATCTCAGATATATCACAATTGTATCATTTTAAATTAGAATTTTAAATTAAGATGACTTCAGACTAAATTAAGGTAGACTCTAGTAATCAAGCTAATATATATATATATATATATATATATATATATATATATATATATATATATATATATACATATCTCAGAAATTGACCAAAACTCAAAACCATCAGACTATGCAGCTTTAATGAGTGAGTACATGAATGAGTGCGTGAGTGAGTGTGTGAATGAGTGCGTGAGTGAGTGTGTGAATGAGTGCGTGAGTGAGTGTGTGAATGAGTGCGTGAGTGAGGGCATAAGTGAGTACCTGAATGAGTGCGTGAGTGAGTGAGTGGTTGAGTAAGTTTGTCAGTGCGTGAGTGAGTGCCTAATTGCGTGCGTGAGTAAGTGAGTGAGTGTGTAAGTAAATGAGTGAGTGAGTGTCTGAGGGTGGCATTGCGACCTAGCAACAAAATAAGTCATATCAGAACGGGGGTGCATGAGTAAATAGATGGTAGGTGGTTATATTATCACACATCACCCGCCCCCCCCCCCCACCCCTAAGTAGATGTTGTCACTCAATACCGTTATGTCCTGTGTGAATATGTCTCATCCAACAATATGATCACGTGACCACTCCTCACCTGTCAGGCGCCATCAGGCAGTAGTGATCAGCCAGGTGACAGCCATATCAAGTAGCCCTTTCAGGCACACACACAGAACCTCTGGACGCATAGCCACCAGGGCCCGTATGCATGGAGCGGTGTTACCGAGTCAAAACGCATTTAAGGCAGGATTTCTGGTTTAACGCCGAAAAGATTGTATGCATGGAGCAGTGTTAGGCCTAACACCGCGCGTTCAAATCCGGAAATTCTAACTCTGCTCATAGCAGGTTTACAGCGGTGTTAGTGTTAGGTTAGTGTCAGGATGGAACCCAAATCTACTCAATGCTATCATATTTAACAGAATTTACATACACAATTAGTGAAATTTAAGCAAATTAACCCTAAAAACGAAGCGATATTAACGCAGCAGCCGCATTGGCGGCGATATTAATAGTTATATTTTCGAATCGATGAACGTAAAGTAAACAAATCGCCGCCGCTGCCAGTATGGAAAGTGACGTCCATGCGGGATGGACGTCGCTGGTGGCGATTTGTTTACTTTACATTCGTCGATTCGAAAATATAACTACTAATATCGCCGCCAATGCGGCTGCTGCATTAATATTGCTTCGTTTTTAGGGTTAATTTGCTTAAATTTCACTTATTGCGTATGTAATTCTGTTAAATATGATAGCATTTAATAGATTTGAGCCTAATATATGGCTACAAACGCAGAGGATTTCCAAATCTATAAATACATTCATGTTTCGCTAACACTCACCGTTTAAGCGCCCATGCATACGGCTTGACATAGTTCTCTACGACGCCGATAACCGGAGATAGGTACCCGGAGTTAGAGGTATAACACCACACGCCGTTAATGCCGCTCCATGCATATGGGCCCTGGCGGTGATAATGGGAGTTTGACTGAATATCATTGTCGCACATGCTAAACCTGGGTGGTGCCACCTATGATCAGTTAGTAAACTGGCCACAGGGGGGTGCCAACGATTGATCCGATTAGTGGAATTACCATATTTAAATTTTAGCGTTGTGCTGATCAGGAATGGCTGCGTTTGAAAATGGCTGATTATCTGAAGTGAGGATAGAGGTAATGGAGCTGTAATGACATGCATTAATCCCATCAAAGCTGCCTGCAAAAGTGTTGAAGTGCTGCTGGCTTTTGCAAGTTACCAGCGGCACTCTCTCAGGGAGCAAATAGAGGTTTCACACTGGCAAGAACATGTCAAGACAGGCGCAAATCTATTTGTCCCTGCAGTGGCTGGTCGGGAGATGTTGGGAGTTCCATACATCAACCGCCCTTAATGCTGCCACAGTGACATGGTTTTCTGTTTAGGGTTTGCTCCCTTAGCCTTTGGTTCTGTCAAGAACCTGTACCATGTTGGGAGCTCCGTACATCAACCGCCCTTAATGCTGCCACAGTGATATCCTTTTCTGTTCAGGGTTTGCTCCCTTAGCCTTCGGTTCTGTCAAGAACCTGTACGACAAGGCAGTGGTTTACAACTCTGCAGGGCAGGGGCGTCAAACTCCCTGAGGTGTTGCAATACCTGCAATACCTGGATACCCATTAATCCCACAAATAAACAATTATATGGCATGTGGAATTGTTATTATACCTACCCCACCATGGTGTTTTGGGGGACCTAAGATTAGTTGTGTAATCTGTTGTGTTGTTGATTTGTAGGACCTAAGACTAGTTGTATAATCTGACAGTTTAAAATGCCTGCCTTGTTATTATTCTTGCTTTTTTTAAATTATAAATAGATTAGGTTGATCGTTATAATCTACCTTACTTTAGCTTGAAATCTGTTTGATCTTAAATGGCAACTTTTGTGATATTTGAAGTGATAACATGCCAAATTAATTTGGGTGTGCATATCAAAAGTCTTACACCATAAGTGGTGCTAGTCAATTCACTTAGTATTCCATTCTATGCAGAAAGACATATTTAATAAGTGTACCAGTACCTCAGTTGGATGTGTAGAATCAAATCTAGGAAAGTGTTTTAGGTGAGTTTTTGTGTGTATAGTTGATGTTTTCATCGAACTATGCAGCTTTAAATGAAATTTAGATACATGTTTCAGGGTTCATTTAAAGTTTTCTTATTTTCTTGAAGATTTATACTGCTTATCATGGATAAATCTGAATACTTGTTTTCACCATTAGACAGTTTGTCGATAGAAAGCCCAAGCCTACACTTTTCCCGACCCAACAGATTTTTAACATCCCACACCATATAGACACGGTATGAGAGCAACTGATCTTTGATGACTCTGTAAGTTATACATAGCGGTGGAAATCCAAATTGGCAGAGGTTGGGGACACAGGGAATCGAACCACCGACCTTCAAATTAGGAGTCCTACCTCGAAAAGAGTCAGACACTCTAACCGCTCCGCCACAGAAAACACCACAAAGTTGATACTTTCATCGAACTATACAGCTTTAAATATCATTCGCTATAGGTATCATTAACCATATAGCTGAACTAATTCTAACAGTAACACACACCCAGCTGGATCAGTTTCCATTTGGTGATTATGATTTCAGTGAATTAGCCGCGTTTTAAAAATGTGCTAAACCATGTGTGGCTGCGCGTCAACCGCGTTTTAATTCAGCGCGGAATGACTTCCGGTTTACAGTCGACATTTCCTGCACGCGTCGATAGGATGAATTAATCTGATAGCTGCAGGGGACGGGGGGGGGGGGGGGAGATGTACTAAAGAGTTTTCGGAGGTGATTGATTCCTAGTTTTTTTTAATTTTCTGGCGCGAAATTAAGTTCGACTTAGTCCGGAGTTTAGATTGTAATTTAGTACCATCTATTTAAGGCTACATTAACACAATGCTGAGTTCAAAATATATATTTCCTAAAAGGATATATATATTTTTTAAATGGAGAGAAAACATGTCTTGTAAGTGACTGTGAATTGTTAATAAATGCGAACACTACGGGAGGATTCGCCTCTTTCTTAGTTGGGGACGCCGGGCTCGAGTTAATTTATTCATGGGCTTCCCTGCACGTGACCGTCCTCGACTGTGTGGGGAGAGGGAGGGGGAGGGAGGGAAGCAGCTTTTTTTACAAACGTTTCACTGCCATTCATGCGCAAATCTATCAGAAGCCATTGCAGTGCCATCTATTACAACAGTTTATGTGTGCTCTATGTGTGCATATATACCCGCATTAATTGAATTATGGAATACATTTTAATTCCGCCGACGACAGCGCAGACGACATTTCCTACTTTAGATAATATTGAAAGGAACTGGGCACGACGATGCGCTGGTACGTATAGCCATAGCTAGCTGCCGGGGCTTGGGTACAGCGCGCTGGAAACCAGTTCCGATCCATCATGGCTACCGGAAGCTGACACCTCCTGCCGGTGTCGCGAGAAATAATCCCAGGCCAGGCACAGCGCGGCGGGAAGCAGCCTGTGAATATAATCAGTGCCCAGGCGCTCTGTCGCTAGTACTTGGTATACACGCCGGGGTTGCCCTATTGGCATCACTCTGTAAGAGTCTAATTAATGCTGGACCCGGACCCCCCCTCCCAACCCTTCCTCAACTTATGCAACGCCTGGTTTAGCATTTTCGCTGACTAATTGCTGAGTAGAGTCTAGGCCCGTCGTCTATTATCGCCTTGTGATGTATTTTATGTCTTTTGGGGGTGTTTTTTGTTGTTGGTACATTAGTTGACGGACAAGAATGACAAGAAAACCCCCCTCTCATGTAATTTTGAAGTGGTTAACTACATTAGAGTTACACTAGAATTTCCTAACAAACCAACATTTATACCGCTTGCCTAACTGCAACTGAACATTAAAACTTACTACAAGTTTACCAACTGAATACAGAAGATAACTTCTGCTTACATTCTAAATACTATGTAAATACTCACATTGATCTGACTAATATTGATCTGGTTATATGACACTACTGTACCATATTGTTATGGAACTTTTGGGTTTCAGAATTTCATTGTGTTACATGGTGCAAATTGTCTATTCAACAGGTATTTTACACCTTATTCTATATACCTTTTGTGTAAATAACCCTGAATTGAAAAATGGCTGGAAGACCAGTGCTTCGGCACTGACAAAAGACTTATTCAGCAGAATAAACATATTTACCACACACATTTCTTTTTTTTAAAACAACAACGTTGTGTCAACTGACATTAGAATTATGACAATTGCGAATATCTGAAGTTGTCCTGGTTGTATTACTGTCTCTAGGAAATAATGGGTATTATATTATATTATATTAACCACGTGATGGAATACATTTAACACACTTCTTGTTATCAATATAACCTTTGCTGCGGACACTTACACATTCACACACCCACATTCTCACACTCACACTCACTCTCACTCACTCTCGCACTCACTCTCACACTCACAATTATTCACTTCCACTCACTCACACCTACTCACAAACTCATTTTCACACTCACTCTCACATTCACTCTCACACTCACTCTCACATTCACTCTCACACTTACACTCACTCTCACACTCACTCGTGCACTCACTCTCACATTCACTCTCACATTCACTCTCACAGTCACGCTCAAATGCACTCTCACTTTCACTCACTTTCACACTCACTCTCACACTCACTATCACACTCATTCTCACTCTCACTATCACACTCATTCACACTCTCACACTCACTATCACTCACTCACACACTCACTCTCACATTCACTCTCTATATTTGTTAATGCCCTTCTGTTTTCTTAATTACAGGTATGTACCTGATTGCTGACATGGCGCGTAGTTCCTCACAATACCGGTAGGTGTCATCACATACTCACCCATAATACTGAGCCCAGTGGCTCCCTAGGAGGGGAAGGGTTACTGGCAGAGTGTTACTTGATATACCCTATTAACCACTGTAATTTAGAAGAACATAACCAAAGAAATATCAGCTTCGTGGTGACTACTTTTAAGTAGATTCTATACATTCATTGACTTATTTTCTTGAGACCAGGCTATGCTATTCGGGTGTAGGTATACTGATAAGTGATATAGTGTCCATCGTTGGGGAGTGTATGAAGAGGGAGGTAACATGCACTATTGACTCCTCGATAATATTAGCATAACACTTTATACCACACATAATCAGTTCTTTGGCAATATACATATCCACTCAGGAATGGGAGGGAGTGAGTATAAAGTGTTTTTGTCGGGGTTTTAAGTCCTAGCAACACCTAAGGTCATATCAGGAGATGTACCATGTTGTTTCTGAGAGGGCGCTCTCATGACGGTGTTATAGTGCTGCCCCACTGAGATACGGTAGCGGCGGCAAAATATCCCACTCAGTCCCATTATTTAGATTCTGACCCAACCAGTCTGGTCTTTGCCCTATGCCGATAATACCAAGTTAGGTAGCGACTAGGGTTAATTTGCTGAGTGTGTTCTGCTTCAACTGGGAAGGGACTGGGAAAAAATGGGGTCGAAGAGTGAGTGAGAGGCACGTTCAGGGCGCGTCATTGTAATCAATATGCTCGATGAACTCGAGGTAAAACAGAGGTCCTCCCCAGTGAGTCTAATGGACCCGCGTCATGTCATAAGAGTCAGCGACTCATGGAACGGGGTTATATTAGCGTCTCAGTTAAGTCCCCGGCATTCTCACGGAAGAGGTACCGGGCGCCATGGCCTAATCGGTAGAGCGCGGGCCTCACATGCGGAAGGTCTGGAGTTTGGTTCCTGGTCGAGTCAAACCAATGACTTTAAAATTGATACCTGTCGCTTCCAAGCCTGGCACTCGACATTAATAGGATAGGGCAAGAACTGGTTAGCTCAGTGTCAGGATAACGTGACTGAGTGGGATATCGGTTCATGGTGCCGGCAACCTGATTTCCCAGTGGGGCAGGACTATAAAGTCGCCATGAGTGCACACTTCACAACTCGGTATCCGTCCTGATATGACCTGAGATGTTGCTCAGAGCGTAAAACAACAACTGAACAAACTGAACAGGGCCAGCAGACGCCGTGGCTTTCCATACAGAAGGTTCGGACTCGGAGTGGGAATCCCAACTGGGTCAAACCAACAACTTGCCAAAGATATCACCATGTCCATATTCTGTCAATCACTTGCCATTCCAACTATGATTAAAAAGGAAATAGTAAGTAAGTAATCTCAAATATAGTTAGCGAGGTCATAGATTTAAAATATCCTCAATGTAGATAATCACAAAATAAATCTTTACTGTCGACAATGTATTAGATCACTGTCACGTCTCTAACTCACTACAAAGACCATATAATACTAAGATGGCTCACTCAGCCTGTACTGTGTAATCAAAATGATCAAACCCACCACTTGTTGCGCTGGCTGTTCTCTTGGTTAAACAGGTGCCATATAAATATGTATAAATGTATATATGAATGTGAAAGATGTATGATGATGGTGATGATGATGCTGATGCTGATGATGATGTGTATCTGTTCATAGCAATTTCATATTGATGTGTATTCATACTTACCTATATCATGTATAATATAATTGCATGTGTTTACATGTGAAACACCAACCAGCAGCCGGGGTGATCAAACCCACCACAAGGTGGCACTGCGAAATTTACATAGGGAGTGAGCCGTCTTAGTATTATAGGGTCTTTGCTCATTATCACCCATCCCTTGTTTGCAAAGGTTATTTATAAATAATTAATATATGCATGTAGGATATATAACAGCGTAATTAAATGGTAATCCATGTCCTTTGTGTTTCATGGACGGGGCATTTTTTTTCTCACTTTGCAATCTCGGGTGGATCTGTGCTCATGACAGTGAAACCCAACCCCCAGCCCCGACAGAAACACCACACAACTCATCACTGTCACTGTCACTGTCAGTGTCACTGTCAGTGTCCTGGAGAAGGGGCGTGGGTTGTAACTTTAATGAATGCGCCCGAACTTTAATGAATGCTCTCTGTCCGCTTTGCGAATACAACTGAGCCTCGGCTTGAAAACCAATCAAACCGGGCAGTGCAGTTTGACAGCTATGACAGGAACAATGGCTCCCTGTTAGAACAGAGCCAGTGTATTAAGGGCAATGCCCTGGCTGCTCTGGGGGAGGGGGGTTGACTGTAGTATACAGTAGGCAGTGTGTAACCAGACGCGGTGACCGAATCGATAGAGTGTAGGCTTCCCGTGCGGAAGGTCGGGAGTTCGATTCCATGTCGAGTCAAACCAACGACTTACAGAATTGGAAGTTGTTGCTTCCTAGTCTGGTGCTCGGCATTAATAGGATAGGGCAATGACTGGTTAGATCAGTGTCAGTGTAACGTGGCTGTGTGGGATATTGGGTCATGGTGCCGGCTGCCTGATTTCCCGGTGGGACGGCATGATAAAGTCGCCATGAGTGCGCACTGTCACAAGTCGGTACCCGTCCTTATATGACCTTGGATGTTGCTAGGATTTTAAACTCCCAACAACCAAACAACCAGTAGACAGCATATATCTCGTACTATTCACACTATTCACGCGTGACCTAATTAGGGATCAGAACGAGGCTGAGTATGCGTCGGGTCTTGGAAATGGCAGTAAGACACTGCTGTGTGCTGATGTGTATGAACTATCGCAGAAATTAAAATTTGTAAGATATTCACATTTTAAACTGTCATATTCATTGTTGCATACATTTTTTCTATCTATTGGTCAATTTTCATGAAGATTGAGCCAATCTTTTCTTAATTCAAAATTGCATAAATTTCTTAATATATATATATATTTTTTTAATATATTTTTAATATATTTTAAAGCTTTTATTAAATTGTAATTACTAAGACCAGTTGTTTAACTGTGTTACACAGATAACTACGCTGACAGTGCTGCATTACATGATAGCACCATAACTATGCACACTTGAAGTTGACAGTCACATTGTAGTTAAAGAATGGGAAAATCACCATGCAAGGGTCACCCAATCTTCGTGAGAATTACCCAATAGATAGAAATCAGGTATGCAAAGATGAATATGGTAGTCTCAAAAATGAATACCCTCACATTTGAGTGATTTCGAGAGGTATTGGTCGACAAACTAGTATTCACATTACTTTTCATACAGCGTCGGCTCGCAGATGCATATGTGGCCTCGGTATGGTTTCAACATGGCCACGGCGTGAATAGCGTCAATAGTCTTATATCATTACACTTCTCATATAAGGACCATATTACCAATGAGGAAATCCATGCCAAGATCCAGCAGGCATTTGGGCCACACAAAGATGTTATGATTGTAAAGAGATGCAAACTCAAGTGGTATGGTCATATTTCCTGTTCATCAGGGCTGACCAAAATTATCTTGCAATGCACACCGAAAAGGGGGTAGGGGGCGCAAAGACATGTTGGACAAAGGAAGAGGTGGGAAGAGAACTGCAGCTGATGAGCGAATGGACAGCACTGGAATTTGGTAATTCGCAGAGGGCAGTGGAGAACAGGGGAAAATTGAGGAAACTGGTTGCAAAGTCATTTATGACCCAACAAATATATATATATCCATACAGTCCAGAAGTGCATATAATACATACACATAATATGTATATATATATATATATATATATATATATATATATATATATATACAGATATTATCAGCTGGCATGGTTTCTTTATTCAGCATAGAGATATCCACTGAAGCATGGGCAAATCAGATTTGAAGTTTAAAAAAAAAAAGCCTGTACCAATATCTATCGCCTGAGACACAAGTGTAGCAACATAATTAGATATGTTCGATGGTGCTGCATGAAAAAGGGACCCCTTTCCTGCGCGCGCGTGTGTGTGTGTGCTTGTGTGTGTGGCTGGCTGATTGGAGGCGTTGGGTCTCCTGTGGCGAGCGATTGTGTCTTTGTCTTTTACAGGAGGAAGTAAAATTAGTCCCAACGCAATTAGTGCCAACCACAGTTCTCTCCTTCCACACCCCGTTCCTATACCACTCCTCCTCTTTATCCTTCCACTGCCTCTCGCCTCCCGTCGTTACTTCGCTCACCCACCCCCATAGCCACACCACACCCACAACCACTGCCCTATCTATTCCTCCATCCACACCCTCATCCACTCCTACCCCCACCCTCACTCTCCCATGCACTCCCTACACATTTCGCCAACATATTCTCTGACACATTTCCACCGTCCCTCCCCCTCCCCTCGCCTCCGGTCCACTCCCCTCCCCTTGCCTCCGGTCCACTCCCCTCCCCTTCCCTTCACTTCCCTCCCCTTCCCTGCCTCACCTCCCCTTTGCTCCCCTTCCCTCCCTTCCCCTCCCCTTCCCTCCCTTCCCTCCCCTTCCCTCCCCTTTCCTTTCCCTTCCCCTCCCCTCCCCACCCTTTCCCTCCCCCCTCCCATCACCTCCCATCACCTCAGGTCCCCTCTTCTCCCATCCCTTCGCTCCCCTTTCCCTCTCCTCCTATCCCCTCCCATTCCATCCCCCTCCCCTCCCCTTCCCTCCCCCCTCCCCTCCGCTTCCCTCCCCCTCCCCCTCCAGATCCCTTCCACCCCATCCCCTCCCCTCTCCTTCCCTCCCCTTCTCCCCCCCCCATCCCCTTCCATCTCCTCAATTCCGCTCCCCTTCCCTCCCCTCCCCTCCCCTCCCCTTCCCTCCCCCTCCCCTCCCGATCCCTTCCACCCCTTCCCTCCCCTCTCCTTCCTTCCCCTTCTTCCCCCCATCCCCTTCCATCCCCTCAAGTCCGCTCCCCTTCTCTCCCCCCTCCTATTCCCTCCAAATCCGCTCCTTCGATCCATTCCCCCCCTTCTCCCCACGCCCTCCCCCACTCCCTCCTTCTTTCAGGACTGCGATTTAACGCACCCTCAATCCCCATATAATGTTGCCACTTAATACCTGTTACTCTTAGTCTTAAAACAAAACACCACACATCACCATATCCGTAATTCCCTACTGGTGTCATATCGAATCACATATGCCTATTTCGGTGACTTACATTTGAAAGTAATTATGTTAAGCCAACCTTTGAGAGACATAATTTAAATATGAGCTATTATATACCTTTATCGCCTTGAGAAACGTGGACGGTGAACGGGTAGTAGTACAACCGCGCCCCCCCCCCCCCACACCACACAGCCTACCCCCACTCCCACTCTCCCCACCCCCACCTCCACTCTGCACCCGGCGGTTTTCATGCAGTGCGCATCCTCGTATCCAGACCGGAAGTGTCCTAAAGTCGCATCAATACTTGTAGTTTGCCGAAGCAAGATGGCGTGCTTTAGAAGAAATGGCTTCTTTTACAGTAAGTAACAGTAGGTCAACGCATTTTGGCGATCAGAATATACATAGATATATTAAAATATATATATATATATATATATATTTACATATATATATATATATATATATATAGCTGTATGCATCTGTATACATAGTCATAGTCAGATGTATACATCTGTATGCATATGTATATGCATGTATGAATCTGCATGCGTCTGTATGCTTGTGCATGCATAGCCTTAGTCAGATGTATACAGATGTGCGCATTATGTATACATATGTATACATCTGTATGATTCTGTATACATATGTATACATATGTGTACATCTGTGTACATCTGTGTACATTTGTATGCATATGTACACATCTGTGTACATATGTATACGTATGTATACATATGTATACATATGTATACATCTGTATACATATGTGTAAATATGTATACGTATGTATACATCTGTATACCTCTGTATACATATCTATACATCTGTATACGTCTGTATACAGGTGTATACATCTGTATACCTCTGTATACATATGTATACATATGTGTACACCTGTATACATCTGTATATGTCTTTACACATATGTATACATCTGTATGCATATGTATACATATTTATACATCTGCATACAACTGCATATATTCTTAGGTTGTAAATATGCTTTGCAAATGTGGTTCTTGTTTTTCAATTCTGAAGTTCATGTTATGTGTCCCCTGATATTACCAGAGAATAAAAACCTCCTCAGTTTGAAATAAATACGCATGAAGCTTTTACTTTCTGGTAAATCATGGGCATTATCCCTCCTCCCTTTCGCACGCCCTCACACTTAACTGTCACACCACTGTTAAAATCGATTCTGGAAAATGTGTCCGTAGGCAAATTGAGGTATGTGCTCCCCATTTACTGGTACCCGAGCGCCACCTACTGGTACCCGAGCGCCACCTAGTGGCCAGCGGGAGAACCTTGAACGAGGCGGACACCCGGAAATGACTCGCGCGTTCCAGTTCCGCTCTGCGCGCGCTTTGGATGGGTGGTGTGTGGAGGGGGAGGGGTTAGGGGGTGGGGGGTATGTAATGGCGGGGCGGAGTGGAGCGGAATGGGTCGAGGGTGTTTGGGTCCAAGATAGGGTTTCGAATGTTCGCTTAGTGATGGTACTGTGGACAGTGGGTGAGATTGTGGGGCTGTGTGGGGGTGGTGGTGGGAGTGGGCTGGGGGAGGTGGTTACGTGGTCGGTATGGGATAGAATGGGTTCATCTTCTTTGTTGAAAAGTGCTTCGAAATAGTGTCCAAACTGTGTGTTTCAAGTTTAGAACCAGAAGTAGAACTCACTCAATGCTCATCTTGATTGCGTTGGCGTTTTATCGGACGAAATCTCGCCTCATTGGATCTCAAATGACGTTTAAGGTGTATTCGTTGCGAATTTTCCTTAAATATCTCTCCTATAAAAGTTGTCGTCAGCAGACAAGAATGATCGTATCAATAATTCCCATTTGATATTATGGAAGGATTGGGGGAGGGAAGATTTTGAACTCAACGAGAACTCATCAAGTACTCAATGAGAACTCGGCGACAACTCAGCGACAACTCAACGAGAACTCAATGAGAACTCAACGCAAACACAGCGAGAACTTACTAGAACTCAACGAGAAATTAGCGAGAACTTAACCAGAACTTAACCAGAACTTAACCAGAGCTTAAGTAGAACTCAGCGAGAACTCAGCGAGAACTCAACTAGAACTCAACGAGAACTCAATGAGAACTCAACGAGAACTCAACGAGAACTCAACGAGAACTCAACGAGAACTCAACGAGAACTCAACGAGAACTCAATGAGAACTCAACGAGAACTCAGTGAGAACTCAACGAGAACTCAGCGAGAACTCAACGAGAACTCAATGAGAACTCAACGAGAACTCAACGAGAACTCAACGAGAACTCAGTGAGACCTTAATGAGAACTCAACGAGAACTCAGCGAGAACTTAACAAGAACCCACTGAGAACTCAACGAGAACTCAACGAGAACTCAACGAGAACTCAACGAGAACTCAACGAGAACTCAACGAGAACTCAACGAGAACTCAACCTGAACTCAACAAGAACTCAACGAGAACTCAACGAGAGGAGACGAGTCGACAGTGATAGACAAAAGCGAAGCTGCACTAAGGCTTCAGCTGTCCATGTCGTACCAAGGTGGGAGGGATGGGTGTGGGCCGGCGGGCGGGGGTGTGGGCGGGCGGGCGGGGAAGTGGGCGGCGGAAAGGAGGAAGGACACATTTTGGAAGTACCTGTAGTTCTGGTTTGTTCCTGGGGTGAGGGGTAACTTATTCCAACTCCGACTGTGGTGATTTATAGACATAGCAGTGCCCTTTTAGCGACAAGACGGAGAAGCCCACCTGTCATAAAGCAGGTGACTTCTGCTTACAACCTGGGTTATATAGCCTCGGCGGGGAGGGTTCCGCCGGGTTCGGTCGTAGCTCGGGCGGGGCTCGGGCGGGGCTCGGGCGAGGCTCGGGCGGGGCTCGGGCGGGGCTCGGGCGGGGCTCGGGCGAGGCTCGGGTGGGGCTCGGGCGGAGCTCGGGCGGAGCTCGGGTGGGGCTCGGGCGTGGCTCGGAGGAGGGGAGGCGGTGGCGGAGGGTAGTGGGTCGGGGGAATCCCATCGGTGACGTCATTATGAGACCGGCCATCCTTCTGTCAGGGCCGGTAGCAATGACATAAATCCTCCCCACGAAGCGACACTAAAATCGCTAACAAGATTGTTGGTAATGCCTATTCTCCCCATGCGGGGAAGGTTCTTTGTAGAGATCTCTCCATCGGCATGCGACGTGGTGGTGGGACATGCGGTGGGTGTAGTGGGGGGGGGGGGGGGATGGGGGGGATGGGGATTGGTCGGGGATGGCTTTGAACTTAGAGGGTGGGGCAGAGGCGGACTTATTTGACTGCTACAAATTGAAGGGCGTAAGTAAAGACAGAAAAGTGTCTACTGAATTCCAATCCAGTTAGTTTCTTTGTTGTGGTTTTACGTCCTAGCAACATATATGGTCATATCAGGATGGCTACCGATTAGTGACGGTGTGCACCTCCTTGCAACTTATTAGTGCTGCCCCACTGAGAGACCACCATGCGCCAGCATCCATGACCCGAAATCCCACTCAGTCACATTATGCTGATATTAAGCTACCATAACCAGTCATCGCCCTATCCTAGTAGTACCAAGTGCCAGTCTAGGTAGCGACAAGTGTCAATTTTGTAAGTCATCGGTTTGACTCAGATGGGATATCGAAATCCCGACCTTCCGTATGGGAAGACTGCGTTCTTACCGATTCGGCCAGCGCGTCAAGCAGAATCCAGTTAGATGTGAGGTCGGGTGTGAGGGCATAGAGGGGAGGGAGAGGGCTTTTATTGGCTTATTCTTATCGGCTTTGGCTACCAGGTAGCGAGCCCTGAGAGGAGCTTATCAGTACATGGTGTTATCTCCTGGCGTTCCGTCAGGGACGATGTGGCCAATGTGGTAGGTATGTGTGTGGGTTGGCCCAGGACATTCCCATCACTATGTCAACACCAGCCACCTTTTAGTGTGGACAATTTTTTGACATTTTGTTGTGTGTGTGATGAATTTATTTACCCTGCGTTGTCAGCTAACCCAATCCATGTACACCTTACACCAAGCACCTGACAGTCAATAAATAGGTGGATATAGTCCAACATGAGGCCAAATATATAAAAGAAATGGTGATCGTCCCTGCCCGTGCCTGGAAATTCGCCTGCCCCTGATTTTGTTTAACTTTTTTTTTTAATTATTAAAAGATGCGTCTGGTCCGCAGCAATTCAACTTTAAATTTCGAAATGAGCATACTGTGTTCAATGTTTGACTGAAAACATTGTGGTCTGTAGGGGGGGCCTAGATGAATGACATGTAATCCTTTTTTTAGTCTAGGGTTGTCCTATATTAAACCCCCAAAAATACTGAAGAAAAAAAAACACCAACAAAATAAAAATACCCTAATTTATGTGATCAAGGGACGATCACCAACTTAAACAAAAATTATTTGGCCTTATTTAAAATTGAATAGTTCATGCACAAAACCCCATAAACGCCAATCCAGAAAAATGAATTATAATACAAGATTTTAATCTTCTCACTTATTCCATGTTTCTTTATCAAATGGTTATGGAGTCGGTATAGATGCTGGTTTACTTATGAGTTACTCATGATGTGCACGTATCTTACTATGCCGTCATAAGACTATGATGGTTCGGTAGAATCCCGCTAGGGGTTCGGTGCGACGGGGGAGGGGAGGTTACTGTCTTTGAGGGCTTCGTGCCATATAGGCTATGTGTGGTACCAACTAAGATGTTTGTAAATAACCCGATTAACTGGGTCTGTTTTTAAAATGGATGTCGTCTATAAATAGTTCGTGAGCTAGTTCTGTTTCTAGTAATGTGAGTGGAATAGTAGTGACACAGGCAGGAAAGCACTGTAACCACAGGGTAATATAAACATGTATACATATATATATATACTGTATACATATATAGCTCTATATACACATATATATAATATATTGTATATATATAGCAGGTGATACTCTACAATGAACTCATGTAACCATATAAATAATAAACCAGAGGGCTTGACTTTCTCTTCTTCTTTACACTTTATACTCTTCCTTTCTCTTTGTCTGTATTGATTTCAACATATCCTGCCTACAGAGCCACGGATTTGAGCATTGGACTTTACATAGCGTTATCGGAAAGGGCGATTGCCTTTTGATACTGCAAACCAATCAGGAAGGGGGGGGGGCGGGTTCCCCATTGATTTAATCAGTTATAACCAGTGCGCCAGCACTGGTACTGACCACACTTAATACCCCATCACACCAAACTAGTTCTCACTATGTTCTTGAAAATGTTGCTGAATGGGCTCAAACTGTGTGCAAACTGAATGGACATAGTAGCAACTTATTACGATCTTTTTACAAACAGAATGGATGGGCTAGAATGGACTGGTCCTCCAGAACTTTGAGCATGCCCAATGTTTTCTTGCAGCCATGTTCTACCCCGACCACAGCCCGTTTTAGAATGGGGTCAGACGTTTTGAGAACTACTTTGGTGTGATGGGGGCATAAGAGAGGGAGTTGTTGAGGAGTTCTGAGGAGGGCAAGAATGAAGGGATATGAAATATCCTTAAAGGGATGACATCACAGTTGTATCAGGATTCAAAATAAGGTACCTAAGCACCCGTCCTGATATGACCTTAGATGTTGCCAGGACGCAAAACTACAACAACTAACTAACCAACCAACATTATATGTCTAACCAACAAATGAGAAACACTGCTGACAGAACCCTGGGCTGGATATCTAATTGTTCCTGGCCAACATGATAACTGTGAACAATATAGATTAGAGGGTCCGTAGGGGGTCGATATGGTCTATGGCACACATAACCATAGACCATATTGGTCTATGGTTATGTATAACCGGCCATCCTTCTGTCCAAAGAAATATGTCAGAATGACCATATGCTTGACGTCCAATAGCCGATGATGAAACTTAATGTGCTCTAGAGGAGTTGTTAAATAAAACAAACTTTCCACCAGTGATTTAGTAGGCTGTCCTCTTTTGCCATTCATTGGTGCGCTTTGTCGTTCAATAGCCGATGATAAAAATCAGTGTTTTCTAGAGGTCTCGTTAAATAAAACAAGCTTTACCTTTTTCATTTCTGTGCTCTATTTTAGCTGTTTGAAATGTAAATCTTTAGTCAGATATGTTTAACCACTGTATGACCCCCAATAGCCGATGTTTGTTTTTTGTGCTGGGGGGTAGTTAAATAAACAAACAAACAAATTTAGGAGCCTGTTCTAATCCTGCATCAGGATGTTGACAGCACCTGGTATTCCTAGGTGGTCACACCCATCCAGGTACTCACGAGGGTTCATAGGTTCATGGTCGGTTAGCTTCATTGATCACGTGATTCCCGGTGTTTCCTCCATGACATTTCTCTATTAGTGGTATTCAGCATTAAAGCTGCATCCTTTGACACAAGTTTTATAATTAATTGTGAACTTTTATTTTCTGTTTAGAGGTGGTAGATCAATAATAATATAACAGAATACAACTTTATGTCCTTCTCGCTATGAATATTGTCTTTGCTGCTGATACTATGAATATTGTCTTTGCCGACAATCAACCAATCAATCAAATTTTTGTTGACACATTTTGTGATTGATCGTAATGTTTTACATTCTAGTGTAAAAGAAAATATGACAATATAATAATATGACTGAATAAAATGTTAGCACTAATATGGCAAAAATATGTTGAATATGGCATAAATACAATCAATCAATCAAATCTGGCCGTACACAAGTACAAATATCTATGCAACCAGATGTGTTTTAAGTATGCAGGTGATTTAAACGTATTAACAGTATCAATCTTTACAGCTGGCCCCCATCCTAATAATTAGTAATATGACCATAGATGTTGCTAGGGCGCAAACAAACAAACGCAGTTCCTTGAAGATATATATTGCCTATCATGGATAAGTCAGAACAAACTTGTTTTCACCATTAGACAGTTTGTCGATAGAAAGCCCGAGCCTACACTATCCAAGGGATATTTAACCTCCCACACCACATAGACATGGTATGAGAGCAACTGGCCTTTGTTGATGCTGTAAGTTATACACAGCGATCACAGTTTGCCTTGAATAAACAAAGGCTTGCTGTCTCGAAATGTAATACATTATATGCTATGGACAGTATAAATACAGCCTCAATAAAAAAAAATTAAATTAAATACATGACTGGATTCTATCCACTAAAGACGGCTATGTGTTGAGCAGCAATACATTAGTACCAGTCGGCTCATTATTGCAAGAAGAAACCAGTCAGAGCAGACGACATGAAGTGCCCGTAAACCTTGATGGATGTGTGGTGCTTACTACTGAGAACAATTACCCCCTCTTACCACCACCTCCGCCACCCCCCACACCCTCAGGTACAACTGGAAATGAGCCGAACCACTGTTTAGACAAAAGAAGTAATGTATTCTAGTTCACGGGTGCTTTGGTAGGTCTGTGTGGGTGGGTGTATGGGGTTGTTGGAGTTTTACGTCCTAGTAACATCTAAGGTCATCAGGATGGGTACTGATTTGTGACAGTGCACATTCATTGCAACTTTTATAGTGTTGTTCCACTGGGAATTCAGGCCACCAGTACCATGACCCAATAATCACCTTATCCTGTACTGAGCTAACCAGTCCCAGTCTTATCTATTCCTAGTCCTGCCGAGCACCAGGCTCGGTAGCGACAAGCAACAATTTCATAAGTCATTGCCTTGACTCGGCCCGGCTTCATCCACCAGACCTTCTGTGCGGGAACCTGTGTTCTATTCGGACACCGCATCCGGTGCACATTTAGGTAGATGGCTGTATCTCTCAGGTAGAGCGGTGAGCTGGAAAGCCGTTAAGTCTTAACGGGATCCAAACTTAATGACACAATTCACGATGACGTCTGATTGCTGGTAGATGTAATGGCTGCCGGACGTGGGAAGCTGGGCTTAGTAGCTGGTGTTCTGGGGGCACAATGTGTGTGAGGGTGTGTGTGATAGGGTGTGTGAGGGGGCGGGGTCAAGGGATGGGCCAAGTAGGTATATAGTATGCCACACTGCAGTAACTTTATTTGACCATGTAAGCCTCTGGCGTCCAATTCCGAATTGTCCATCATGTCCCGTCTTGAGTTCCTTGTGTGTACCCTCCATCAGTCCTAGCTTGAACTCCCGTTCTGATATGACCTTAGATGGTGGTAGGACGTAAAACAACAACGCACCAACCAATAGCTTAGCTTGAACTCGGAAAGTTCCGATCCAGAATTGTGTGCAGTGTGATTCCACTTTCCCCAAATCTGTCACCCCACCTGTTCACACCCACACCCATATCCACACCCACACCCACATCCATATCCACACCTAGCTCCATACACACGGGGAGCGGGGCGTGGCTCATGCGGTGACGACATTTCCGACTTTAGATAATAATGAAAGGAACCGGACATGGCGATGCGCTGGTACCCTATAGCCATAGCTAGCTGCCAGGGCTTGGGTACACCATGCTGGAAACCGGCTCCTATGGATCATGGCTACCGGAAGCTGACACCTCCTGCTGGTGTCGTGAGAAATAATCTCAGGCCAGGCGCAGCGTGGCGGGAACCAGCCTGTGAATATAATCAGTGCCCAGGTGCTCTGTCGCTGGTACTTGGTATACACGCCGGGGTTGCCCTATTGGCATCACTCTGTAATGTCCACCTATGAAGGTGTGTGATCCTATCGATCCTTCTCTGTGGACCAACTTTCAGTTTGGGCTATTTTCCATTCCAACCTGTGGTCCACAACTGGTTCATCAAAGGATCTGGTGTGTACTGTCCTGTAGGTGGGAAAGTACATATAAAAGACCCCTTGCTGCTTATCGGAAAGAGTAGCCTATGTGGTGGCAGCGGGTTTCCTCCAAAGAAATATGTTGTCTGTTTGACATCCAATAGCCGATGATATAAATATCAATGTGCTTTAGAGGCATCGGTAAATAAAACAAGCTTTACTTTTTAGATCCACACACACAACCACATCCACATCCACACCCACACCCACATCCATATCCACACCCACACCCACACCCACACCCACACCCACACCCACACCCACACCCACACTCACACTTACTCACTTAGACCACCACACTTTTATGATGATACCGTTATATTTCAACGTGGATCTTCCTATTGCCTCGGCAATCAATTTGATTGTCACTTAATGCAAATGGACATTTATAAAATTCGAGTTCACTGTTATTTATGTAAACTTATAAATGCGATAAAGGCATTTTTCGTCCATGGAATCACACTGATTGAATCAATCCTGCTTACTTTTTCGTCATTAATTTGACCGTTGAGTCTGACACCGTGTTAAACCACCATCATCATCAATAAGTCAATCAATCAATCAAACAATTAATAAACCCACAACCACATCCAAACCCACTCCGACAAGCACACAACCCCCGCACCCCCACCCTCACACCCACACCCCACACCCCACACCCCTACCCCCACAGACACACTGGCTGGTGAAACCTTCACATAGCATATATACACGACTGGGGTATACCCAGAAACAGTAGTACCCAGTTTATATTGTTATTTTGTTTAATGTTGTGTCACGCCACCTGGTGCGGCGTTCCGCTACCAGGCCCTGCTCCGAGCAGCTCCCGGGGCGGGCGGTGGTGAGGTGAGGGGTGGTGGGCGGGCGGTGATGCCGGTGTGAGGTTGGGTGTGCCTCTCACTTGGACGTGCCAATGGTACTGGAGGAAGGGACGAAGTCACCTGGAGGAGGCACTATGTGGTGGCGGCTGACGGCGGCTGGCGGCGATTGCGGCGGGCTGTGGGTTGTAGGCGGCGGGCTGCGGGATGCGTGCGGCGGGCTGTAAGCGGAGGGCTGAGGGTGGTGGGTGGCGGGCTACAGGCGGCGGCCGGCGGGCTGTAAGCGGAGGGCGGAGGGTGGTATGCGGCGGGCTGCAGGCGGAGGGAGGAGGGCTGTAAGCGGAGGGCAGAGGGTGGTGGGTGGCGGGCGGGAGGGCGGTGGGAGGTGGGCTGTTGGCGGCGGGCGCCAGGTGGTGGGCGGTGGGAGGTGGGGTGTAGGCGGCGGGCGCCAGGTGGTGGGCGGTGGGAGGTGGGCTCTGGGCGGCGGGCGGCGGGATGTAGCCGGAGGGCGGCGGGCAGCGGGTAGTAGGGAGTGAAATGGTGAGCGTAGCATCTTATAGGTACTGGAGGAAGAGAGTGCCCCTCTGTATAATACAATACCCCTAGTAGGGAGAGCAACATCAGCATCAGCAGTACTATGAGGAGGGTGGTGTCCTGTCCTGTAGCCCCAGCACCTGTAGGACCGTAGCACTGGGGCCGGTACAGACAGGTACACCGGCGCTCCCACCCCACCCCATCCCCGCCAGCACCACAGCATGTGTGGCGCAGACTGCGCAGCGTCTCGTGCAAGTCCCGTGCACCCCGGCGCGCCGTGTAGTACTGATCTGGGCCGGCCCAGGGCCGTGGCGCTGGTGCCGTGGCGGCGTCTGATGGCCCGACTACCGCCGCCGCTGGTGGTGCCGGTGCCCGGTAGCGCCCGGTGCCCGCTGTCAATCTCCTCCAGTGAGGCGGCGGGGACGGGTGGTCGGGTACCAGTAGGACTGGACTGAAGGAAGCGTCCACAAATCAGCCATTGACATCGGCAATGCTAACCGCGCACCCGTCAGGGGATGTAACGGGAACAGCAGTAGGATCAACAGCAACAGCATCATCAACAACAGCATCAATTGTAACATCATCAGCAACATTAACAGTAACAGTATTCGGAACAGCATCAACAGCATCATCATCAACAGCAAGATTGCTGTCACCAACAAACACCACGCTGCATTCACATCACCAGTGGAATACTTGACATTGCACATCAACAGCATCAGCAACAGCATCATCATCATCAGCAATGACAATATTGCTGTTACCAACACCACGTATGTATTCACATTACCAGTGGAATACCTGACTGTGAACATCAACGGCGTCAGCATCAGCAACAGCATCATCATCATCAGCAACAACATTGCTGTCACCAACACAAAGATGTATCCGCATCAGCAGTGGAATACTTGACATTGCACATCAACAGCATCAGCAACAGCATCATCATCATCAGCAATGACAATATTGCTGTTACCAACATCAATTATGTATTCACATCACCAGTGGAATACCTGACTGTGCACATCAACAGCGACAGCATCAGCAACAGCATCGTCATCATCAGCAGCAGCAACATCATTGCTGTCACCAACACAAAAATGCAACCACATCACCAGAGGAATACTTGCCTGTGCCCATCAAAAGCGTCAGCAACAGCATAATCATCATCAACAACAACAACATTGCTGTCACCAATCCAACGCTGCATTGTCATCTGAGGAGTAGGCCGACTTGACAGTGTAAGGGTGGGTGGCTGTTGCCATGGCATTGGTGATGTGCGTGTGCGTGTGTGTGTCCGTGTGTAGGTGTGGGTGTGCACATGTGTCTTGAGAGGTGATCACCATCTGAATGCACTCTGCCTTACCCGGAAGAAAACAGAGAGCAAAGAGGAGAGAGTTAGAGAGCAGACAACAGAGAGCAGAGAGCACGCTCAACACGACTAAAAACCGATCACATCCACCTCAGCACCAGCGTCACGTGACCACTCCCTAACATGGACACTACCGCCACCTGGCGGCGAGAGGTGGGAGAAGGAAGGAGGGAGGCGGGAGGGGGAGGGGGGAGTCACGTGGTGTATTTGATCGGACAGCCTCAGGGATAAGCCGTCTCCAGGCACTCAGACACACACACCCTGCCTGCCGTGCTTTGTTCCACCCACCCACCCGCCAGCCTCACTAACTCACTCCCGGCAGGCTGTTGGTATCTATCTACTATCTATGTTATCAGCATGGTGACATGCTCTCCGTGATTGAGGATCCTCACCAGCACCAAACGCACTGCAATTCAATACCTCCACTTCCGGTGGAGAGTTCACAGCACTTCTCCTCCAGGGTGGGGGTGTAGGGGCACTAGTGGAGGGAGTGAGGGTGTGCAGGCAGGGAAAAGCACTGGAGGAGGCGGGAGTCAGGAGTGTACCGACCGGGCTGGGATCCACACCGACGGGCGTACTGTAGCCCCCCGTCTGATAGATGCCCTGTTTCTGGAGGAATGTTGCATCTGTGTTTAAACCGGATGTCATCGGTGCACACAACCCAGGAGGATTAATACCGATGGAGTTATACAGCTTAGCTGCATTGGCATATGAGTGAGAGCATTATTGTTATAATTGTGGTATTATGTTATTATGCAATGTGATATAGTGTGTGATGTACATACATGATAGACTATGCTGTTCCATGATCTATGATGGCGATAATGTTAATAGTATTAATAATAAGTGTAGTAATGTAACTTTAATGGATCGGCTATACGTTATTAGATGTGCATAAGTGTGACATATATGTGTTTGCATATATATATAAATATATATATTTATACATATATATATGCATATGCGTATGTATTTATTTATACATATATATTAATACAAATATAGAAATAAATTCAAGGACATATATTTGAAAAAAAAATACATTTATATTATATACATACATAGACTTATGTTTTCCCATGCATATATATGTGTATTACGTGTGCATATATATATATATATATATATATATATATGTCTACCTAATGCATATATTTGCGTGTATATATATATATATATATATATATATATATACTAGTGTAGTGGTCTGCACTGACCTCTCAGGCAAGGAGCCGCATAGACATGTAGGCGTGGGTGGTGTGTTGATATCAGGGAGCCTAGGTGGTGTAATGGTTAGCACACTGGCCCGGAATGCAAAGAGATGTGGGTTCGAGTCCCGCGCTAGGAGCAATATTTCCCATTGTCATCACCCCAACGACACTAGCTATACACAACCATGGGAAATCTGGATAACTGATCAACACCTCAGAACTAAAGCTAAGATTCCTTACACGTGGTATGCGGTATGCGAATGCGAATGCGGCAAAAAATCGGAAAGCATCTAAGTCAATGGGGGTGATTCCCTACATCCGAATGCGAATGCGAATGCGAATGCGAATGCGAATGCGAATGCGAATGCGGCAACTTGATCAGTCCCTGTAGTGATCGGTGCGGCATGCGGCATGTGGCATGCGGTATGTGAATAGAAATGTCAGTCGCACTTGTCCATTAGTTTTAGACGAGGAGAGGCGACTGAGCATTATGGAACGGTCACACACAAGGGTGCAGAGGGGAAACATATGGTAGTGGTGGTGGTGGGGTTACGGGTTTGCATACTGCGTAGAAGGATACCGCATACCGCATGCCGCATACCGCATACCGTGTGTAAGGAATCTTAGCTTTACCCTTATCGATACCATCACCTGCAGCTACCCCACCACCCCACCACCCCACCACCCCACCACACCACCACCACACCACCTCCCCACCACCCCACCTCGCCACTACGCCACCACCACACCACCACACCACCTCCCGACCACACCACCACACCACCACACCACCACCACACTACCACCACACCACCAGCACACACACCCCCACCACACCACCACACCACACCACCACCACTCTACCCTACCACCACACCACACCACCACCGTACCACCACACCACCACCACACCACCCAATCACCCCACCTCCCCACCACACCACACCACCACACCACCACACCACCACACCACCACACCACCACCACCACCACCACACCACACCACCACACCACCACACCACCACACCACCACACCACGCACCACCACACCACCACCCCTGCTCACCTTTCCTAAGCCTTGACCCAGGCTAGATAATCTCACTAGCAATGATTGCCAGCCGGACCCCGACTAACAGCATTACGTGAGATCGCCATGTTAATCCCCGTCACCCGCTGCCTCCTTCCATGGTGTGCCGAGACGGATTAGATCTCGCGTGAGTTAGCGGGATGTGGCTGACGGGATTACCCTGATTAATCTGCGCAATAATGGTATCTGAGTGTTTGGATACAAAGAGTGGCCAGCGACCAGCTCATGGGGTGGTGGGATGTGTGGGTTTGCTGTGGTTGTGTTTGGCTTGCCTGCGGTTATTGAATTTAATGGGTTATGATGTTTTTGGGGCTTATATCGGTTGTGTGGAGTGTAATGGTTATTGGGTTATATGGTTTCTGTGGGTTATAAGGGCTATTGGGTTATTTGGATTTAAAGGGTGTTTATGTGTTCTCTGTGGCGGAGTGGTTAGCGTGTCTGACTTTTTTCTAGGTCGGACTCCTAATCTGAAGGTTGGTGGTTCGATTCCCCATGCCCCCACCTCTGCCAATTTGAATTTCCACTCCTGTGTAGAACTTACAGCGTCATCAAAGGCCAGTTGCTCTCATACCATGTCTATCTGGTGTGGGAGGTTAAAAATTACTTGGGTCGGTAAAAGTGTCAGCACGGGCTTTTTATCGACAAACTGTCTAATGGTGAAAACAAGTCTATTCGATCTTATCCAGGATATGCAGTATAAATCTTCAAGACAAAAAAAAGGGTTAAGGGGCTATATGGATTATATGGGTTGTAAAGGTTAGAAGATATAAGAATTATAGGGGCTGTAATAAGGTTACGGGTTACAAGGGTTATATGGGTTATGTCAATCCTATATGGGTCATGGGCTTAGCGGTTGTAAGGGGTATGGGGTTGTGAGGGTAATATGGTTTGTAGGGTTATATATGCGGTTCTAATATTATAAGGGCTCTACGAGTTTTACGTGTTACAGGGGTGAGATGGTTTATGGGCTGTGACGGTTTTAAGGATTATACTTATAGGGTCATGAGGGTTATATGGGTTATACAGGCTATATGGGTTATAGAGTTGATAGGAAGTATACGGGCTAGAAGGGTTAACAGGATTATAATTGATATGGGTCTAAGAAATGTACGGCTTAAAACAGGGTTTATATGAGTCGTAGTAAGTATAAGTGCTGGAAGGGTGTTAGTGGTTATAGGAGCTATATGAAGTTATATAGGTATAACTGAAAGGTAGGGTGTGTAAGGGTTATAGGGGTTTCAGGAGTTAGAGGAAGTATATGGGTTGCAGGGGTTAAATAGGGTGCTAATGGTTATATGGATTATATGGATTATATGGATTATATAATTGTAGGCGCTGTGCGGATTGATGTAGGCTGGGTTTAGGTGATGTCTAAATTGATGTAAGCTGGTTTTTAGATGATGTCTGAATGATGTAGGCTGGTTTTTAGGCGCTGTCTGGATTGATGTAGGCTGGTTTTTAGGTGATGTCTGGATTGATGGAAACTGGTTTTTACTCTCTGTCTGGATTGATGTAGGCTGGTTTTTAGGTGATGTCTGGATTGATGTAGGCTGGTTTTAGGTGATGTCTGGATTGATGTAAGCTGGTTTTAGGCGCTGTCTGGATTGATGTAAGCTGGTTGTCAGGCGATGTGTGGATTGATGCTGGCTGTGTTGTTTAATCCTCGAGCAACTACTGACTGGTCTGCGTGAGCAGCTCATAGCTTATGTGAGTGAATCACCGCACACTGCGAGAAAGTACTGACTGGTCTGTGTAAGCAGCTTATAGCTCATTTGAGTGAATCACCACTCTGGGAACAAGTACTGACTGATTTTATGTGAGCAGCTCATAGCTTCTCTGAGTGAATCACCGCACACTGCTGTTTCCATTCTCACCACCAAACCCTCCTCATCTCCACTGTATAATAATAGCTCGAGGCTGTCACTCACTGCACACTGCATCGATCCCCCCTGTTTAACCAGCAGAGAATCGTTGGGTAGGATTCAGAGGCGCATGCGGTATGAGTCCGGTCGCATCAGAATATTTTAAGCATGCCTAGCTGTGTGAGGTGTGTGATGTGTGTGAGGTGTGTGATGTGTGTGAGGTGTGTGAGGTGTGTGGGGATGTGTGAGGTGTTTGAGGTGTGTGGGAATGTGTGGGGTGTGTGAGGTATGATGTATGTGAAGTCTGAGGTGTGTGGGGATGTGTGGGGATGTGTGAGGTGTGTGGTGATGTTTGAGGTGAGTATGTGAGAGTGTCTACGATATGTGAGGGTGTGGATGCTGTGTGTAACATGGTTGAGGCTGGTGAGTGGGTGAATATGCATTGGCTACGTGGGTGGGTGATTTATATGGGTAAGATGTGTTAGCTGAGTGTGTGTGTGAGGGTATGGGTGTAGGTGTCGGCCTTCACACAGTTCGCAGGCAGGAGCAGCTCACAGACTTGAGCAGCTCGGCACTACGGTGAAGAGACGCGGCCGTGATTGATCCATTATTAAGTGGGGCGTGAGTGAGGTGTGCTATGGATTAGAGCCTGAGCAGCTCACGAGCAGCTCAGGGAGAACTGCACCCATTATAAACGACCCAATGAGTCGCCAGCTGAAGGATGAGGACCGATGAGGGCGAGCGATACTTGTCCCTAGGAATCCCACAATCCACTGTGCCAAGAGCAGCAAGAGCTTCGGTGGAAATGAATTTTTAACAAGCAACAACATAATATTTAGCGGTTTTGTGTGTGTCTTTAAAAAAGAAATCAAATCGTCCTGTCGGAAGATATAGAATTTGCTAAACCCTTGAATATGATGTGTTTCCTTATTGGTCGGGACAGATGCTGACGCCATGTTTAATATATATTTGCCATATGAACTGATATGTTTAAGAATATTTCAGTATATTTACAAATAGGATAGTTACAAATGTTTCTAGGACGGAAAGCCCCAACAGACAAACAGCTATGACGTGGCCAGATATCACATTGGGGCTTGTTGTCATAAGGTCATACATTCGCATCATCTACTATATAATGTGAAGTTAGGAAACCAATTTTATTCTGAGGAAAAATAACTAGAGTCGGTGGTCTGAGAAAAATAATGGGTGGCCCCTACTTGACCCCGGAGGTGAAAGTGTTTATGTGTGCAGGATACCTGTATGGCTTAACCCCTAGGTCACTGGTCCACATTCATCTTTAAGTGCATGTCCTTTTGGGAAGGGACCGGACGCGGTGGGCGAGTCAGTAGAGCGCAGGCTTCCCATGTGGAAGGTCGAGAGTTTGAATTCCACCCGAGTCAAAGCAATGACTTATCAAATTGATACTTGTCGCTACCTAGCCTGGTGTTCTGCATTACTAAGATAGGGAAAGGACTGGTTAGCACAGTATCAGGATAATATGACTGTGTGGGATATATTGGTTCCTGGTATGCGGTAGCCTGATCTCCCAGTGGGGGCAACACTATAAAGTTACCATCAGTGCACACTCACTTCCACAAGTCGGTACCCGTCCTGATATGACCTTATATGTTGCTAGGAAGTAAAACAACAAACGAAACCGTTCGGGCAGGGAGGGGTTTGGGTGGTGGTGGTTGGGGTTGGGGGTTGGAGGGGGAGAAGGGGTTGGAGGGGGGGTTGGAAGGGGGGTTGGAGAAGGGGTTGGAGCGGGGGTTGTAGGGGGCTGGGTTGGAGGGGGTTGGGGGGGTTGTAGGGCTTTCCCCATTGGTGCTGTGTATAGAATGCCGTGCTAGCCGCTGTTCTTGCAAGTTAATAATGCATGGAGTGAGAATGTAGCCATGCATCATTATTGTCATACTTGACCCACTTTTATTGCCTATAAGGGTTCGGGGATGTGGGGCGTTGCTCGCTAATGGATCGAAAACGAGGCTAGACTCCTTTTGAATGACACAGAGGAGTGGGGTGTCGGAAAATGATATAACCTGTATTATGGGGGTGGGGGAGGGGGTGGGGGCGTCACGTGTCCTGTTCCAAATGAATATTAATGGTAATGTAGCGGCTAAAGTTAATAGAGGTCAATCTTTTCGTGAGGACCGGTGGATTTGTCCCTACCCGACGTCAACGAACCATAATGTCCCTACCCAATCTATAAGAACCAAATAGTAATCCCCAAATTAAAAGAATAAATATTACTCCCCAATTTAAACGAACAAAATATTACTCCCCAATGTAATATAATCAAATATTACTCCCCAAGTTAAAAGAACCAAGTTTTACTCCCACAATTAAAAATTACCGCATGGCAGTACCCAAATTCGATGAACCATATGTCCCTTAAAAGAACCACATATTATCCCCCGATTTAAAATAACCAAATAATACTCCACAATTTAATAGAACCACATATTAGTACCCAATTTAAAAGTACTACATATCACTCCCAAATGTTAAAGTAGTACCTATCACTCCCCAATATAGACGAACTACATGTCCCTACCAAATTTAATAGAAGCACATATCACTCACAATTTAATAGAACCACATATCACTCACAATTTAATAGAGCCATATATCACTACACAATTTAATAGAACCACATATCACTCACAATTTAATAGAACCACATATCACTCACAATTTAATAGAACCACATATCACTCACAATTTAATAGAACCACATATCACTCACAATTTAATAGAGCCATATATCACTACACAATTTAATAGAACCACATATCACTCACAATTTAATAGAACCACATATCACTCACAATTTAATAGAACCACATATCACTCACAATTTAATAGAACCACATATCACTCACAATTTAATAGAGCCATATATCACTACACAATTTAATAGAACCACATATCACTCACAATTTAATAGAACCACATATCACTCACAATTTAATAGAACCACATATCACTCACAATTTAATAGAGCCATATACCACTACACAATTTAATAGAACCACATATCACTCACAATTTAATAGAACCACATATCACTCACAATTTAATAGAACCACATATCACTCACAATTTAATAGAACCACATATCACTCACAATTTAATAGAACCACATATCACTCACAATTTAATAGAACCACATATCACTCACAATTTAATAGAACCACATATCACTCACAATTTAATAGAACCACATATCACTCACAATTTAATAGAACCACATATCACTCACAATTTAATAGAGCCATATATCACTACACAATTTAATAGAACCACATATCACTCACAATTTAATAGAACCACATATCACTCACAATTTAATACAGCCACATATCACTACACAATTTAATAGAACCACATATCATTACCCAATTAAATTAAACCCACATATCAGTACCCAATTTAAAACAACCACATCTCTCTACCTAATCTAAAATATCCACATACCACTACCTACTCTAAAGGAACCACGTTTCACTACTCAATTTAAAACAACCTTATACAGATGTGTTGGAACTTCAAAGCAATCAACCACCAATCAATCATCAACATATAATCACAGCAATCACAATGGCTTCAGGCAGTTGTGTCTTATGGGATTTCTTCTTCGACGCTTGGTTTTAAGATCACCATGAATTAAAAAAGAAAAAGAAAAGAAAAATGAATAAGTGAATTAGGAGACTAATCTTGGCTGATTCCGCCACAAAATTTTGCTTTTTATCTCTGCGCTGCCAGCCACCCAGGAACCAGCCATCGTCTATCCAGCAGCAGCCCCGCCTCCACCTCACACCCCCACCCCACACCCCCACCCCCGCATCCCTTACACTCACAGGGCGCGGCGGCCTAATCGGTAGAGCGCGGACTTTGCGTGCAGAAGTTCAGGAGTTTGGTTCCCGGTCGAGTCAAACCAATGACTTATCAAATTGATACTTGTCGCTTCCTAGCCTGCCGCTAAGCATTTAATAGGATAGGGCATGGACTGGTTAGCTCAGTGTCAGGATAAGGTGACTAAGTGGGATATTGAGTCAAGGTACTGCTGGCCTGATTTCCCAGTGGGATGGCACTAAAAAGTCACAATGAGTGCGCAGTGTCGGTACCCATCCTGATATGACCTTAGATGTTGCTAGGACGTAAAACAACAACAAACAAACCCACCCCCTCCCCCATCCCCACCCCACATCCCTTACACCCCCATCCCTAACCCACCACCCCTACATCCCCTACCCACAACCCGCCCCCATCTCCACCCCACCACCCCCACATCCCCTCACACTCCCCGCCCCCATCCCCACCCCACCACCCCAACATCCCCACCCCACCACCCCCCACCAGCATCCCCAAATCCACTACCCCCACCCCCACCACACTACCCACCACACCCACACTCCCATACCCCTACCCTTTTATCTTTGCTCCTTCGGGCGGACATTTATTTGGCCCATAATGACATTCTTGCCGCCCCCCTCCCTTTGTGGATTCTGGGGCACTGATTTATAGCACACGGATAATAGGTCGCCTGCATTAGCATCAGCTGAGGATTGTGTTCTAATGCAGGCGCCCTTAAAGGTGCATAGTCCGATGAAGCATATGGCGTCATACTTTAATTTTGACATGCTTGCCAAAATTAGTTTGGCAAGTTTTCACTTCAAATATCTCCAAAGTCAGCCATTTAAAATGAAAGTCATTAAAACCACCACATTGACGTAATGTATTTATCTAAGAAAATAACAGAGACTCAAAGCTATCGGACATTGTAAGTATACCTCTAAATATTATATGATATAAAAAAAGGAAATTAACACGGAGTAATTAATTAAATAAATAAATTCTCCCATCTTGAAACCGTCAGTGGGTGCTGTAGATCTGACAAGACACCTAATCAGAGTTGTACATTGCAAATACATTCACCTTTGTTATTAATCTGCTAGTCCACCTGGACAAAGACCCTATAATACTAAGACGGTTCACTCAGCCTGTACTGTGTAATCAAAATGATCAAACCCACCACTTGGTGCGCTGGATGTTCTCTTGGTTAAACAGTTGCTATATTATATGTATAAATGTATATATGAATGTGAAAGATGTGTGATGATGGTGATGATGATGATGCTGATAATGATGATGATGATGATGTGTATTTGTTCATAGCAATTTCATATTGATGTGTCTTCATACTTACCTATCTCATGTTTAATATAATTGTATGTGTTTACATGTGAAGCACCAACCAGCAGCCGGGCTGATCAAACCCACCACAAGGTGGCACTGTGAAATTTACATTACCATGGGAGGGATAGGGAGTGAGCCGTCTTAGTATTATAGGGGCTTTGACCTAGATAAGCTCCCTTCTGCTAATTTCTACAATACTCCCTCTGTATGTCTTCCTTTGGCACATTTATTATAAACTGATTGTGGACTTTTTTGTTTACATTCTCTGTAGAAGCAATGGTTAAGTAACAATCTGACTTGATTTGTTTTACATTTCTCACTATGAAGGTGGCTTTTCGTGCCGAAATGGTGTGAAATCAGCAGCATTCAATTATTGAGTCAAACAATCACTCAATTATACAATCAATCGATCATTCAATCGAACAATCAAGCAACCACAAAACTAATCAAACAATCAAGCAACCTCGGAAACCAAGCAAACAACCAAACAACCAAACAACCAAACAACCAAACCACACAAACCATGCAAACCACGCAAACAACCAAACAGCCAAACAAACAATCAAGCAACCATGCAAACCATGCAAACATCCAATTAACCAAGCCACAGAAATGACGCAAACCATGCAAACAACCAATTAACCAAGCCACACAAACCACGAAAACCATGCAAACATCCAAATAACCAAGCCACACAGACCACGCAAACCACGAAAATCATGCAAACCATGCAAACCATGCAAACCTCACAAACAAACAAACAATCAAGCAACCATGCAAACAACCAAATAATCGAACAACACAAACCATGCAAACCATGCAAACCACAGAAACCATGCAAACCATTCAAACAACCAAACAACCTAACAACACAACAACCAAACCGCCAAACCACCAAACAACCAAACAACCAAGCAACCAACAAAACAACCAAACAACCAAGCAACCAACAAAACAACTAAACAACCAAACAACCACTATATCAGCGCCACAACCTCTAAGGTGAATATATGCCCATTACACCGAAGCAATAAAATACAAAAGTATATAATTATATATATATATATATATATTTGACCAAGGAAATTGGACAGTATTGGTTCGGAGAATACTTGATCTAGCCCAATACGGTATAGGTGCGTGGCGAGTGTGTGACATACGGGCCTGGACCAGGCGTGCATGCTAGTTGGTTAATGATGACTGCGGCATGTGTATAGACGGCACCCCGGCTCTATGATGGATGGCCGTGCAATGAAGACGGTTCATTGCCTCTCCCCATTCAAGCCTGGCCCCGCATTGCTCCAGCGTTGTAGCCGGCTACTTGACCACTGGTGTCGATGATGAGGTTGTTATTTATTGGAGTGTTACGTCCTGGCAACATCTAAGGTCATCTGAGAATGGGGACCGACTTTTTGTGACAGTTCACACTCATGGCGAATTAAATGCCGAGACTACCACCGAAGACCAGTGCAATGAGGTATGATTGGTTGGTAGGTTGTTGGAGTTTTACGTCCTGGCAACATTTACAGTCATATGAGGATGGGTACCGACTTATTGTGACATAACTGCACACTAATGGTGACTTAAATGCCGAGACTACCACCGAAGACCACTGCAATGAGGTAGGATTGGTTGGTAGGTTGTTGAAGTATTACGTCCTGGCAACATTTAAGGTCATATGAGGATGGGTACTGACTTCTTGTGACAGTGCACACTCATGGCGACTTAAACAGCGACACTACCACCGAAGACCAGTGCAATGAGGTAGGATTGGTTGGTAGGTTGTTGGAGTTTTACGTCCTGGCAACATTTAAGGTCATATGAGGATGGGTACCGACTTCCTGTGACATAACTGCACACTAATGGTGACTTAAACAGCGAGAATACCACCGAAGACCAGTGCAATGAGGTAGCATTGGTTGGTAGGTTGTTGGAGTTTACGTCCTGGCAACATTTAAGGTCATATGAGGATGGGTACCGACTTTTTGTGACAGTGCACACTCATGGTGACTTAAACGCCGAGACTACCACCGAAGACCAGTGCAATGAGGTAGGATTGGTTGGTAGGTTGTTGGAGTTTTACGTCCTGGCAACTTTTAAGGTCATATGAGGATGGGTACCGACTTCTTGCGACAGTGCACACTCATGGCGACTTAAACACCGAGACTATCGGCGGAAACCAGTGCAGCTTAGATGAATTTTCTCCCAGCTATTATAATGAGGTAGGGTTGGTTGGTAGGTTGTTGGAATTTGACGTCCTGGCAACATCTCAGGTCATATCAGGACGGGTACCGACTTGTGACATGGCGATTTTATAATGATGCCCCACTGGGAGACCAGGTCGCCAGCACCATGACCTTATATCCCATTCAGTTAGATTATCCTGACATTGAGCCAATCAGTCCTTGCACTATCATAATAATGCCGAGTGCCTGGCTAGGAAGCGACAAGTATCAATTTTTAAGTCATCGGGATAATGTGACTGTGTGGGATATCGGGTCAGGATGTAAAACCCCACAAACAAACAATGAACAAAACACCGTCACAAGTCGGTACCCTTCCTGATATGACCTTATTTGTTCCTAGGATGTAAAACCCCAACAAACAAACAACGAACAAAGCACTGTCACAAGTCGGTATCCGTCCTGATATGACCTTAGACGTTGCTAGGATTTAAATCTAAAACACGTGCACACTACCGTGGAGGTGGGAACGAGGCTGTGCCCATGAACAGTTTTATTAAGCGACGCCTCTAGAGCACATTGATTTTTATCGATAGCAATTGTACATCAAACATATGTCATTCTGACATATTCTGACATATTTCTTTGGAGGAAACCTGTTGCCACCACATAGGCAACTCTTTCTGATAAGCAGCAAGAGGTATTTTATATGCACTTTCCCACAGACAGGACGGTACATACTACAGCATTTGATGAACCAGTTGTGGACCAGTAGTTGAAACGGAAAATAGCCCAAACTGCAAATAGGTCCACTGAGCAGGATCGATCGAATGACCCACACCTTCACAGGTGGACACGCTACCACCTGAGCTACGTCCTGCTCCCTAAAAATATTCTACCAATCAAGGCTGACGAAGGTGTGTGTGTATGTGTGTGAACAGCTTTAATTGGCGATTAGAAATGATCAGGGAGCAGTAGAGACTATAGAGCAACATACAAACAATACAAGGCGAGCTGGGAGAGACTGAGCGACTAGGCTGCGAGTTGAGGAAAGGAGTAGTAAGCCGATCCCTCTATTTCCATACACAGAACACATCAAATCCCACACTGTACACTGTATTATTCATTACCACTCACACGTGTCACTAGTGTTCTGTTGTCATCATTTTAACCCCGTCTAATCACAACCCGATATAGTGATAATGATGCCGATGATGATGATAAGTAAAATAAACTACCACAGTCCAAGACCTAGATCAGTTAGGGTTTATTGTTTATTTTGTTAGTATGACATCCGGTCATAGAGAGTGAGTGTTTTTTCACAGCAGTTTATTGTTGACGAGAAGTGTCGGATGAATTGTTAGTAAAGGGCGGGACTGGTGCCCGCTGGGGGCCTGTGGATGGGGACCTATTAGATTACCGGTCCTTCATTGGTATTAGGGGCTGCGGCGTGTGTGTAGGTGGGGGTGGGTTGGGGATGGTGGAAGGGAGAGTAGGAGGGCGGGCGTGGATGGGTAGGCATGTGTGTGTGGGGGGGGGGAGGGGGTATTCGAATTGGTGTGAGTCGATTGAAAGGTATGCAGGTATTGCCGGTATAGCAATACCTCAGGGAGGTGTAAACCACTGCCTCGTGGTACAGGTTCTTGACAGAACCGAAGGCTAAGGGAGCAAACCCTAAACAGAAAACCATGTCACTGTGGCAACATTAAGGGTGGTTGATGTATGGAACTCCCAACATCTCCCACCCAGCCACTGCAGGGACAAATAGTTTTGCGCATGTCTTGACATGTTCTTGCCAGTGGGAAACCTCTATTTGCTCCCTGAGAGAGTGCCGCTGGTAACTTGCAAAAGCCAGCAGCACTTCAACACTTTTGCAGGCAGCTTTCATGAAATGTCATGGACGCACCTCTCACAGCAGAGAGCTACATGGAGAGCGGCAGTCAAGTAATGAAAGCAGTCTTTGTCGCATCGGGACTGACAGCGTGATGATGATGATGATGATGATGATTGAAAAGAGTTCTGCACTGGAAGCCATAACTGTCAGACAGCTCTGAGCCACGACTTGTACCTTGGTTTTAAAATTATTTGTTTTGTTTGTTTGTTGGAGTTTTACGTCCTGTCATATCAGGATGGGTACCGACTTGTGAGAGTGCACACTCATGGTGACTTTATAGTGCTGCCCAACTGGGAAATCAAGCCACTGGCACCATGACCTGATATCCCACTCAGTCACATTATCCTGACAATGAGTTAACCAGTCCTTGCCATATCCTATTGATGCCAAGCACCAGGCTAGGAAGCGAAAAGTATCAATTTTAAAGTAATTGGTTTGACTCGACCGGGAACCAAACTCCCGACTTTCCCCTCACGAGGCCCGCGCTCAACCGATTAGGCCACCGCTCCCACTGGTTTTAAAATGGAGGCACCGAACCCGGTGGCCGAATCGGTAGGACGCAGGCTTCCGGTGCAGAAGTTTAGGGAAAGTGTTGGGTGGCAATTATCGGCTGGCAAAATAGTGGAACTATTTAAGGCTCACCCCCAGCAGGGCCGGCCACACGGTTGTCCGACTTGATGACGGTTGTCCGAACAAAGAAGCCTTGAGCTCACCAGCCTGTTTATTGGGAATGTTAGCGGTTGGGATAGCATAGCGGATACAGCGTCCGGCCCGCGCGCGGAAGGTCGAGGGAGCGCCCTCCAGGTCATGGAATCGATCACCAACCGTTTGTTTGTTTGTTGGGATTTTGTGTCCTAGCAACATCATAGGTCATATCAGAAGGGGGTAAGAACTGGTGACAGTGTATACTCATGACAAGGTGTATAGTGATGCTGGGAGACTAGACTGCTAGCATTATGACCAAATATCCCACCCAGGCACATTATCCTGATACTGAACGAACCAGTCCTGTATCCTATCCTATTAATGCCGGGCACCATTCCAGATAGCAACAAGTATCAATGTTGTGCGTCATTGGTTTGCCTCAGTCAGGGTTCAAACCCACGACGTTCTACATAAGAAGCCAGCCGGTGCTCTTATACCCCTGTCACACTACAACGTAATGAGCCAACGTGAGCCTAACGTGGTGATATTTTGTCATTACGTTGATGTACGTTGGATTACGTTATGATGACGTCAAATGACGTTAGAGTGACGTCGAGCTACGTCATGTTACGTCGTGTTACGTCGGCACGCGTCGAGGTTTTGAACCTGTTCAAAACTTTCGACGTATCTCGACGTGAAGCCGTTACGTCGGGATGACGTGACAATGACGTTAGGTAGACGTTTCGCGATCATTATAGCAGCGTAAATGACGTTAGAGTCACGTTATGTCACGTCAGACCGACGGCCGGGGTTGGAGCAACGTGTGAGCAGCGTTTTGCACGTTACGGTCATGTTACGGTCACGTTACGGTCACGTTACGGTCAGGTTATGGTCACGTTACGGTCACGGTTACGGTCACGTTACGGTCACGTTACGGTCACGTTACGGTCACGTTACGGTGGCGTTACGGTCACGTTACGTCCACGTCGCACCCGTTACGGCGACGTTACGCTCACGTTACACTAACGCCCGGTCACGTCGCCAATTACCCCTCCCCCCTAACGTTGTCACGTTACAGCTAAGGTCACGACGTACACCGACGTTACTTTCACGTTACGCTCACGTCCACAATTTGCATATTACGCCCATAACGTCGACGTAATATCATTATTTTCACGTTGTGGTTACGCTGACGTAGTCACGTCGTAGTGTGACAGGGCCATTACTCTTACTAATTCGGCCATCTCATTGCATTGAAAATAGAAAATCCTTTATTTCTTTTTCTTTTCCGTGAACCGGCGAACTGTGGTCGCGGAACAGAAGACGTTGTCCAGTTTTTTGTTTCATCTGTATTTTTACTGTTGAACTGTCACCTGTTTTTGCAGTTGTGGACACTGACAAAAACCTGAACAGTGTGTAGTCAGAGACTCAGCCACGCTCACAGAAATGTCAGCCAGCGTTCTTATAGTCAATATGAGCTCGTAATTAATTTCTAATGGAAATATATTAAGTAACTAGCCAGTTATGAATTACTACCAACAAAGGTCAATTGTTTAATTGTATGATGTCCGTTTCTAATAGAAGGCATGAAAAAGGGATGAGAATTAATAATCGGTTATGAGCTGACCGACCTATGATGGACAATGGACTGGTTGGTTGGTTGTTGGAGTTTTATGTCCTGGTAACATCTAAGGTCATATAAGGACGGGTACCAACTTGTGACAGTATGCAGTCATGGCGACTTTATAGTGCTGCCCCACTTGGAAATCGGGCCATCAGCACCATGACCCAATATCCCACTCAGTCGCATTATCCTGACACTGAGCTAACCAGTCCTTGCCCTATTCTAATAATGCTCAGTGCCAAGATAGTCATTGGTTTTACTCGACGGGGAACCAAACTCCTGATCTCCCGCACACGAGACCCGCGCTCTACCGAGTCGGTCACCGCGCCCGGTATGAACAGTGGAAGGAACCAACACAGGTTCTCAGGTGAAAGATTTTTTTGTTTGTTGGTACATTAGTTGTTTAAGCAGGGGAAATTTCAATCACGGACGATTGGTCTTCCTCATTCCACTGCTCCTTGCCCATACCTAATAATTCCGAGCGCCTGGCTAGGAAGCGACAAGTATAAATTTGTAAGTCATTGGTTTGACTCGACCAGGATTTGAACCCACGATCCCATGATCTACCAACACGGGAGAGGGAGGCTCTAATTCATTCGGCCATCCTTTCAAAGGTGAAATATCCAGAAAGGAATATGTAATAATAGCATTTTCATCATGCACACAAACAAGCAATGGTTAAATAGAAAACAAACAATTCTCGCCGTGAATATGACCTATGCTGCCAACACGGCGTAAATAAACCACCAATCAATCAATCAATCAATCATCATGCGCACAAATCACAAAAGAGCTGCCTGACTGAGATCACTGGATCATTTTTAACTTGAAAAGTCTGTTCCTATTGATTTTATTTATCATATATACCACTTGTGATTTTACCACGATTGTATGTCCTTTTGGCTTGCATTTCTGTGCTCTGTTTTACCTGTTTGAACTGTAATTATTTTACTCAGATATGTTTAATCACCGTATGACCCCCCCCCCCCCACCCCCACCCTCACCCTCCCAGAATAGCCGACGTTTACTTTTAATACTGGGGGGTCATTAAACAAACAAACAAACCAAAAAGAGACCAGGGGATTTATTTTGTTCTTGAAGATTTATACTGCCTATCATAGATAAGTCAGAATAGACTTGTTTTCACCATTAGACAGTTTGTCGAGAGAAAGCCCGAGCCTACATCTTTACCGACCCAAGGGATTTTTAACCTCTCACACCACATAGACATGGTATGAGAGCAACTGGCCTTTGTTGACGCTGTAAGTTATACACACTGGTGGAAATCCAAATTAGCAGAGTTGGGGGCACGGGGAATCGAACCACCGACCTTCAAATTAGGAGTCTGACCTAGAAAAAAGTCAGACACTCTAACCACTCTGCCACAGACAACACCACAAGGGGATATGTAATGACTCAGCATGTAGATGAGAACATGGCGGCACGCGCTGCGGACAGTTGAATGGCAGTCCCAGAATGACAGATCCCAGAATGACAGATCCCAGAATGACTGAGCATCGTGGAGTGGTTCCCAGAAGGTGTGAAGGGGAGGTTAATGTTTTTGAGATCAATCAATTTGACAGATGGCAAATGATGGGTGGCGGAAATAAGGTCACAGACATGCGCAGTCAGTTGCATTTCGTCTATTTCCTGTACATAGTTGTAATGTTAAACCAGCTAAACAGGCCAGGCGATATATAGGGTCAAGGCTATATGAGGAAGCCAGAATGCATATTACTCTTCCCAAGTACATTTTGTTTGTTTGCGATTTGACCTCCTTGCAACATCTAAGGTAACATCAGGACGGGTACTGACTTATAACAGTGCGCACTCATTCAATTTTATACCTAGCAACATCTAAGGTAACATCAGGATGGGTACGGACTAATAACAGTGCGCACTCATGGCAATTTTATACCTAGCAACATCTAAGGTAACATCAGGATGGGTACCGACTTATAACAGTGCGCACTCATGGCAATTTTATACCTAGCAACATCTAAGGTAACATCAGGACGGTTACTGACTTATATTATACAGTGCACACTCATGGCAATTTTATACCTAGCAACATCTAAGGTAACATCAGGACGGTTACTGAGTTATATTATACATTGTGCACTCATCACAATTGTATAGTGCTGCCCCACTGGGAGATCAGGCTCTTGGCATCATGAACCCAATATCCCACTTAGTCATATTATCGTGATACTGAGCTAACCAGTACTTGCCCTATTGTAAAAAAAACGATCACCAGGCTAATAAGTAGTGACAAGGATCAATTGTGTAGGTCATTGGGTTTAACCTGGCCGGGGTTCAAACGCACAACCTTCTGCATAGGAAGCCAGCCATCGCTTTGAGCGTTTCGACCATCTAATCCAATTCCAGACAGTCTCCAGTATATCAGCCTGAGTGGATAGGGTGTCCGCTTCCCATGCGGTAGGTCGTGGGTTCGATCCGTGACCAACTCAAATCAAAGACTTTAAAAAACGGTTAGTAGTCGTCACCATCTTGCACTGTGCTCCGCTTTACCAGGATAGTAGGATTGATTAGTGCTGTGTCAAGATAATGTGATCAGATGGTATGATTGTGTGCCTTGTTATTGACGATGCTTTATTCCAATGACACAGCACTATGAAGCCATCATTGTTGTGCACTAATAGTAATACTAAAGTGAGCACCCGCTTCACTCAGATATTGGTAGGCCGTAAAACCCCCAAGCACACATTGGCTCAAGCTGGTGATGTTTTGCTGCTTTGGGTTCCTTGCATGTTACCGGGTTTCCTGACAAACGCCAACCAAGCATTTTCTAATTAGTAATCACGCCATTTCTTATTGCCTTTGTCTTGCTGCGTGGGAATCACCATTTGGGGTAAATTAATGTGTTGATTCTATAAGGAATTATCTGAAAAAGGACCAGACGGGATAGTCCGATGAGTTTAGCGTCCGTCTCCCGTTTTACTAGATCGTGGGATTCGAACCCGTGGGTTCGAATACTAGTTGAATCAAACAATGACTTTCAAATGTATACTTGTCACTTCCTAGCCAGGCGCTGGACAATATTAAGATAGGGCAAGTACGGGTTGGCTCAGTGTCAGGATAATGTGACTGGGTGGGATGACCTTGGATGTTGCAAGGATGTAAAACCCCGAACAAAGAAAATGAACGCAGGACCTACTTCATCGGTAGCTAGTGCTCTACTCACACGGCCATGGTGAGACTTTCACAGTCGGCATTACCGCGGCCACCACTGTGTTCATCTCTCCCTCCATCAAATAAAGCCGGCCTGATGCTGGCTCGGCGTCTGCTGGTTCCCCACCTGTCCCCTTCAGTACATATCCCCCCACCCCCCACCCCCAACCCCACCCCAAGTCGTCCCCTGGAGACAAGCGCGTGTCTGAATGCAGGTGTGTGTGTTTGTGTGCGTGGATGTGTGGCCTCCAATGTGCGGTTTTGACGCATGCGCGGGTGTGCGTGTGCGTGCGTGTGTGTGCGTGTGTGTGTGCGTATGTGTGTGAACACTCCCCGTCGTTCAAAGCCCCGCCGGAAGTACTCCCTCAAAAGACCCGGATATTCAGTCTGCGCATGCTCACCGCCATAAAGGCGGCGCTGGTTTTCGGACACTGTATTTGTGTGGGCTAGGTTCAAAACGAAGCGGGCAAGATGACGCCACCACTACCACTAGGCCTCCCTCCCCCCACTCCCCGCCCCGCCCCGCCCCGCCCCGCCCCGCCCCGCCCGGCCCCGCCCCGCCCCGCCCTGCCCCGCCCCGCCCGGCCCCGCCCGGCCCCGCCCGGCCCGGCCCGGCCCTGCCCGGCCCCGCCCGGCCCACCCCGCCCCGTCCCGTCCCAGCCAACCCTGCCCCGCCCCGCCCCGCCCCGCCCCGCCCTGCCCCGCGCCGCCCCGCCCCGCCCCGCCCCGCCGCCCGCCCCGCCCCGCCCCGCCCCGTCCCGTCCGTCCCGCCCCGCCCGTCCCGTCCCGTCCCCCCCCGTCCGCCGCCCCGCCCCGTCCCGTCCCGTCCCGTCCCGTCCCGTCCCGTCCCGTCCCGTCCCGTCCCGTCCCGTCCCGTCCCGTCCCGTCCCGTCCCATCCTGTCCCGTCCCGTCCCTTCCCGCCCTATCCCGTCCCGTCCCGTCCCATCCCGTCCCACCCAGCCCCGTCCCGTCCCAGCCAGCCCTGCCCCGCCCCGCCCCGCCCCGACCCGCCCTGCCCGGACCCGCCCCGCCCCTCCCGCCACGCGTGCCGTCCGCCATTCTTTATGCCCGGTCTGCGCCCGTGTTTGTGTGTGGCAGCGCCTACATGGTTCCAGGTTTGTTCATTTACACAGCAGATCAAGCCGCAATGGTAGTGGACGAAGCTGTGTCTCTTCGCTTCACATCAGCTGCTATTTGAGTAGTCTTGTGTGATTGACAGCTACCTTATGAATTGCATTCTATAAACCAAAGAAGTATATTTGTATATACCAATTTGCCTATTAATGTTGTTTCATTCAACGTCATTTCGTTATAACGTCGTTGTGGAGGGGGGCGGGGGGGGGGGGGAGGGGAGAGACTTGCCAAAAGATCATGGGTCTATTTCAACATTCAAGTTCTGTTGGTAATAGGTTTCGCATAATGCTATTTCACTTAACATCGTGGTTTTCATTAACCTAACCACAACATTAATCAGGGAGCTAGTGAGTGTATATATATATATAAATTTGTATATATACATGTATATATTGATAGGTATAATCTATATATGTGTGGGATGTATTAGGATTATATCCCCATTTACGTATATGGTAGGTTGTTGGAATTTTGCCTGCTGGCAACATCTAAGGCCATATCAGGAAGGGTACCAACTTGTGACAGTGCGCACTCATGGTGAATTTATAATGCTGCCCCACTGGAAACCCAGGCCATCAGCATGATGACCCGATATCCTACTCGGTCACATTATCCTGACACTGAGCTAACCAGTCCTTGCCCTATCCTATTCATACTATGCGCCAAGTTAGGAAGCAACAAGTATCAATTGTGTGCGTCATTGGTTTGACTTGACTGGGAATCGAACTCCCGATCTCCCGCACAGGAGGCCTTCGCTCTACCGATTCGGTTCCCGCGTCCGGTTTGCTAGCTGTGTTATGCATATGACTGACTGCACGCTAGAAACCGAAGAAGGATATCTATATATGCACCGATTCCCGCAGTAATATTCAAAGTTGTTTCATTATAACATCTTGTGGGCGGGGGGGTGCGGGGGGGGGGGGGGGTGCGGGGGGACACACACGCACCTGTCTCCAGGGGAGAAGTATGTACTGAATGTGACCGGCCTGCATCAGGCCAGTTGTATTTGATGGAAGGAGAGACGGACGCGGTAGGAGCGACCCTCAAGTTCTAATTTTAATAGGTTTCACATAATGCTGTTTGAGATAACATCGTGGTTTTCAGGAACCTAACCACAACGTTAATGGGGGAGATAGTGTATATATAGTATATATATGTATATATGCGTCTATTGTATATGTGTGTGATTTATGAGGGTCATATACAGATTTACATATATTTGTGTTTATGTGATTCATAAAGAATATATACGTGAGGTCTAAGAATGTGTGCGAGTAGAAATAGCCGAAGGTCCATTAATCTATATATTCTTGCTACCTGATTTGACACAAAACCAACCCGATACTACTAGCAGTAGTACCACGGTGTTTCTCTTCAGTAACTGATCCTGGCCTATATGCAGTCAGTCTTGAGGAACCCATATATATGTGTATTTCTAGATATATACATATATATGGTTCCTCAGTCATTGAGGAAACATATATAAGTATGTATCTACATATTTACAGACATATATATATGTATATATATATATATATATATATATATATATATATGTGGCTCCCTAACAACTGACTGTCCAATAATATATATATATTTATAAATAGCATGTTCCATATAATGGTAGAATAAGTTTGACTAAAGTTGCATGGTCCGGTGAAATATATATTTTCCAAAGCCAAAACATGTATCTTCATTTGATTATATATATATCCAGCGTAGATATTGGTGCATTAACTAGTGATTTGGGACAGCATATATAAAATAATCAGTGAAGTTACTATGTTAGGTGACCCGGCTATTTTTGATTTCGGTCATTCCACATCATATGGTGATCTCAGACTTTTGGAAAGCTTGTCGAAAGTATTTTCGGTTCTTTTAGCTCAAATTGCTTCAAAACTAGCTATTTTTCATCAAAATTACTCTGGGCTAATGATTAGTAGGTCATAACGATCAATTTGATATATTTATCTAAAAAATAAGACAAACATTCAAACGCGATCGGACCATGCAACTTTAATGCCAACAAATCTTTTATTATTCATAATTATTACGATTAGTTTACATATCTTCTATGCGCTTTGGTTTTTAAGGTAATTATGCATGACATCAACCTGCTAACCTTGCAAATGGAACTGTGACCGCCATAGCCCTGCTTACTGAAGAACGTGGATGAGGCTTTGTCAGAAACAAAGAGCCAAACAGTGGCGTTAAGAAGCGTATAGCACAGGACGATGTGAAAGTGAGAGAGTCGACTGCAAGCCTCATGGAGTATCTAAAGGCTGCTGCTCTTACTGAAGATCTGACACTACACATACCATTTCCCCCATCTGTCTTTAACTGGTGTTGCGGACCTGATATTGAGGACCGGAAGTTGAGGGCCGGATGTTGAGGACCGGATGTTAAGGACCGGATGTTGAGGACCGGATGTTAAGGACCGGATGTTGAGGACCAGATGTTAAGGACAGGATGTTGAAAACCGCATGTAAAGGACCTTTTGTTGAGCACCAGATGTTGAGAACTGGATGTAGTGGACCGGATGTAGAGGGCCGGATGTCGAACACCGGATGTTGAGAACCGGATGTTGAACACCGTATGTTGACAACCGGATGTTGAACACCGGATGTTGACAACCGGATGTTGAACACCGGATGTTGACAACCGGATGTAGAGAACCGGTAGTTGAACACCGGATGTTTGAGCGCAGCACTGAATGTTGAATACAGGATGTTGAGGCCATGATGTTGAGGGGATGATGTTGCTTGTGCATCGATGAATAGGCTTTGATCTAGAGGTGGGCACAGCAACCGCCGTAACTATGCGTTCAGCTTAACTCAAGAACCACAATTCTATCAGCCCTAAACGAGCTCCAATCCAGGGCAGCATCTATGACCAATACTCGTTGGAAACACTAGTTCGCATCCGATCCATCCTGTTATGACCTTAGACGTTGCCAGGACGTACACCTCCAACACAAAATAACAAAAACCAATCTCATCTGATCAGCAAAGATAACCAAAATGAAACCTGATCAGTACCCTTAATGGACGACCACCTGGGAATACTTGGTGCCTTGGGCATCCTCAAATCAGCAGTGAGTGTTACTCTTGCATACCAGATAAAGGATGGGCGGTGAGGTGTGAATGTGCGGAGGGGAGGGTCTCTGGCTGTCAGATAGTGAGGGTCAGAGGTCAACACATCCCCGCCTTCCCGTCAACCCCCCCCCCCCCCCCCGCGCTGTGTGCCGACAGCCGTCAGTCGCGGCCCGACAGAAACGGCTGATCAAGGCGCCCTGATGGTGACACCACATCTGACAGTGAAGGCACCCCGCTGAAAGCACATCTGACACTGACAGCTCCCCGGTGACAGCACACCTGACAGTGCCAGCACTCCGTCCATGCTCACCGTGATACTGACACTATGAGCACTGATAACTGATATTGTCCGGCGAATAAACTCCACTCATTCCTCGCCGTGAATAGCTAGCCGGCCCTCTGTTGGCCGACGCGGGCGTAAAGTCATCACCAACCCTCACTCACTGACACTGGCACTTACAATGACACTGACAGTGACACGGACACTGACACTGACACTTGATACTGACACTGATAGTAACCATATCAGTGGTGACATGGTGACACTGGCATGCTGTCAGTGAAACCGGAAGTCGTTACTAGCACTACGTTGCTGGTGATGTATTTCTTATAACCCTCCACTCCACTCCACTCCCCCGGCTCATATTGTGCCGGGGACTCCCCCCGCCTTGTGACCTCTCCAGTGGCTGAGTTACTCACAGCCCGCTCGGTTGACAGCGCGAGCTGCTCATGGTGTAGAAAGTGAACCTGGCGGCTCCCCCTCGCCCGTCTCCCAAGAGACGGTAATGTCCTGGTGACGACTGCATCTACTTACCAACCCTTGCCGTCTACCTGGGCTTTCTTGCTGAACTTTGACCTGTGACTGGTTAGGATGACCAGGGAGCATATATATATATATATGTATTGTAAGTGTATATGTATATGTAGGCCCTATTTGTATATGTATCTATAGTTATATATGCCTGGGTGGTCCAGGTACCCTAGTCTTCACTAAGTATCTTACAGTGAATAGCTCTGCCCTGCCTCTGGGCGCCTAGGAGGAGGAGGAGAGGGGAGTGACTTTGGAGTCCAATGTTCTGCATCAATTCATCGGAAGTGACTGGATATGAGTTATGACATCATTGTCAGAAGACACTGGCACTGTCACTAGCAACTGGCTATCAAAACTACTGCAGTACTGCAGACATAATTCTACCCACAATGATTGTGTATGCGTCACAGTAGGAACAATTCTACCCACAATGCTTGTGTATGGTCCTTGCATGAATAATTCTACCCACAATGCTTGTATATGCATGACCGCAGGAATAATTCTACCCACAATGCTTGTGTATACATCACCGCAGGAATAATTCTACCCACAATGCTTGTGTATGCGTGACTGCAGGAATAATTCTACCCACAATGCTTGTGTATGGTCACCACAGGAATAATTCTACCCACAATGCTTGTGTATACATCACTGCAGGAATAATTCTACCCATAATGTTTGTGTATGCATCACCGCAGGAATAATTCTACCCACAATGTTTGTGTATACATCACTGCAGGAATAATTCTACCCACAATGCTTGTGTATACCTCACCACAGGAATAATTCTACCCACAATGCTTGCGTATACATCACCACAGGAATAATTCTACCCACAATGTTTGTGTATACATCACCGCAGGAATAATTCTACCCACACTGTTTGTGTATACCTCACGGCAGGAATAATTCTACCCACAATGCTTCTGTATGGTCACCGCAGGAATAATTCTACCCACAATGTTTGTGTATACATCACTGCAGGAATAATTCTACCCACAATGCTTTTGTATACCTCACCGCAGGAATAATTCTACCCACAATGCTTGAGTATGCATCACCGCAGGAATGATTCTACCCACAATGCTTGAGTATGCATCACCATAGGAATAGTTCTACCCACAATGTTTGTGTATACATCAATCTAACAACAACTAGAGTAGTTTCCTTCTCTAACTAACGTGAGAATGGGCCTTCTTTATGCAATATATAAAGTACGGGTCCGAATTCCTGCTGTATGCTACCACTTCCTGAAGTGACCGAACACTGATCAATCTTCACAAAGCCCGGCGCATGCGCCCCCAGCCGTGTGGGCGTGGCCTGCGTGCGTGTGGGCGTGTCCTCGTGGTGACAGATGGGCGTGCCGTGCGGCTCTCCCCGGGTCCGGATACCGTTAGGAGCCCTCTCTATCCACGGTTAATCTGACGTTAATTGTCTCCTACTCTCCAGGGTGCAAAGGTCATGAACTCTGACCTTGCTGCGGTCCCACGGCTGGTGGACGCTCTCGGTGAAGGGAGCCAATGGCGTGTCCTGCAGTGCATAGGTCACGCCGTGACCTATCATGTCCAGCTGTGACTTTTGATGTCCAGACTTAGGACGTGTCTAGCCGTGACCTACCTACTGACATGACCTATGATGCGCCTACCTACCGACGTGACCTATGACGCATGGACCTAACTCAATTTTTTCCCTTGCCATAAGTTAGGATGCGCACCCGTGACCTAAAATCTCGAGCCGTGACCCGATGTGACCTGATTCGATTTCTCATGACGGATTATGCGCGGTCGTGACCTTCGATGTCATGACCATGACCTATAAGATTCAGAGTCATGCCCCTACAATGTTCAACCGTGACAATCAATATCCTGTCGTGACCTATCCTGTGTTGTCGTGACCTACAAAGTGTAACCGTGTGCATATGATATTACACCATGACCTACGATGTCCTGACATACCCTACAATGTCTACCTGTGACCTAGAATATTCAGGTCATCCTATATTGTGCCCGTGAATTATATTACAAATCCCAGTCGTGACCTACACTGTCCCGACATGACATACGATATCACGACATGATCTGCGACGTTCTGCTTTGACCTCCAATGTTCCGGCTTGACGTGCAATGACCCGGCTTGACCAATAATGTCCCAGTAGGACCAAGGATGTCCCACCATGACCTACGATGTCCGATGATGACCTACGATGACCCAGCATGCCCTACGATGTGCCGCTATGACGTATGACGTCCCTCCATAACCTACGATGTCTCGCCATGACCTACGACGTCCCAGGGTGACCTACAACCACCGAGAATTACCTACGATGTGCCGCCATGACCTACGATATTTTGTCGTGATCTATGATCTGCAGTCGTGACCTGCGGTGCCCGCTGGTAATTATGTGCTAATCACCAGATACTCAGCGTGAGTTCATCAGTGATTGCCTTCTGGGCAGCGCAGCCGAGACCCACTATGGACCTTTCAACGCACCGAGCAGCTTAGACACGGGAGCAGCTCACTATGGGCGTCACGAGTCTGATCCGGCACCGTGAATGAATTATCCATGGCAGGATCAGCGTATTGTGCATATCCGATACGCTCGGGTGTGTATGTGTGATATATTCTATTGTGGTCTGAGAATGTTTGTAGAAATTCTTTTATGAATCTAGAAGAACGTCTAGTTGTTACTCGGTCTCGATACCTAACTACCTACATTGAGGATGAGTTGAATCGTGTGTGTAGAACCTGGGATCATTCTGGTTGTTCATTGTCCTGGATAACTGCCTATTCTAAGGATGAGTTGAATCGTCTGTGTAGAATCTGAGATCATTATTGTTGTTAACCATGTTGGATAACTACCTACCTAGACTGAGGATGAATTGAATCGTGTGTGTAGACTCTGAGATAATTATTGTAGTTAACCATGCTGGATAACTACCTACCTACACTGAGGATGAATTGAATCGTGTGTGTAGAATCTGAGATAATTGTTGTAGTTAACCATGCTGGATAACTACCTACCTACACTGAGGATGAATTGAATCGTGTGTGTAGAATCTGAGATAATTGTTGTAGTTAACCATGCTGGATAACTACCTACCTACACTGAGGATGAATTGAATCGTGTGTGTAGAATCTGAGATAATTGTTGTAGTTAACCATGCTGGATAACTACCTATACTGAAGATGAGTTGAATCATGTGTGTAGAATCTGGGATAAGTATTGTTGTTAATAATTCTATATGACTAGTTACACTGAGGATGGAATGAATAGTGTGCATAATCTCGGAGAATTATTTCTGTTCATCAAGCTGGATAACTGACTACACTGAGGATTAGTTGAATTGTGTGTATAATCTATGAGAATTCTGGTTGTTTATCGGGCTGGATAATTGCTTGCACCGAGCAGGAGTTGATTCGAGTCTAGAAACTAGAATAATTCTGGATCTTCTTCACACTGGAAAACTGCCTGCACGTAATATCAGTTGAATCGATTCTAGAACCTAGGATAATTCTGGTTGTTCATTGTGCTGGATAACTGCCGATACTTAGGATGAGTTGAATCATGTGTATAGAATCTAGGATAATTATAGTTGTTCATCATGCCGGACATCTTCTTACACTGAGGATGAATTGAATAATGTGTGTAGAATCTAGGATAATTATAGTTGTTCATTTTGCTAGATAATTGGCCATACTGAGGATGAGCTGAATCATGTGTGTAGAATCTAGGATAATTATAGTTGTTCATCATGCCAGATAACTTCCTACACTGAGGATAAATTGAATAATGTGTGCAGAATCTAGGAGAATTATGGTTGATCATCATGCCAGATAACTCCCGATACTGAGGATAAATTGAATAATGTATGTAGAATCTAGGATAATTCTGGTTGTTCATCATTCCGGATAACTGCTGACACTGAGGATGAGTTGAATCATGTGTGTAGAAGCTAGGATTAATCGGCTTGTTCATCATGTGAGGAATTACCTACACCATCAGAGGATGTGTTATATTTCATGCATTCAAATCTAGGAGAATAATTACGATTACATTGAAACATGTTGCAAATTATTTGACATTCAGGGAACGATATATAGAAGATATAGGATGCTTAAGTTGGTCATGTTTTATTACACAATTGATGTGTTATAAAACATTAAGTGAATATGAGTAACGACAGGCACTGACATGTGTTGACATGTGTGGAGCAAGAGCTTAAAGCATCCTCCATCATATGTGAGAGGCAGGACTGGTTTTAATGAGGAGCCGGAACCCCAGTTCCTATTGTGACCTCTAACCCCTGACCCCTGAACGCCCCCCTTCACATCTCACCCTTCACCATTATCCCTCACTCCTAGCCTCTCACCCCCACCCCTCACCACCACCCCATCCCTCACTCCTCACTCTTCACTCCTCACTCCTCACTCCTCACCCCTCACCCATCACCCATCACATCTCACCCCTCACCCATCATCATTATCCCTCACAACCACCCGTCACTGCTCACTCCTCACTGCTTACCCCACACCCCTCAACCCTCACTCCTCAACCCTATCCCCTCAACCCTCACCCCTCACCCCTAACCCCTCACCCTTCACCCCTCACTCCTCACTCCTCACTCCTCATCCCTAACTATTAGACCTTCACCCCTCACACCCCACACCCCTCACCCCTCACCCCACACCCCTCACCCCACACCTCACCCCCTCACCCCACCCCCTCACCCCACCCCCCACACCCCACACCCCCACACCCCCATACCCCCACACCCCACACCCCACACCCCCACACCCCCACACCCCTACACCCCCACACCCCCACACCCCCACACCCCCACATCCCCACATCCCCACACCCCCACACCCCCACATCCCCACACCTGGCGCCACCTACTGGAGGACAATGTCGGCACTTCCGCCCCACGGAGTGGTAATGCGGTCCCAGTCCTACAGAGCAGGACCTTCCGTCATGAACCACTACTCCGAAGGAGCCTACCCCAGTGGAACTAACCCAGGCGGAACTTACCCAGGCGGAACTTACCCAGGCGGAACTTACCCAGGCGGAACTTACCCCAGTGGGACATACCCCGGTGGAAGCTACACAGAGGGAACTTACGCCGGAGTCCCGCAGAGGTCTCTCAGCATGAGAGTCTGCTCAACAACTTCAGAGCAGGTAATGTTAGCTTATCACCGCGAATGTGTCTTGTATCAAAGTGTTTGACGATGCAAACAGCACGCATGGCCTTTATACTAACCTAAAACAATAAAGACATTTGAGCCTTTTTGAGGACATCTAGGTCTGTACGACCTGGTATAGTTTATCAAAGCAATTTTATCGATTAATAATACTTTCATCTAGAATGTTATTTACCTTAACCACACATTAAATGATTGTGAGTTAGGTTTTTTTGGAGGGTTTTCTTTGTTTAAAAAAGTAATTCATATTGACACATAATTGATTGTATGCTTTTGGATTATATGTAAAAGTGATGGTTGAATAGAAAAACAAACAATTCTCACTCTTATTATGGCCTATGCTGCCAACTCGGCATGAAGAAACCACCAATCAATTAATGTATCAAAGTGTTCGCTGTGTGTATGTATGCATCGATGCTTAGTTACGGAGAAATTGGGTCACACGTGACCGGATATTAGGCTCGCACCATTGTTGGGTGGCTCAAAGGCACCCTCCCCCGATTGAATTGGGTTTTAGTTTCTACTGACACTCAAACACATATTTTGTTCTTGAACTTGCACCAACAATTTTACAATGCAAACGCACACAATCTTTAAACTGACATGGAAGAATCAGCAATTCTAACCTTCTTGGGGGCAGCAGGAGTGCACCACCTTATTTAGCTTATTAAACCAATATTTAACAATTTAGGAACGATGAGACCATTTAATTTGATTTCGAATTTAGTTTTCCTTGACCACAATGTTTATAACTCTATAATTGTAATTTCATGGTGTCTTTTAAGACATAATTGATTTATTTTTTCATGTTATTCACAAAATCGATGGTTCAATAATAATAACATGACAGAATACAAGTTTAACATTTCTCGCTATATACATATATATATACATATATATATACATATATGTATGTCTATAACGAGAAGTGTACTTTTATTCTTCCATGTGTATATGTGTGTGTCGTGGGGGTGATGACAATGGGCTGATGTCTAAGCATCTACAGTAAAACCTCTATACCGACCTCCTCCACAGATCGACCACTCCCCTATATCGATTGCTTTAGTTGGGTCCCAACAATACCATCGTAACCATATTCCAACCTTCTAATCCGACCACCTCCCTAAAGGGACCACTTATAGTCGGTCCCAAGGTCGGTCGATTTAGAGAGGTTTAAGTGTAGTTTGAAATCTGGAGGAATACTGACCAAAGCGCCCGTTGCCGCCAAACCCGCCAGTGGCGCTGTCATCGCCGGGTGGAAACCCGCGCAGAACGGCCAGCGATTGGTCAATAATCATAGCATAAATGAGGCTGTCTCAAAAGGTGCTAAGCAATATGGGACATAACTTTGTCCATTGATAATGATCAACATACTGTCTGCTTATGCATTTGCTCAGGATAAACTGATTTGCTTTTTACATGGTGTTTCATAATGCCAATAGAATACATATTGATTTAAAGCAAATGTCCTTGTGTTTTCAGTGTAACTGTTTCTGTGCCGTTTTGTGTCAGTCATTACAATGGACACAAAAAAAACGATTTATCACCTTTTGAGACAGGCTCAAATACATATACAAATGAAATACCCGAGCTCCATAATAACAGTCAATAAGAAAGCACATATGAACATAACTAGTACGTCCTTTTATATACGCATAACTAGTTATACTCCTTATATCTATGGATATATACAAACATATGCATATCACGAATATACTAGACAAATATTGTCATGCCATATCGGTTACCCTCTCTTTTCGATGTACAATCAACGCCTAGTATATGAAGCTTGCAGATTGGTTTACTGGTCTGCCTGACTCAGATTGAAACCCGCGCCAGTTCCTTGTCTCCATGTACTACTTACTGACCCAGCGTACACTTGATATATACTACTCACGGCATGACGGACCCACTGCCGGTGTTGCAGTTTCAGCCCTCCGTCGGTTTCAGCCCTACGCTGTCGTTGTTTCACACAGTCTTTTGGAAGGGGGGGGGGATGCTTTTATATTATTTAAGGTGAAATATCTGTAAAACTACACCTAGAAGCAAACGCTTGGCACACATACCCCCCCCCCCCAAAAAAAAATCCAAATTTGTTTTTAAAATTAAAAAAAAAAAAAATAAAAAAACTTATCCGGAGGATTGAACGCACGCGTGCAATGCTACACTTCGTATCATCTCTCACAGGCTAAGTACCACTCATTTATATATTAACACTCATATACTTTACTTTTACTATTGATGTATGTGTAGGTGTGATTACTAATGTATTAATAACTCTAAAACCGCTGTGAATTGAGTGAACTGATAGAATCCCCTATTACCACTCACCAGCACTAAATGCAACAGGTTTGCCCGACTGTTAAAAAAATGGCGACAGCCGCTATAGAGAACTAACACTGACAACAAAATACATTACTAGGATAATAAGAAGGAAACTGCACGACGGTAGTGTTCTTATTTGCACATAACTTGGACGTTTCACACGGATGTGACACTGACACTATAGTGACTGTGGATACGCATATGTGCGATGCTACACGTCGTATTCAGCTCTCACAGCTAAGTACTAACTGTGTTGATGTCATGGCCCTGCGCCAACAATTTTACACTGCAAACAGCATGCATGAGCTATTACTAAAGTGAGGCAGGAAAACGTTTTAGCCTTCTTGGGGGCAGCTGGTTTGTACCACCTCATATAGGTTTTTAAACAAATTTAATCAGTAAATAAAACTATCATTTAGAAAATGGCGGCAGCCGCTATAGGGAACGATCAGGTGATAAAAACCACCGACAAGACGACAATCCCCCAAAATAGTAACAACTTCGAAGAAAAAGTCATTGCTACGATACTAGGAGAAAATGGCTCAAAAATAATCAAGGACTGGATAAAAAAAGAAATGAGCCAGCTTCAGTCCAAACCGTCCGTGACGAAACTGGAGGAAGGCCCCGGGACGGACACAGAGAACATAGAAAAGAACGCAAAAACATCCAAGGACACAATCCAAAGCCTTAGAGATGAACTGAACAAATTACAAACGGCGTACAATAGCCTAACATTAGAATGTGCCTGGTACAAGGCAAACTACATGGGCAACAAAAGTCTAACACAAAACGGAAAGGATGAAAACAAAAGGGATGACAATGCAACAACGCAGGACAAAAATGCCTTACCACAGCCGGCAGAAGAGAACAAAAAGCTAAACATAATCGTGTATGGCGTCCCAGAAAAGGAAGGTGAGTCAATAGAAAGCACAGTATCAAACATACTGGAAAAAGCGGAATGTTCCTTCGACTGGACAGTGGTAAAAAAAGCCTATAGACTGGGGAAAAAGAATAAGAAAAGAACAACGAATGTAGAATCAAGCAAACAAGATGGCGGACAGAAAGAAAGGGTCAATGAAGACCAGGTGGGAGACCCCACTGATGACACAAAAAAACCCACACAAGGAACCCAGGCCGAGAGGGATAAAAATCCACCTTGAAAAAGAAAGCCAAAAACGGGAACTATTCAGAAATAAGCAAAAACTGACCGATGAACAAAAATCTAAGAACATCACACTCAGGCCCGACAGGACTGAAAAGGAAATGCTAGACGAAAAAACAGTACAGCAAATGTACACACTGGCCAGAGAAAAAAACAAACAGACCACGGCCAGAATGAGAGGAAAAAACTTTGAAATTGAAGGAAAAGTATACAAACCATCGGAATTCGGGAACATAACTGTTGAAGGAATAAACCCAGAAGCGGCAGCAACAAGAACGCATAGCTGGGGAATTTCCTTCCAGGGACACAACTCCCCCTACAGCAATCTATATGAAAAGATGGTAAAACCTACAGCTCAGCAGAGCAGTACTACTGCTCGGTTATGGCTAAATACCACAATAAGTTCGATATCATGCGACTTATTGAGGCAACGAACAACCCATACACCATCAAGGCCATCGGGAAAAAAGTATGGAGATCGCCAGAGTGGATAAAAACCAATGAAAAAGTGATGGAGGACATTGTAATGGCCAAATTCACACAAAACAAAGACCTAAAAGAGAAAATCCTGAACGCACCTGGGAAAGCCTTCAGGGAATGCACGAGATGCCCCTACTGGGGCACAGGATTATTTCTTCAAGATGCAAAGGCAGGAGAAATGATCAAACCGGGATACAAAAACAAAATGGGTGAAATCCTCCAAAAAACAAGAGACAACATTCGGGCTAACTGCCAGAAATCAAGGTAAGTGCCAAAGTTAATAGAAAAATAGAAACATTGTTAACAATAATAATAATAAAAATAATATAATAAAACAGGATAAATTAAGCCTGCTACGAGGCGGGCGTAAACATAAACGGAGAAACTTTTACGACACGCCCATAGAATGAGCGAAATTTGTCGTTATGCTATAGAAATTTAGAAAATGTACCCAAACTGATCATGTTGAAATGGCTCTGTTAAGAACCATAACATAATTTGCCACAATAAATCCTTTAATAATTATTCAAAGTCTACCGAATCGGATTATTTTAATTGTAAAATAAAATAATATCGGAATATATATATACTCAGCGGCCACCTTACTAATGCTGCACAGGAACAGTAATGTGACCGCATGCACTGGCGGCGCAAGCACCAACAGCAAATTAAGGTAGGTGACCACATAATGCAGGCTGAGTAGTTTTAAATACAAATCCCAATTCCACACTAAAAACCACCTCCAGCGCAAACAGCTATTTCGACCTGACTGCCGCACAAATATGGTGGAAGAGATTGATTGTAGACTAGGCAGAGGCATGCATTTTGCCCATCTAAACTGCCAAAGCGCCTACAACAAAATTGACAGCATTAAACTACACTTAGATATCTGTAAATTTGATGTGTTAACACTATCAGAAACATGGTTTCATGAACTGCATAGTGACCAACTACTAGAAATTGGTGGGTACAGGCTTGTGAGAGAGGATAGAAAAACACTGACCAATGCACAAATACAAAAGAAGGGTGGAGGAGTTGCAATATACACCAAAAAATACCTAAACTCCGAACATAAGCCATTACAAGAAGCAAACAGATCAGACACAAATATTGAACTAGTATGGACACTCATAGAAAATGAAAAACAAGCTAATATAGCTGTAGGGAGTCTATATAGACCGCCAAATGGAAACATCGAAGACTTCATCGCACAACTGGAGACATCCCTAGAAAGTGTGTCGAAACTGACGAAGGCGGAGATATTCTTACTAGGGGATTTCAACATAAACTACAAAACAAACAACAAAAACAAACACTCACTAGAGAACTTAATCAAAGGCAGAGGGTTAAAGCAAAAAATGAGTGAGCTAACAAGGCTTGGAGAAAACAGCTCGATAATAGACCTAATAATAACAGACTCAAATCATACCCACACCTCAGGAACAAGAAACTGGGGCATTAGCGATCATGAATTGATATATGTTACTAGAAAGAAAATAAAAACAAAAAACAAAACTACTCCCCGTATGGGTAGATCATACAAAAACTACACAAAAGAGGCACTAGAAACTCATCTGAAAGAGAAAATTAAATTGCCATTTCCAACTGAGATAGGTGTAAATGACCAATGGAACTATATCATTGGGGAAGTCAGAAAGCATCTGGACACTACCTGCCCAATAAAAAAACTTAAAATCAAAAACAACCAAGACCCATGGGTAACCCCAGAATTAATCAACCTAATTATGGACAAATATAAAACAGGCAAATTAGCCAAAGCAAGCGAGCAACTACTAGACATAGAAAACTACCACAAAGCAAGAAATCGTAGCCAGAAATCAGTGAGAAAAGCCAAAAGACGGTACATTGTCAAACAAGACCAGCAATGGGGAAAAAACTCACACAAATTCTGGAACAATGTGAAAATACTCATACCAAATAATAAAAATAAAGAATGGATTACCCTTTACAACAACGAGGGGGTGGAAATCAGCAACAACGATACTGCTAATATAATGAACAAACATTTTTCAACCATAGGCAATAAACTATCCAAACAATTCAACACAAACTGGACCACGAAAGCGCAACAATTAAACACAGACATTGGAGATTGCACAACCACAATAAAAGAGATAAGTGAGCTCATAAAATCAATTGATTGCAACAAGCCTTCGGGCATTGAAAATACCTCGAGTATAGTATTGAAAGATGCATTCGGATGCATCCCAGATGTTATATGTGAGCTATACAACAAATCGTTCACAGAAGGTACTTATGTGGACTGCTGGAAACTAGCCAAAGTAACACCGCTCCACAAAGGAGGAGATAAACAGGTACTGGGAAACTATAGACCGATCTCCATACTCCCACTGCCTGGTAAACTAATGGAAAAAATAATGCATAGACATATTATGGACCACCTAAACGAACACAAAATATTAAACAGTAAACAGGGCGGTTTCAGAAAATACCACTCGACAATAAAAACAATTGCTAACTTAATAACTGATATTGCAAACAGTATCAATAAAAAGAACCTAGTGGGTGCAGCGTTCATAGACTTCAGCAAAGCGTTTGACACGGTGGACCACCCTATCCTAAGGAGCAAACTAACCCAAATGGGAATAACGGGAGTAACAGGAAAATGGCTAGCGAGCTATCTAGAAAACAGAAAGCAATGCACCACAGTAAATGGATCCATATCCAATGAGGAAAAGATAACTTGCGGAGTACCCCAAGGGTCAGTCCTGGGGCCACTTCTCTTCCTCATATATATTAACGATCTAAACAACTGGCTAGAAATTGAAAACATCCAACTATATGCAGATGACACCGTGGTATATGCTGCAGGCAAAACAACCGAAGAAATAGAAATGAAACTGAATCTAACACTAACAAAACTAATCGAGTGGTGCCAACTAAATAGGATAACCATAAACAACAGCAAGTCAAAAACAGTACTATTTGGTACCAGGCTAACAAGTAATGAGAAAATAAAGTGTCTTCTGGGAAACACCGAACTAGAACAAGTAGACAACTACCGATATCTGGGAGTGGATCTAGACAGACACCTAAATTATGACCTCTGCATAACAAATACTATCAAAAAAGTAAACCATAAAATATGGCTACTGGCTAAACTGAGATACTACATGACTGAAAGCATGGCAATTAAAATATATAAAGGCATGATCCTCCCCTACTTTGACTATGGCGATGTAGTATACATGGGAGGAAATACTAAACTATTAAACAAGCTACAGGTGCTACAAAATAGAGCCCTCAAGGTATGCCTTCAGGTGAACAAAAGATATCCCACAATCGAATTACACAAAAAATGCAATGCAACACTACTAACAAGTAGAAGGGAAACGCACCTCAAAATACTGGCACACCATTACACCACAAAACCAGGCTACACAGCAACCCCCCGTAGGGACACCAGGCAAATGGCAGCCCCAGTGCTACTGACAGCAATAAGTAACACCAAAATTTATGAGAGAAGTGTGTTTGCCATGGCGGCACATGCCTGGAATAATCAACCCACACAACAACGGGCAATCAAAAGCATGGACCACTATAAAAGGTCCTTAAAGAAAACATAATACACAACCACCTACTGAAGAAACAATATCTCACCTGATCTTGGGCGCAGTCACTGCTTGCTGTGTTCTGGCACAAAAAGCAAAAGACCGGCCAGAAAAGATGGTAGATATTACAGATACGGAAACTAGCCCTACTAAGTACTAAGGAATTCGAAATGACTGTCACCATAGGGCGCAGTCCGTCTGGGTATGTGTACTGGCACAAACCAAAGCAGAACCAGGCAGGCCACGGTCATGCATCCGAATCACCCTGAAATACGAAATGGCTAACCATACAACACAGCCATCCCACCTAGTCGCAGTCCTGAAGGGTCCAGGGGAGTTCTGGCACACTGGTGTACTATCTAAGGACAGGGCATGGGTGAAAGGATGCTGTAATAAACCGCAATGGGATGGGATCCTCTCCCACAGGCCTGTATGTCATCTGCGTAGATGTACATAGTAGGCTAAGTTATCATATACAGGTTAGGAAAAAACTTGAAAATTAAAAAAAAACTAATATAGAAACTACTAACACCCAAAACCGCAAAGGTTGGCCCGAGAAAAATCAGGTAAAGACTCCTGAGTGCGGGACCAGACCAATCCAGTACCACAGCTGTCCAGCGTTGAAAACAAGCACCCTCACGGGAGCTTATACGTTATGGGCAGAATAAAAAACTTGTCACAAAAAAAAAACAAAAAAAAAACAGACAACATATTCAGCGAAAGGATTATATTAAATTCATAAGGTTAGGGTTCTGTATTTCTATTAATTTTGAATAAAATCCACCTGTTCCACTGTGCATATCGGCAAACTCAATGCATTGTTAATGGCCGTGAGCAATCTTCATACAGGAAAAGGCAAATATCTCTAAAACCACACCACTTAGAAACAAATCGCTTGGTACACATATAGAAAACATGTTGACCAAAATGATTATATTAAATTGATAAGGTGATGGTTCTGGATTTCTATTAATTTTGAATACAATTAATGTTTTGCATTGCGCGTACCGGCAAACTCAAGGCATTGTCAATGGTCGTGAGCAATCTTCATACAGAAAAAGAGAAATATCTCTAAAACCACACCACGTAGAAACAAATCGCTTGGTACACATATAGAAAACATGTTTACCGAAAAGATTTATGTTAAATTTATAAGGTTAGTAATGATGCTGTTCGATTTTGACGCATGCGCATAAGTAATGCGGAGAGCTGAAACCAGCGGAGGGCTGAAACCCCGACACTGGGGCCCCCTTCGTGGTCTCCGGGGGAGGTTCCGTACGGCCTTCCCTGCCAGCGGTTCCTCTGTATTGCCACATTCTGACCACGCATGACGGAGCTTACTTACCATTGTTAGATATCCAGGGAGAACTTTTCAGCCAGGTCTATGTATATCATTTCACGACACAAAATCAAATCACTAGGGTAGGTGTTATTTTTTGTCTTTTGCAATTAAATAAAAAAAACAAAGCTCATTTGAATGGACTGGGCAGTGTGTGTGCATTGAGATGTCCACTTGTTCGCACATGGGTGTACCCCCGGCCCCCGTGAGTGAGCACCCCCCCCCCCCCAGCCCCCGTTGGTGTACCCCCGGTCCCAGTCCGTGTAACCCCGGCCCCCGTCCGTGTATCCCCGGTCCCCGTCCGTGTAACCCCGGCCCCGTCCGTGTAACCCCGGCCCCCGTCCGTGTAACCCCGGCCCCGTCCGTGTAACCCCGGCCCCAGTCGGTGTGCTCCCGGCCCCCGTCGGTGTAACCCCGGCCCCCGTCGGTGTAACCTCGGCCCCCGTCGGTGTGCCCCCCGGCCCCCGCCGGCGTAACCCCGGCCCCCGTCGGTGTACACCACGAGCCCCATTTGGTGTGCCCCCCGGCCCCAGCCAGCGTAACTCTGGCCCCCGCCGGCGTAACCCCGTCCCCCGTCGGTGTACACCACAAGCCTCCGTTTGTGCACCTCAAGGTCCCCATCGGTGTACCCCCGGTCCATCTCAGTATACCCCTGTATATTGGTCTGCGCCTCTGGATAAGGCCCCAGGGATTAGCAGGGGGATGGTACCAGAGCTGCTCAGAGCAGCTCAGTGTAATCTGTTCACGGCGTGACTTATGTGCGAGGTTAGATTTGTGTGTGTCTGTGGGGGGGGGGGGGGGTCTGTGTGTGGGGGTGGGGGGGACCCATTCTCTACCGTTCGCCCACACCCCTACCACCACACCTTCACAGTCCCCCCTCCCGACACCCGCCCTCAGGAAGCCATAGTGTGCAGTGGCATTCTCATGTACTTTGAGCTATTCCTTGCACTCCCACATATAAATCATAACCAAAAATAACACGCAAGTTTATTGCGTATACAAACACCCAATATGCACACACATGACACGACATATGCCCTTACACACCACACACCACACACCACACACCACACACCACACACCACACACCACACACCACACACCACAAGCATACAACCATCGTCATACCCAAAGGCAGGCAACAACTAAATCAATAATTGCCTTTCCTCTCCAAATTTGGATCTTCACTAGCCAAAAAAAAGTGGTTTGGTTCTATTTATCCTTATTCATGTTTCACCTTTGAAGTATTTCTTATTGCCACCCCATCACATACCCGTCACGTACCCTCCCATCTCTCAAACCTCCCTCGCACATACCCTCGCACCCATCAGAACCCTAATATACTCATCATACCACTCCTACATCTTCACACCTCTCACATGCTCTCACACCCGTCACACACTCTCAGTATCACGCACCCTCATCCACCCTCACACACCCTAACACACGTTAGTGCAGCCCCTACATCCTCACACACCCTTCCATATATTCGGACATCTTTACAAACACCCTCATAGCGTTATACACCCCCATCCACACTCACACGCCCTCACACCCCCTCACACTCTCAGACACTCTCACACACCCTCACACACCCTCACACACCGTCATACACCCTCAGAGTCATAATCCCTCATATACCCTCACACACCCCCACACACCCTCACACACCCTCATACACCCTCACACATGCTCACACATGCTCACACACGATCACACACCCTCCCACCCTATCACACACCCTCACACATCCTCCCACACCATCACACACTCTCACACACCTTCACACACCTTCACACATCCTCACACGCATCCTCACACACCCTCACACACCCTCACACACCCTCACACACCCTCATGGAGTCATACACACTCACACACCCTCACACACCCTCACACACCCTCACACACCCTCACACACCCTCACACACCCTCACACACCCTCACACACCCTCACACACCCTCACACACCCTCACACACCCTCACACACCCTCACACATCATCACACACCATCACACACCCTCACACACCCTCACACACCCTCACACATCATCACACACCATCACACACCCTCACACACTCTCACACACCCTCACACACCCACATACATCCTCCCACACCATCACACACCCTCACACACCTTCACACACCCTCACACAGCCTTAGACACCCTCACAAACCCTCACACACCCTTAGACACACCCTCACAAGCCTCTCACGCTCCTACACACACACCCTAATAACCACCACCACCACCACGGCTCCTGTCATTCACGTAGGCACAATGCTTACGTGCCGGTAGCCAGTCGAGGTAGATTTAGCGCTGAATGTGCATACGGGGGGCAAAGGGAGATGACCAATATACTTAACCGCAAATGATGCCACTTTTAGAGGGGTCACTCGACGTGGCGCCCACTTGTCGTGAGGCCTTGACTTCCGGTCACCACAGAAGCATGTGGCGGGAAATTGTGTGGGTGTGGGAGTGTGCAGGGGCGCACCCAGGGGGGTTTCCTGGTTTCCCGGAAACCCCCTCCCCCCAAAAGAATGAGTATTTTTAAACAAAATATAATTTCATGAATCATATAGACCTAAATTCTTGCATTAAATTTATTAAGGAACACTAGATTTTAAGATTATGTGAAAAATTGCACCAAAATTTGGGTTGTTGCACCAGAAAAAAACATGTAAAATATTGCCCTAAAATGGGTGTTGTTCCACCAACCCATGTGAACAAAATTACCCTAGAATCGGGGTAGTTTCGATCCATATTTGGAACACCCCCCTAGCCAATTCCTGGGTGTCCCCTTCTTTGTGTGTGTGGGCCGGGGCAGGGGGGGGGGGGTTAAGAGGGGTCCATTGTGCCTCACCATGCCCTTTAAACCCCATCTCACGACAGCGGGAATGCCAAGCGCCACCTAGGTATTGAGCGAAGTGGCAGTCTGCTGAAACAACTTAAAGAACTTGAAGTTGCATAATCTAACAGTTTTAGGCTTCAGTCATATTTGGCAGAAAAAATATATTATAATATGGAGAGTTTAGGCGCAAATCCCCGTAAATGCCGATCCAAAAATTGACATGAAGATTTGAGTCAAACCCTCAAAAGGTTAATTCTTTTAATTCCTATTTGTGTTTGTTCATTGCTCCATAACCATTTCTTCACAACCAACGTGGAGTAAGGGATAATTAAAATTACCTTCAGGTAAATTTTTCAAAAGTTTAAGTAAATTTTCGGATTGATGTTTACAAGGATTTGCGCATGAACTCTTTATAGACTTTACTTTTTTTAAATTTAAAATGGCTACTGTTGGATATATTTTAAGTGATACCATGCGACCTAATATTGGTGTGGGGAGCCTAGGCGTGTACGACTTGGAAGAGTGACAGGTTCTGTTAAATTTACTCGCATGTTCCTCGTATGCAGCAATAAACGACGAGCAACTGAACTAGTCTAAGTTGGATATTTAAGATCAAATGTTTCGGTTTCGGAAATGTTATGCTTTTTCAAATCTTTTTTCTTGAAGATTTATACTGCCTACCATGGATAAGTCTGAATAGACTTGTTTTCTCCATTAGACAGTTTGTCGATAGAAAGCCCCGAGCCTACACTTTTACCGATCCAAGGGATTTTTAACCTCCCACACCCCATAGACATGGTATGAGAGCAACTGGCCTTTGATGACGCTGTAAGTTATACACAGCGGTGGAAATCCAAATTGGCAGAGGTGGGGGGGGCACAGGGAATCGAACCACCAACCTTCAGATTAGGAGGCTGACTTAGAAAAAATGTCAGACACTCGAACCACCCTGCATCAGAGAACACCACCTTTATTGCACAAATCCGAACATTGTTTGTTATTTCTGTTAAATAGTTTTTGTCCATCACGGTACCTCTTAAATAAAAAGATGGAATCTCAAAAGAACTATTTAACGGGGATTTACACTGAAAGAGCGGACGGTAATTTGAAGCATGAGGGGGGGGGGGCGGTGGAGGAGAGGGAGGCGGGGAAGAGGGGGAGTGGGGGAGGCGGGAAGCCGGGACATGGCTGAAGACCCCGTTTCCGGTAGTCAATAATTACACGTCCCAGCCCCTTCAAGGAGGAACCGGAAGTGAATTCCGTGGAAGCCTGGGGGTGGGGATGGCTAGCTATTGAATGATTGCTGACTCATCAGACGGTGCCACTCCCCTAACTGTCCACTTCCGCTTGTGCGCGTGCAGCACAGGAAGCCTCCTCCGCCCTCGGCCGTCGCCGGAATCGGAAATGTTCGAGGTTATGGTCAACTTCCGGCCATCGCTTCGGGGGGATATGCACCCGGCCGACTGCGTGGTAGTTGTAACTGCCTCATTATGCGTCTACAGGCTAAGGGTGTGGGTGTGGGTGGGCGTGGGTGGGTGTGGGTGGGGGGGGGGGGTGATGGGTGGATTCACTGCATTTGCTGACGGTTGAAACACTAATAGAATAGAGACACGTGGGGTTCCACTTGCAGTGTATATAAGTGCGTGAGTGAGTGTGAGTGTGCGGGTGTGTGTGAGTGTGTACCGGTAGGTGTGGGTGAGTGTGTGTGGTAAGTGTGTGTGAGTGTGTGTGAGTGTATGTTTGTCTGTAAGTGTGTGTGTGTATATGTTTGTCTGTAAGTGTGTGTGTGTATGAGCGTGTGTATGTGTGAGTGAGTGTGTGTGTTTGAGTGTGTGAGTGAATGTGTGAATGTGTAAATGTGTGTGAGTGTGGGAGTGAGTGTGTATGAGTGTGAATGAGTGTATGAGTGTATGAGTGTAAATACCCGGGTCACATACACGATAGTGGACATAGTTGAACGTAGATAGAATAACATGGGTGAAACGTGGGTGAAACGTGCTGTCATGACGTTCAAATACGTTAAGGTACGGCAGGTTTTGGTTGATGACCCACCTAATGGTACGGATAAATACGTTATGGTATGGAAACCGGTATGTTACAGTACGGATCCAACTACATTCAACTACGTCCAACTACATTCAACTATGTTCAACTACGTTGAACTACGTTACCCTCCACTACGTTCAACTACATTCAATTTCCTCCACTATTGGCTATGTGACCAGGGCAGAATGGCTAAGGTTTTGTGTGGGTCAAAGTATGCTAGAGTATGCTAGAGAATGCTAGAGTATGCTAGAGTATGCTAGAGTACACTAAGAAGTATGTTAGAGTACACTAGAGTATGCTAGAGTATGCTAGAGTATGCTATCTTCATGGAGGCTACGTCTGTCTCAAACGTACCTCTCATTTGAACATGTCCAAAGCTTAAATCGGAACTCACGGCCCACACACGTTCTTATCACATTCTCATAATGGAGAAGTATGGATGCCTTTATGTTGCACTACGTTCAACCAGGTTAGCCTCCACTACGTTCAACTATGTCCACTAATGTGTATGTGACCGGGCCTTAAGTGTCGGTAGAGGCTGGCCTCACTGACGATGTATATAATATATAGTGTTCCAATGATCGTTTGTGAGTGTGTGTGTGAGTGTATGTGTATGAGTGTGTGTAAGTGTATGTGTGTCAGCGAGTGTGAGTGTGTGTAAATGTAGGTGCAGTCTGGCCTCACTGACACGGTATATAGTACACAGTGGTGGCCTCAGTGACGCTGTGTATCGTTTACAGTGGTGGCCTCACTGACACTGTATATAGTACACAGTGGTGGTCTCACTGACACTGTATATAGTACAACGTGGTGGCCTCACTGACGATGTATATAGTACACAGTGGTGGCCTCACTGGCTCTGTACATAGTACAAAGTGGTGGCCTCACTGATGCTGTATATAATTTACAGTGGTGGCCTCACTGATGCTATATATAATATACAGTGGTGGCCTCACTGACGCTGTATATAGTAAACCGTGGTGTCCTCACTGATGCTGTATATAATACACAGTGGTGGCCTCACTGACGCTGTATATAGTACACAGTGGTGGCCTCACGGATGCTGTATAGAATACACAGTGGTGGCCTCATTGATGCTCTATATAATACACAGTGGTGGCCTCACTGATGCTGTATATAGTATACAATGGTGGCCTCACTGACACTGTATATAGTATACAGTGGTGGCCTCACTGACGCTGTATATAATACATAGTGGTGGCCTCACTGACTCTGTATATAGTATATAGTGGCGGCCTCACTGACGCTGTATATAGTATACAGTGGTACCCTCACTCATGCTGTATATAGTACAAAGTGGTGGCCTCGCTGACCCTGTATATAGTATACAGTGGTGGCCTCACTGACCCTGTATATAGTATACAGTGGTGGCCTACACTGATTCCGCTGTGTATAGTATATAGATACAGTGGTGGCCTCACTGACCCTGTATATAGTATACAGTGGTGGCCTCACTGCCCTGTATATAGTATACAGTGGTGCCTCACTGACCTGATATATTACAGTGGTGGCCTCACTGACCCTGTATATAGTATACAGTGGTGGCCTCACTGACCCTGTATATAGTATACAGTGGTGGCCTCCTTATCACTGTCTAGACCTGTATATAGTATACAGTGGTGGCCTGCGGACTGTCCTCACTGACCCTGTATATAGTATACAGTGGTGGCCTCACTGACCCTGTATATAGTATACAGTGGTGGCCTCACTGACCTTGTATATAGTATACAGTGGTGGCCTCACTGACCCTGTATATAGTATACAGTGGTGGCCTCACTGACCTTGTATATAGTATACAGTGGTGGCCTCACTGACCCTGTATATAGTATACAGTGGTGGCCTCACTGACCTTGTATATAGTATACAGTGGTGGCCTCACTGACCCTGTATATAGTATACAGTGGTGGCCTCACTGACCCTGTATATAGTATACAGTGGTGGCCTCACTGACCCTGTATATAGTATACAGTGGTGGCCTCACTGACCCTGTATATAGTATACAGTGGTGGCCTCACTGACCTTGTATATAGTATACAGTGGTGGCCTCACTGACCCTGTATATAGTATACAGTGGTGGCTCACTGACCTTGTATATAGTATACAGTGGTGGCCTCACTGACCCTGTATATAGTATACAGTGGTGGCCTCACTGACCTGTATATAGTATACAGTGGTGGCCTCACTGACCCTGTATATAGTATACAGTGGTGGCCTCACTGACCCTGTATATAGTATACAGTGGTGGCCTCACTGACCCTGTATATAGTATACAGTGGTGGCCTCACTGACCCTGTATATAGTATACAGTGGTGGCCTCACTGACCCTGTATATAGTATACAGTGGTGGCCTCACTGACCCTGTATATAGTATACAGTGGTGGCTCACTGACCCTGTATATAGTATACAGTGGTGGCCTCACTGACCCTGTATATAGTATACAGTGGTGGCCTCACTGACCCTGTATATAGTATACAGTGGTGGGCCTCACTGACCCTGTATATTAGTATACAGTGGTGGCCTCCTGACCCTGTATCTTGTATACAGTGCGTGGCTCACTGACTTATATAGTATACATGGTGGCCATTATAGTATACATGGTGGCCTCACTGACCTGTATATAGTATACAGTGGTGGCCTCACTGACCCTGTATATAGTATACAGTGGTGGCAGTATAAAGTGGTGGCCTCATGACCTTGTATATAGTACAGTGGTGGCTCCTGACCTGTATATAGTATACAGTGGTGGCCTCACTGACCTTGTATATAGTATATAGTGGTGACCTCACTGACCCTGTATATAGTATACAGTGGTGGCCTCACTGACCTTGTATATAGTTTCAGTGGTTGCCTCACTGACCTGTTATAGTATACAGTGGCCTCATACTTGTATATGTAACGTGGTGGCCTCACTGACCCTGTATATAGTATACAGTGCTCCGCGTGCATGTTTCCGGCCCCCTTTATTAGGTTCGTATAAAATGGCGGCTCGTTAATCCGGTCACGGTTCTGGCGTTCCCCGGGTGCTGCTTTACGGTACTCCCCCCGGTGCAGTATTATACACGCGGACCAGTGTAGCAGGTTGGTGCTAGTTATTCCGCCCCGTTCTATCCCACACTAGGGCCCCGTAAGTCTCCATGACTACCACTGTGCCGGGACAGTGTGCACACGGAGGGACATGGGGCACGCTTCTATCTACTTTGTCACCACCCTCATGTATCGAGATTGATTTATATACAATAAAACCTTCTAAATTGACCGACCTTGGGACCGACTTTATACCCCTGTGACATTACGACGCTTCTCGCCGGCACACCGCCAACGCGCAAAATCACTTTTAATCGGCGAGAAACGTCAAGCTTTTCGGCATCAGCGCAATGTATTGGTAGTGTGCGGCCGACGTTGTGTGGAAAAAAAATAAAATGTTTGGCGCGCCATCCTAATATGACCTTAGATGTAGATAGGACATAAAACAACAAAGCAACAGTTTGGCGCAACGAGCCTCATGCATGCTCGGCGTGTGCCTAGCTTTCGCATAACGTTATTCCAGCTTGTTTAACGTATCTCGACGCGCCCCTAACGTCGCCATAATGTTAGCGCTCGTGCCTTGTCGCATGTCGAAAGTTTTGTGCAAGCACAAAACTTCGCCGATTTCCTGATGTGCGCTGCCGACCCTCGCCGACTGTCGCCGTAGATGAACGAATACCAACGCGTGCGTAACGCTTCCTGACGTATCCCGACGTTGTGGCAAAAAATCACACACGTCGACACGCGTTGGCGAGAAACGTCGTAATGTGACAGCCCCATTAAAGTTTAGGTGGTCCATTTAGGGAGGTGGTCATTTTAGGGAGTTAGAATATGGTTAAATTGGTATTGTTGGGACCCAAATAAAATGCTCGATATAGGGGAGTGGTCGATCTGTGGAGGTGTTCGGTTAGAGAGGTTTTACTGTATATATATATAGAGAGAGAGAGAGCGATGCATACTTAGGTACATGCATATGTATACTTATGTCTATGCATATGCATAATTACTAAGTGTATGCATACATATGTGTATGTATAGTTAGTTATATGCAATCTCAATGTATACATACACACATTGAGGTTGATTTATATATGTTTATATAGAGATCTTTATATATGTATATTTAGGTATATGTATATAGAGGTCTATGCATGCATAGATTAATCTCAATCTATATATTTACTCGTTAAGGTGACCAACGAGGATTGCCGAATTAGTTGAGCGTCCGTTTCCCGTGTTGGTAGATCGGGCGTTTCGAACCCACGGGTTCGAACCCTGGTCGAGTCAAATCAATGACTTAAAAAGTGATACGTGTCGCTTCCTAGCTAGACTAAAAGCAGACAATCAATTATGTGTCAACAGACACTTGGGAATTTAAAGCTAAACACATTGAGATTTATCTATATCTCCACATATAGTGTATGCATATGTAGACATCAATCTCAATGTATATATATATACACATTCAGATTTATCTCTCTCTCTATATATATAGGTAATTCTTGTGTATATGTTTCTATATATCATATATATATATCAATTTCATGTATATATAAACCTCATATATGTAGATATCTAGTATACATAGATCAAACTCTACCTAATGTGTGTATATGTATATCATCATCATCATCATGCTGTCGGTCGCGATGCGACAAAGACTGCTTTCATTACTTGACTGCCACTCTCATGCGGTTGTACATTTCATGAAAGCTGCCTGCAAAAGTGTTGAAGTGCTGCTGGCTTTTGCAAGTTACCAAGGTCACTCTCTCGGGGAGAAAATAAAGGTTTCACACCAGCAAGAACATGTCAAGACAGGCGCAAAACTATTTGTCCCTGCAGTGGCTGGTCGGGAGATGTTGGGAGTTCCATACATCAACCGCGCTTAATGCTGCCACAGTGACATGGTTTTATGTTTAGGGTTTGCTCCCTTAGCCTTTGGTTCTGTCAAGAACCTGTGCCACAAGGCAGTGGTTTACAACTCTGCAGGGCAGGGGCGTCAAACTCCGTGAGGTGTTGCAATACCTGCAATACCTGCATACCTCCTGTATATATGTATATATTTATATGTATGCAGAGTGACAGTTGGCTCATGGTATAGGAGGCGGGGGAAGTAGAGGATGACCCACTCCGCAGCAAATAACATGGAAGAAGATGGTAATGGGGGGAAACATTTAGGGACTGCCGTTATTTATATCCACATAAGGAATTATATAGTACATATATATATATGTATATAAACATATGTATATGTATATATGTATATACATGTGTGTGTATATGTATATATATGTATATATTTATATATATATTTATATGTATATGTATACATATGTATATGTGAATATGGATATATATGTGTGTGTGATATGGATTCAAAAGGATCTAAGTCGACTTATAGGGGTTTTTTCAAACCAACATTGTGTTCACCCTGCTCCAATATCCATCAGCCATCGCGCCTTTGGCTTCTTGATCCTGGTAGTCCAATTCTACACCACCGCCAGTCCCACTGCCACACAGCCCTTCATATATTATTTCACTCATGTCAAACCCCATGATGCACTAATGCTCTATGAACAGGCTCACGTGCACAAAGTGTGTCACGTCCGCGATCTGCTACTACCCACGTCCTCGGTAATCCCCACCCTCCCCGTCATCCTGCCCGTCACTCTCCCCCCTCACCCTCAGCCCTCACCCACACCTCATCCCTCTCGCTCCCTGCCACTGCCCCCTCCCCTCAACCTCCAACTCCCTCCTCCCCTCACCCTCCCCTTCCCCCTCTTCCTCCCCTCCCCCTCACCTTCCCCTCCCCCTCTTCCTCCCCCTCCCCCTCCCCTTCCCCTCCCCTCCTACCCCTCCCGCTCATCCGCACCCTGCTCCTCCTCCTCCTTCCTCACATCCCTCCCTGCCCCACCCTCCGAGCGTCCCCTCCTCCACACCTCTCCGCTCCCCTCCCCATACCTCCCTGTTCCCCTTTTCCCGTCCTCCACTCCTCCCGTTCCTCCCCTCCTTCCCTCTTACCCTCCCCTCCCCTCCCCCCCCCCCTCCTCCGTTCCTCCCCTCCTCCGTTACTCCCCTCCTCCCCTCCCCCCTCCCCTACCCCCCTCTCCTCCTCCCATCCTCCCCGCCTCCCATTCTCCCCTCTTCCTATTCCCCTCCTGCCACCCCTCCCCCTCCTGCCTCCCCTCCATGCCTCCCCTCCCCTCTTCCCCTTCTCCCTACCCATCCTCCCGGCCTGATCGCTTCCACACACCCTCCCCACCCTACCCCGCTCCCGTTCTCCCCCGCCTCCCATCCTCCCCCCTTCCTCCCCCTCCTCCCTCTCCTCTCCTCCCATCCTCCCATCCTCCCCGTCTCCCCCTCCTCCCCTCCCCTCATATTCCCTCCCCCTCCTCCCCGTTGCTGCCTCCCCTCCCCCCTCCTCCTCTTCCCCTTCTCCCTCCCCATCGTCCCGGCCTACCCTCCTCCCCGACCCACCGTCTCATCTCTCTGCCTGCCCGGCTCCAGCCTCACCGCCTCGCCACCTCCCGCCTCACCACCTTACCCCTCACCACCTCACCGCCTGACTAATCTTCCTCCATCCCATCCCCTGTCCCTCTCGCGCCTTGCCCCTCCTCCCCTCCCCTTCCCCTTCCCCCCCTCCGGCTTACCCTCCCCCTTCCCCTTCTCCTTCTCCTTCCCTCCCTCCCCTACCCCTTCTCCTTCCCTCCATTCCCCTACCCCTATCCCCCCCCCTCCCCTCCCACTCTTCCTCCCCCATCTCCTTACCCCTGGACCTCCGCTCCCCTACCCTCCGCCTCCCATCCCCTCCCATCCCCTCCCCTCCCCATCCCCCTCCCCCTCCCCCTCCCCCATACCCTCCCCGACCCTCCTCCCTCCCCTGGCGGCCCGTCCCATCAGCCCGTGCCATCTCTATGCACACCGTACTGTTATGCCTTCTGCCGGGGTCCTCCTCCATCACCCTCAGCCCGGCCTGTGGACCTAAACTTCCACGTCGGGTTGATCTACCAAAGCTCAGCGTCTAGTCTTGCGTAGGGCGGATAAAAATAGAATTTAATTGATAAATATAGTTATATATTCATATTTTGTATCATAAATTATTCAGATAAATACAGAATAAAATGATTGAAGCCACAGTTATTGATTTTGATCAATCCACCCTTCAAATGGAAGCCCCTTACATAAAATAATAGGCTTGTAGTAAAAAGAAATGTAATCAATAACAGTTTAAAACAAATTAAATGCCTTATTTGATCAAATATGTAAATGCGTTGAGTGACATTCAATGGAAGTGACCTGGCCCTGTATGCATGCAAATACAAATCACAAGTTTGTTTCTTGGCAACATCTAAGGTCATACCAGGACGGGTACCGACTTGTGACAGTGCACACTCAAGTCTATAGTGCTGTCCCACTAGGGAATCCAGCTGCCGGCACCATGATCCGATATCCCACTCAGTCATATTATCCTGACACTGAGCTAAACAATCCTTTCCCTATGTTAGTAATCCCAAGCGCCAGGCTAGATAGCAATAAGTATCAATTTAGTAAAAGTCATTGGTTTGACTCGGCCATGATTCAAACTCCCGACCTTCCACACGGGAAGGCTCCACTCTCGCGATTCGGCCACCATGCCCGGTGCCTATTACACAGATGATATAAGAAGGTTATATAGGGTGAAAAGCCTGAGTGCTCGTTGACTTGCGGGTGGTGGTTTATGGTGGGTGTGGAGTTTGACGCCCCTGCCTTGCAGATTTATAAACCACTGCCTTGTGGTACAGGTTCTTGACAGAACCGAAGGCAAAGGGAGCAAACCCTGTCACTGTGGCAGCATTAAGGGCGGTTGATGTATGGAACTCCCAACATCTCCTGACCAGCCACTGCAGGGACAAATAGTTTTGCGCCTGTGTTGACATGTTCTTGCCGGTGTGAAACCTCTATTTGCTCCCCGAGAGAGTGCCGCTGGTAACTTGCAGAAGCCAGCAGCACTTCCAACACTTTTGCAGGCAGCTTTCATGAAATGTACAACCGCACAAGGAGAGCGGCAGTCAAGTATTGAAAGCAGTCTTTGTCGCCTCGCAACCGACAGCATGATGATGATGATGATGATGATGATGTGGTGGTCGATAGGTGAGTTACTAATGTACACAGCGCGTCAATACGACCAGCACTTATAGTGCATAGATTGTCACACACGTGTTGCCGGGGGCAGACACCTCCTTTTCTCCCTACCTCCCTCCCACCTACCTCCACCTACCTCCCCCTACCTACCTACCTCCTACCCCCCCTACCTCCCCCTACCTTCCTACCTCCTACCTCCTACTTCCCTTCTACCTCCCCATACCTCCACCCTACCTACCTACCTCCCGCCTACGTCCCCCTACCTCCTCCTACCTACCTACCTACCTCCTACCTCCCTCCTACCTCCCCCTACCTACCTACCTCCTACCTCCCCCTACCTCCCCCTACCTCCCCCTACCTACCTACCTCCTACTTCCCTTCTACCTCCCCATACCTCCACCCTACCTACCTACCTCCCTCCTAAGTCCCCCTACCTCCTCCTACCTACCTACCTACCTCCTACCTCCCCCTACCTCCCCCTACCTACCAACCTCCCTACCTCCCTCCTACCTCCCATACCTCCCCCTACCTCCCACCTACCTCCCACCTACCTCCCCTACCTCTCCCTCCTCCCCTACTTCCCCCATACCTCATCCCTACCTACTTCCCTACCTAACTCCCTGCCTCCCTCTATGCTTCCCTACCTTCCTACCTGCCTACCTACCTGCCTACCTGCCTACCTGCCTACCTACCTTGCCCCTCTAACCTCCCTACCTTCCTACCTCCCTACCTACCTCCACCCCCCTCTAACCTCCCCCATCCTACCTCCCTACCTTCCTAGCTACCTTCCTACCTCCCTACCTACCTCCCCCTACCTCCCCCCCCCTCTCTCCTTCCTCCCTCCCTATCAACCTCCCTCCCTACCTCCTTTGCCTCCCTCCCTCGCTACCTAACCAGACGGGATGGCCGAATGAGTGAGAGCGTCCGTCTCCCGTGTTGGTAGACCGTGGGATCATGGTTTCGAACCCTGGTCGAGTCAAACCAATGACTTAAAAATTGATACTTGTCGCTTCCAAGCCAGTCACTTTGCATTATTTGGATAGGGCAAGCACTGGTTAGCTCAGTGTCAGAATAATGTGACTGAGTGGGATATCAGGTCATGGTGCTGGTGGCCTGGTCTCCCAGTGAGGCAGCACTATAAAGTCGCAATGAGTGCGCACTGTCACAAGTCGGTACCCGTCCTGATATGACCTCAGATGTTGCTAGGACGTAAAACAACAACAAACAAAGAAAACCCTCCCTACCTCCCCACCATCCTCCCCATATTCCTGCGTCCCACCAACTCTCCCTAGCCCCCCATACAAACCTACCCGCGTACTGATCACAACCACAAACCCCTGCTGAGAGACCCCCGGCAGCGGAAAATTCTGCATTTTCAGGTGATCCGCTGATATCATAAAAAAATACCACTGCAATATCGGTAAAATGCCATATCTACCCAGACTGATCATACCCCTGCCTGTATCATAGGGGTTTGTGGTCAGGAAATGTACTTCATTGCTCATCTAGGGGAGCCGGATGTAGTTCAGGCGGTAGTGTGTCTATTTGTGAAGGTGTCACTCATCGGATCGATCCTTCTCAGTGGACCCATTTCCCGAAATTGCAGTTTGGGCTAATTTCCCTTCCAACCAGTGGTCCACAACAGGTTCATCAAAGGATGTGGTATGTGCTGTCCTGCCTGTGGGAAAGTGCATATAAAATACCCCTTATTGCTTATCGGAAAGAGTAGCCTATGTGGTGGCATCGGGTTTCCTCCAAGGAAATATGTCCAAATGACAAAATGTTTGACGTCCAATGGCCAATGATACAATAAAACAGATCAATGTGCTCTAGAGGCGTCATTAAATACAACAAGCTTTACTTTTTCATTGCTCCTCTTATTGAACGCAGACGACATTTACTTCCGGCAGACGATGATGCGGTACTGGTGCGTATAAAGGCTCACTTTCTTGTGCTCACACTCTATAGGATACATTCGTGCTGCACTTGGCCCCATGGTTGTTTTGTTTGGTGGTGGTTTTTTTTATTTCCCACCAATGCAGTGTAATATATTCATGGTGATAGGCCGGTCACGTTTCATGAGTGCACCCGGTATGTGACAAGCACCTAAAATGTGGGCAATGCCTGCTGACAGACATGCACAATAACATTTAGGTTGCCAGTCCAGATAAGTCACATGAGTGCATATATATTAGCAGTGAATTGGTTGCAGGGCGTGGGTGAATATTCATGGAAGTGTGAGGAAATGAGGGGGTGAGGGAGTGAGGAAGTGAGGGAGTGAGGGAGTGAGGGAGTGAGGGAGTGAGGGAGTGAGGAAATGTTATCCATATGATCCTGAATCCCACCAGACCGGATATCTCCTTCCACCTACCTACACGTTCCTATACCCCCACATCTACATATCTACACATATATACCCCCATCTCTACACATATATACCCCCATCTCTACACATGTATACCCTCCCTCCACCCCTCACAACCACCCTCCACCCTCACTACCTTCTTCTAGCCCTCACAACCTCCTTACACCCGTCACAACCACCCTTCACCCTCACAACCTCCTTCTACCCTCACACCCACCCTTTACCCCTCACAACCACCCTCCACCCTCACAACCTCCTTCTCCCCTCACAACCTCCTTCCACCCCTCACAACCACCCTCCACCCTCACAACCACCCTCCACCCTCACAACCACCCTCCACCCTCACAACCTCCTTCTACCCTTACAACCACCCTCTATCCCTCACAACTACCCTCCACCCTCACAACCAGCCTCCACCCTCACAACCTCCTTCTGCCCTCACAACCACCCTCTACCCCTCACAACTACCATCCACCCTCAAAGCCTCCTTCTACCCTCACATCCACCCTCTACCCCTCACAACCAGCCTCCACCCTCACAACCTCCTTCGACCCTCACAACCATCTTCCATTCCTTATAAGCTCCCTCCACCCTCACAACCATCATCCACCCTCACAACCTCATTCCAACCCTCGCAACCACACTCCACCCCTTGCAACCATCCTCCACCCTCACAACCATCCTCCACCCTCACAACCACCCTCCACCCTCACAACCTCCCTCCACCCTCACAACCTCCCTCCACCCTAAAACCCACACTCCACCCTCACAACCTCCCTCCACCCTCCCTCCACCCTCACAACCTCCCTCCACTACCCCAACCACCCTCACAACCACCCTCCATCCTCCCACCCTCCCTCCACCCTCACAACCTCCCTCCACCCTCACAACCTCCCTCCACTCCTCACAACCACCCTCCACCCCTCAGAACCATCCTCCCCACCACCCTCTACCTCTCCAACGACCCTCCACTCTCCCAACCACCATCCACCTTCACAACCTCCTTCCTCACCTCCAACCACCCTCCACCCACCCATCCAATCCCCCACTCTCCCAACCAACCACCACCCACCCACTCAATCCCTCACCCCCACCCCCACCCCCACCCATCCCCCATCCTCCTTCCATCAGATATCCGCCACGGTGAATGTTCCCCCACGCCACAAGAGGCCGCCACTTCCGCCAGGCTGGTCTCCACTTCCGGCCGGTTGGTCGTGGCTTGTTCTCGGCGGACAGTTCAGTCGTGTACCCGGAGACTGCGGGTCGAGTGGCACTACAATCGGACACTTCCGGTTACTCGGTGTTAATCATGTTGCGATCGGGTCAACTCTGCCTGGCCGTGCTGTCGGCGAATTTTCAGAGGTTGGCTTTGCAAGTATTTGTGGATTCTTTTCCATTTCCTGTGGGGATTGTGCATCGCTCTGTGCAATGTACTACGCTTTTACCATTGTTCTTTTACTCTCTCACCTTTTCCTGCCTCTTTTGTATCTGTTGTTATAGTTCGTAGAGGGAATTGGGATCAGTGTGTTACTCCACTATTGCCCTTAGAGCTGACCAGAAGGGATGGCCGAATGAGTTGACAGTTTGTCTCCCGTGTTGGTAGATCATGAGATTTGGACCCTGGTCAAGTCAAACCAATGACTTAAAAATTTAGACTTGTCGCTTCCTAGCCAGGTGCTCGGCATTATTAGGATAGGTTCAGTGTCAGGATAACATGACTAAGTGGGATACCAGGTCATGGTGTTGGTGGCCTGGCCACCCAGTGGGGAAGCACTATTAAGTCTCCATGAGTGTGCACTGTCACAAGTCGGTAGCCATCCTGATATAACCATAAATGTTGCCACGACGTAAAACTCCAACAACCAACCAACCCTTAGAGCTTGTCACTACCAAGGAGCTCTTCCACAAATGAACCATGAATCATAGACCATTTCGCATCATGTCCATTGACACGTCAGTGCAATTTGAGTTTTCCAAGATACTGAAGCTGGGACTAATCAGGTCCCTGTCCCTGTCCAGGGTGTCGTAGTAGGTTCCTATCAATCCAGCATCAATCCAGAAATTTGCTCCCCTGGGTCATACCATGAAAATGTTGAAAACAGTGGATGACCCCTAGCTGGCCTGGTGGTTAAAACGCGCGGTGCGTTTCCGCTGAGACCAGGTTTCTAACTCTGCTTTTTTTTGTATTCACTATGATGGGGGAAGTTTCTGGTTTCAGTAGTATTGAATCTAGACAATGGTAACAGGATACACTCAAATGAACATGACGTAGGATTATCCCCGGTAACTAAGCCCCTGTAATAGGGTTATTGAATATCCGAACCGTGTAGCCTCATGTCTCACTACCGTATGCACATCCCTATATTGTTCTGGTCATTTTTTATACACATGCAGTAATATAGAACTTGATAAGAATTATATACGTGGTGTATAACGTATTATGCGAGTATAAAAATACGAAGGGAATTTCCTATTATTCTATATTATTATTATTACTTCATACCATTGTTATTCTCCATAAGACTATGCACTTGACCGGTGGCGCCACCTGCGCTCACCCCACCCTCCACCTGGCCGACATTGACAGTCGTGCTGGAGGATTTTTTCTTTTCTTTATTACTGGGCAAGGGCCTATAATCCTTGCCAGAGATTAAACTACTCAACCACTACCCTTGCTTTCCCTCTTATGTACGCAGTTATTTATATATATATATATATATATATATATATATTGTGTCATGAATAGCATATATTTGATTTAAGGGACACTGGTGAATAAATATATATATGACCCTGTCTCAAAAGGTGCTAACTAATCTGTTTTTGTCTGCGTAACGATTGACACAAAACAGCACAGAAAAGGTTACACTGAAAACACAAGGACATTTCCTTCAAATCAATATGTATTCTATTGGGATTATGAAACACCATAAATCAGTTTATCCTGAGCAAATGCATAAGATCGTTACAATGGACAAAGTTTTGTCCCATATTACTTATCACCTTTTGAGATAGGCTCATACACATGTGACTGCTGTGTTTGACATCTGCATTCTATTAATAGATACACTATATATTCAATTGCATTTTCCACAAATATCATGTGATCAATTCACTGAGTTTTTAATATGCCAGCCTTGCTTACCACCATCACCTTCTCTTTTAATCGACCAGACGGGGTCGCCGAATGAGTAGAGCATCCGTCTCCTGTTTTGGGAGATCTGGAGATCCTAACCCATGTATTTGTGGGTTCGAATCCTGGTTGAGTCAAGCCAATGACATCAAAATTGATACTTGTTGCTTCCTAGCCTGGCGGTCGGCATTATTAGGATAGGGCAAGGACTGGTTGGCTCAGTATCAGGATAAGGTGACTGAGGGGGATATCAGGTCACAGTGCTGGTGACCTGGTGTCCCAGTGGGGCAGCACTATAAAAGTCACCATGAGTCACAAGTCGGTACCCGACCTGATATGACCTTAGATGTTGCTAGGACGTAAAACAACATCAAACAAACAATATCTTTTATTCGGTAAGATTATAACCTGGTCGAGTCAAACCAATGACTTACAAAACATATACTTGCCGCTAGTTAACATGCCACATGACATTAATAGGATAGGGCAAGGACTGGTTTGCTTAGTATCAATATAATGTGACTGAATGGTATATTGGGTCATGCTACTGCTGACCCAGTCACAGTGGGCCCTGGCAGCAATCGGTATCCATTTTGATACGACCTTAGATGTTGCTAGGACCTAAAACCCCAGCAAACAAAATGCAAATGTGCATAGCTATGAGGTAGAATCTGAAACTGTAAATAATACCATGACTGTCTTGATACAAGAACCAGCCTCGCAATTTCTCACTCGACGATCTGTTTATTGCATACCTTACATGTGGGGGAAATAAGTCTTTTAACTCAAAGTGGTCTAGCTTTCCCATAACTCAATCCTTTCCGTGTTGTCATTTACAGGTGAGATTTCTGATCGCGTTGAAGTCCGGTGTCGTCTGAAGATGGTGTCGGTATGTTTTGTAGGCGCTGAGAACCCATGTGGGAAAATCCGCCATTTTGTTTTGTATTCTGCTGTAATTCCTATTTCTTTTATTTTAAAGGGTCTTTTTCTTTACTTGGCTCAAACATTTAACACTGCAAATATTTGTACTATATAATGTATTATGTGGATATATATATATAAACAAAGGATACCTCCTAATGTTTTTGGTCGGTGTCCTTCTGACATCGATCCTCATATACCAAACTAATTCAATATGCTGATTGATAATCAAGTCATTCTCTGCATCCCGCCGACTTTGACTCTTAACCAACTGACTCTAATGGTCACTCGCGACGCACTATCAAAGTAGACAAAGTGGAAGTAACCAGGTGAAATGGCTCAAATATTATTATAAGAGGTTTATCGAGTTTGTTATTGCAGTGAGCTTCACTCACTACCTTAGGTGGAACCAAAGACTCTATAATACTAAGATGGCTCACTCCCTATCTCTCCCATGGTAATGTAAATTTTGCAGTGCCACCTTGTGGTGGGTTTTATCAGCCCGGCTGCTGGTTGGGGTTTCACATGTACACACATACAATTATATTATACATGAGATAGGTAAGTATGAATACACATCAATATGAAATTGCTATGAACAAATGCACATCATCATCAGCATCATCATCAGCATCGCCATCATCACAAATCCTTCACATTCATATATACATTTATACATATAATATAGCACCTGTTTAACCAAGAGAACAGCCAGCGCACCAACTGGTGGGTTTGATCATTGTGATTACACAGTACAGGCTGAGTGAGCCGTCTTAGTATTATAGGGTCTTTGGTGGAACCCTGCATACATAGGCATGGGCAGGTGGATTGACTCGGGGAACCTAGGTAGTCTAATGGTTAGGATATTTACCCTGGAGTGGCAAAGATGTGGGTTTGAGTCACACACACTAGGCAGGGTGTCTTATTTATTGGCAACACCTCCCAGGACACTGGTGCCGTGACCAGGATGCCCTACATGCTGAGTGGTGTATGGTGACAAATTTGCGATGTGTTTGTAATGGAAGTGCGCTACCCGGGGATTTGTAATCGGAAGTATGAGACTTCTGAATCCCTGGAGGATGAGTGCATAGAATTACACTCACCTGCCCAGGTGTACTCCCACATACACTCGTAGAAGTGAGAGCCTTGGTTGCACCCGAAAGCCTAGCTGTAGGCTGTCAGGTGTGCTCGGGGAGTTTGCTGATGGGTTTGTGTGTAGGGAGGATGTTGATGGTTTGTCGGGGTGATGATGGGCTAAAAGGAGCCTAGATAATTTACCTGGAATCTAGATAATCTACCAGGAGCCTAGATAACTTACCGGAAGCCTAGATAATCTACCAGGAGCCTAGATAATTTACCAGGAGCCTAGATAATCTACCAGGTGCCTAGATAATCTACCAGGAGCCTAGATAATTTACTGGGTATCTAGATAATCTACCAGGAGCCTAGATAATTTACCAGGAGCCTAGATAATCTACCAGGAGCCTAGATAATCTACCAGGAGCCTAGATAATCTACCAGGAGCCTAGATAATTTACAAGGAGCCTAGATAATTTACAAGGAGCCTAGATAATCTACCAGGAGCCTAGATAATTTACCAGGAGCCTATATAAGCTAACAGGGCCTACATAATTTAGAGGCTAGATACCATATATAATTAGAGTCTAGATAGTCTAATAGCAGCCTAGATAGTCTCCCAGGAGCCTATGCGATAGGAGTCTACACAGTCTAGAGCCTATATAATATAATAGGCATCAATATAATTTAATAGGACCCTAAATATTTGAATAGGAACGCAGATAGTTTAATAGAACCAAGATGTCTAATGGGAATCGAGGTAAGTTAAATGATGACGCTACAGTTAAATCAGTGGGTTAAAGTTTAAATGCTGTGGCTCCATTAACACTATGTGGGTTAAGGTTTAGTTGATGAGATCACAGTTAAATCAGTGGGTTAAGATTTAAATGGTGAGGCTACAGTAAAACTCTGTTGGTTGAGGTTTAAATGATGAGGTTACAGTTAAATCAGTGGGTTATGATTTAAATGGTGAGGCGACAGTACAATTCTGTGGGCTACGGTTTTAATGATGGGGTTACAGTTAAATCAACGGGTTAATATTTAAATGGTGAGGGTACAGTAAAACTCTGTAGGTTGAGGTTTAAATGGTGAGGTTACATTTAAATCAGTGGGTTAAGATTTAAATGGTGAGGCGACAGTACAATTCTGTGGGTTAAGGTTTAAATAATGAGGTTACACTGAAATCAGTCGGTTAATAGTTAAATGGTGAGGCTACAGTAAAACTCTGTGGGTTAAGGTTTAAATGACGAGGCTACAGTTAAACTTGTGACGTCACGTGCCCTCACGGTGGTGCTGCCCTGCTCTTGGCTCCCTCTGGCGGCTTACGGCGGCCGGCGCGCTAAACCCAAGCGAGGCTCCAGTCGACTGACCTACTTCCCTTAAGGGCTGAGTGCATTGCCGCCTCCCCAAATGAGATTCCTTACGGTAAAGCGCCGACGCCCGCCGGCCCAGCCGGGCTCCCGCCTGTAAAGCCCGGGTGGCGCTGGACGGACGTGATGCGGCGAGGCGGGCAGCGGGGTGAATGGAGCGGCGGGGCGGGGTGGGTTGGTGCCCGGCGCGGCGATGAGTGGGGCGGGGCGGGAAGGCTGGGGGGGGGGGAGGGGGGGGGGGGGGGGGGAGGGGGGAGTGGAAGGTAAGACGGGGCGGAGGAGAGCAGACAGGGGCTGGGGGGAAGGGGGCGGCCCCGGCAATAGTGGGCTTCTCGGGTTGGGACGGGGTGGGGCGGGGAAGGGTGGGCGTGGGGTGGAGAAGGGTGTGGGGTTGGGTGGGGCGGGGTGGATTTCAGTGGCGCGGGATGCTTAGAAGAGCTGGGTCAGCGGGTTGGGGTGGGGGGTTGATGCAGGAGGGTGGGTGGGGGTTGGGGGCGCCTTTAACCCACTCAGTTTCTGGGTGTTCCTGGTGCTGCCCCCTGGGGTGAACTGGTGGTGATAAAACTAGCCCATTACTCGGGACTGCTGAGAGCAGGTGCCACTCGCCGGGCGCGCTGTAAAAACAGATCAGCGACATTACTTTTTGGTTGTTCTTCTTTTTTGGGGGTAAAACAGTTTATTCATCAGACCATTTGTTCAGCGCCAAGGCTTTTTTTTTCAGTGCCAAGGCTATGGTGTTTTCTCTGGCGGAGTGGTTAGAGTGTCTGACTTTTTTCTAGGTCAGACTCCTAATCTGAAGGTCAGTGGTTCGATTCCATATGCCCCCCCCCACCTCTGCCAGTTATGATGTCCACCGCTGTGTATAACTTACAGCATCATCAAAAGCCAGTTGCTCTCATACCATGTCTATGTGGTGTAGGAGGTTAAAAATCCCTTGGGTCAGTAAAAGTGTAGGCTCAGGCTTTCTATCGACAAACTGTCTAATGGTGAAAACAAATCTATTCAGACTTATCCATGATAGGCAGTATAAATCTTCAAGAAAAGGGGCTTTTTATTTACTACTGACATTGCTTTCCATCTCGTCTTTTGAGCTGATGGCAAATGCATCCACATAAAGACACGGTTCATGTTGCATGGATGAGCTATGCTTTGGTATTTCTTTGATATGAGACTTTGTTTCCAATAACTAAGTCCTCTTATTTATGTGCTTGCCGGTTTTTCAGGTTTATAAATCATGTAATAACTTTGTGTAAATATTTGTATTACCTCTAACACTTACGGCCGGGAGAACAAGGACAACACGCTGACAAAAGATATATATTTGATCAAATTTGTTTACCGCAAAAAAAGCTGTTATTACTCTTGGCATATTGTGCTTTATCAGGAGGATTAATTGTGAGAAGGCATTTGTCAGGCACCAGAGAAAAGCACGGGTAGATAACATGTTTGCACATCAGTTGCCTGTTTCATTAACAGTTTGCCAATCACATTCGCCAAAGACCAGACGGGATGGCCGAATGAGTTGAGCGTCCATCTCCCGTTTCAGTAGATCATGGAATTCGAACCCACGGGTCATTGATTTGACTCGACCAGGGTTTGAACATATGGGTTCAAACCCTGGTCGAATCAGACCAATAACTTGAAAATTGATACTTGTCACTTCCTAGCCAGGCGCTCGGCATTGTTAGGATAGGGCAATGACTGGTTAGCTCAGTGTCTGGATAATGCAACTGAGTGGGATATCAGGTCATGGTGCTGGCAGCCTGGTCTCCCAGGTGGGGCAGCACTATAAGGTCGCCATGAGTGCGATATTCTTACAAGTCGGTACCCATCCTGACATGTCCTTAGATGTTGCCAGGACTCCCAACAACCAACCAACCAAGAAACATTCACCAAATCTAGGACGGTGATTATTTAGGATGACAGTGCTTTTGCCCTCAGGAGGTCAGAAACAAGAAGCAGCTTTCATGCTGGCTCTAGACTTGAGGACATTTCATATGAGTCGGACTGCTACACTGGTACTCACCACACCTACCCATTCTATAATACAGAGGCGCGGAGTAAGGCATTGTGGGTATAAGCAGGTTAATTCTCGGGGAGAGGGGGTGGAGGTGGATGGGTGGGTGGGGTCGTTGCTGGGGCGAGAGGGGGGGGGGGGGGGAGATCTACCTTTGATGTGCTTCTTGTGAGTTGTTTCTTGGAATGTGCTCATTGAATGCTGTTCTTTGTGACCTAGTTATATCTGATGAATTGCTCATTCTGACCTCGTTTGTGATTTGCATAGTATAGTAGGACCTGCTTAATATTTAATTATGAGCTGCCCTTGTGTGATTTACCTGTTATTGCAAGCTCCTCTATTGTGACCTTATTACTATAACCTACTAGTTATTGTGACCTACTAATTGTTGTGAACTACTAGTTATTGTGACCTAGTTACTGTGACCTACTAGTCATTGTGACATACTAGTTATTGTGACCTACTTGTTAGCCAGGCGCTTGGCATTATTAGGATGTGACCTACTAGTTGTTATGACCTACTTGTTTGTGTGACCTACTTGTTTTTGTAACCCACTTGTTATTGTGACCTACTTAATAATGTGAACTGCTCTAATGTGATCTGCTCTTTATTGTCTGCCTATTCCACTCAAATTGTGAGCTGCTCATTGTAGCAATATTACTGTGACCCACCCATTCCTAGCTGCCTATTCACGAAATGCCCTTTGGGACCCGTGTATTTCTGAGTTGCTCATTGTGACCTTCCGTGCATGGTGTCCTAGAGCACGGGCCTCGCCTGCAGGAAGGTCGGGAGTTCGGTTCTCGGTCGAGTCAAACCAATGACTTTACAATTGATACTTGTCGCTTCCTAGCCTGGCGCTCTGCATTAACAGCATAGGGCAAGGACTGGTTAGCTTGTTGTCAGGATAATGTGACTGAGTGGGATATCAGGTCATGGTTCGAGTGGCTTGATTTCCCAGTGGAGCAGCACTATAAAGTCACCACGAGTGCGCACTGCTACCAGTCGGTGCCTGTCCTGATATGACCTTCGATGTTGCTAGGATGTAAAACAACAACAAACAAACATTGTGACCTATTTATCCATGAGCTGCTCATTACGACTAATCCATTACACAATGACCACCCTCCCACGGCTGCACCCCAAAGTCATTTCCGGAACTGCGTGGGTGGCTAAATATGATAAGTAAGACGTGAGGATCCCGTTAATGCCTTCATTTCTGTTGGCGTCTGTGAATTATTCAAAAGGCCAGGCAGATGGCTGTTATCTAATTTCGCCATATCTTATTTCCTAACACTATTATTAGCCCCAGGGGACTTCTTCTCGCATTATGATTGCATAGTTTGTTCAGAGAACTGCTTATAAATAATGTTCGGGTGCACCTGAGCCACTTTGTACATAATTTGAAAAGTTCAGGCACAAAACCATGTAAGCGGCAATTCAAAAATGTAGTTTAAATAAAAGATTTTTAGCTGGAAATAATTTTAATTCTCACTAATTGCACTTAAGATGAGATTCCTTACACGCGGTATGCGGTATGCGGTATGCGAATGCGAATGCGGCAAAAAATCTAAACGCCTTGAAGTCAATGGGCTGCAACCCTTACACGCGGTATGCGAATGCGAATGCGAATGCGAATGCGAATGTGACAACTCGATCGGTCCCTGTAGCGATCGGTGCGGCATGTGGCATGCGGCATGGGGGTGCGAATAGAAAAGCATCAGTCGCATTTGTCCATTGATATAAGGCTGGAGGAGGCGACTGATAATTACGGACAGCTGGGACAAGGTGGTGCGAATAGAAAAGCATCAGTCGCATTTGTCCATTGATATAAGGCTGGAGGAGGCGACTGATAATCACGGACAGCCGGGAGAAGGACGCTTGTAGAAGATTTAAACCCTGTAACTACACCAGCAAAGGGTAGCCCCCAGTCTTTAGCCCTGTATCTACACGCATAACGCAAATATAGCCAATGGGACGGTCCTAACATGGCTCAGTTTAGCTTGCTCCGAGGGATGTTAGGACCGTCCCAGATTTTGTTGACCGAAAAGGACGGTCCTAACATGGCTCAGTTTAGGATGTTAGGACCGTCCCAATCGGGAGACAGACGGTTACAGGAAAGCTAAAAATGCTACCATATGCACAGAAATATGAATACTTATCTATAATTTGGTTATAATAAAGGTAGGAACCCCCATGTGATGTACAAAAAGGTACATAGATATAAATGCAATATTTGGTCATATAGAGTGCAGTAAGGAGTATACTTGTTTATTTTTATTTTTTAAATATAGCCAGTCGTGTGCCGCATGCCACATGCCGTGTAGAAGGAATCTTCCCATTCGCATGCCGCATGCCGCATGCCGCATGCCGCTTACCGCGTGTAAGGAATCCTAGCTTTATCCTATGATCATATGCCTATGGGGCAATGTAGAAAAAGTAGGAATATTAAACAAATTAATGTTGTTGAAGGTTTGATTCCAATGTTGATCTCCATTTTTGCATTGGTGTTTATGTGGTTTGGCGTCTGAACTCTTCACTTTGACTAAATGATATGGGTATAATAACTATTCTGATGGACCACATTCTACACCTAGGGAATAAGGAGGGAGTGTTGAAGGTGTGGTGGCCTAATCGGTAGGGCGCGGGCCTCACGTGTGGACGATCGGGAGTTCATTTCCCTGTTGAGTCAAATGAATGACTTTAGACTTGATACTTGTCACTTCATAGCCTGGCGCTCATCATTATTAGGATAGGGCAAGTACTGGTTGGCTTAGTGTCAGGATAATGTAACTGAGTGGGATATCAGGTCATGGTGCTGGTGGCCTGGTGTCCCAGTGGGGCAGCACTATAAAGTCGCCATTAATGCGTACTGTCACAGGTCGGTACCGGTCCTGATCTGATCTTAAATGTTGCTAGGACGTAAAACAACAACAAACAAACGAACCTAAGGTCAGAATAGCACTGACCTGTCACTGCCAAGTCGGGTCAGGTAACCATGAGTGGAACAGTCCACCATTGGGGTTGTTCCTGCTAGTGTGCTGGAACCTGTTGATACTTTTTATTAACAATAGTCAGCACAGTTGAGTTGGTTCGTTCGTTCGTTCATTATTGGAGTTTTACATGCTGGCAACATCTAAGGTCATGTCAAGACGGGAAGCAGCACAGTTGAGACTACGTCTGTTTGGTGTTTGTTTGTTGTTGATTTACGTACTAGCAACATCTAAGGTCATAACAGGACAGGTACCGACTTGTGACAGTGCACACTCATGGCGAGTTTACAGTGCTGCCCCACTGGGAGACCAGGCCGCCAGCACGATGACCTGATATCCCACTCAGTCAGATTATCCTGACACTGAGCCAACCAGTCCTTGCCCTATCCTAATAATGCCGAGCGCCTGGCTAGGAAGCAACAAGTATCAATTTTTAAGTCATTTGTTTGACTCGACCAGGGTTCGAACCCACGATACCATGGTCTACCAACACGGGAGACCGACGCTCTAACTCATTCGGCCATCCCGTCTGGTCCCGCCTGTTTGGTAGTGGGGCTAGCAATGGACCACTACACTATTACACCAATTGGTTGACTAATTCGAAAGTAATGCTATGTTAACTTAAATAATGTAGTGGTCCTTATATTGATGAAATAAACAATTATAACTATGGATTAAAAGGTAAGAATAAAAACCCTCATTAAGTAAACAGCCTTCGTCTTTGGCCAAAGCAAGATGGCTGTAATTATATTTAAATTAATCGATTAAAGTTGCATAGTCCGATAATAGCTTCAGATTTCCGCAACCAAAGAAAGCTATTCCTATATTTCATCCCACACATCTAACTTAAATACTGAGGCAATTATTGAGGGTTCTGCAGGACTACCACTAGGAATACCCGTAGTGCCATCGGGGCAGTATTCCATTAACACGACACGGCGACTCGGGTCACCCTAGTTGCTAGAATTTCAAATCGAACACCACGAGTGAAGTTTACAAAAACATGTGCCATGTGAATAAAAAGTCCTGACCCAAGTAACCCACGTCTTGGCTGGGGGTGGCTAGGAATGATGACGTCACATTTGCGCTGGTACCGTCCTGTGGGATAACAGCTACCAGTACCATATCTACATGTTTTTTGTTTAATAACCCAGGTTAATGAAATGGAAATATAACTAAACTATGCAATCATAAAATACTGTAAATCCCATTTTGCTGTAGTTATATCGGTTATCTAAACAAAAATTGGATTAAGCCCCCGTTTTTCCACCCCGAGCGTGGAGAAGTATTATTTTTATTAAACCCGAGTCTGTAGGATGTGCGCATGCACCAAAAAGTGACTCGGGTGACCCGAGTTGGTTAATCGAATACCTCCCACGTGAGCAGTGACGCGCTCAGCCGAATACGCTCTATTCCCACACTAGGTGGCAGCACCTAGTGGGGCATCGTGATTGGTCTCCCGTTGCTTTAATCCATTGTGCCCAGTGCCTGGGTTTAAGGCTCTCCATTTGACTGGCAGCCTACCTGTCCATATTACGTCAAACCAGGAGGTTTAATGGATATGGGTCATTCTCTAAAACTGGACACAAAAGTCTGACATGGAAACCAAAAGTGAAAACCTTCCAAATAATAGCAAAACTCCTTCCAAATAATAGCGTAGTCCAATGTCCTATGAAGGTTTGCATGTTGTGCATATGTCAGCATTGAAAAAAATGAGTTTCACTTTTTGAATTAGATCTTATACAAATTGATCAATACATTAATATCACTCGTGTAACATGAACATGAAACACACATCCAGAACCTCATTTTAACATATACAACATAGTCAAACAAGCTTTGATTGATTACTGTTAAGCAGACAAGGTTATGACTTACAAGAAAAAAATTGAAAAATAAGGTGAAAAAAGGTTTGGCTACATGTATGGTGTCAATGTATAAATTTTCATATTTTCACTCTAGCGCAAAATTGTACAATTATAATGTTGATATCTTATGTGGGATATATCCAATACATTATAGAACTGCTAACATACCTAATACTCAGAGGCTACAATAATTATTTCACTTAATATCATATCAATCAAACAAAGACTTAATTATCAGCATCGTAACTTGGAGACCAATTATGTGGTGCCCAGTTTTGGAGAATAACCCATTATATATATGCCCCCGCTCTACCTATTCGACAACCTTGTCTGGTAATGTAGGCCAAGGTATGGACTGCTTTCCTCAATGTCAGGATAATGTGACTGAGTGGGATATCAGGTCATATGGTGCTGACCTCCAGGTGCCCCCCAGTGGAGCCGCGCTATTAAGTCGCCATTAGTGCGGATTAGCACAAGTCGTCACCCGCCCTGATATGACCTTAGATGTTGCTAGGACGTAAAAAACAACAACCAACTAACCTCATACTGAGCGAGGAACGGGAAGTTGGGGCTAGGTTGGTTCAGATTGTTGCTGCCAGGGGGCGACACGGTGGTTGTTGGTTAGTTCTACTCACTGACGCACCGCGGTGCCAACATACCAGTGTACGCGTGTCACGTCAACTGTGTCTGTTGTGCTGTGTTGAATCTAAGCAGCCGCTCACCGGAAACGGTGCTGCTACATCCCCATGTGGATTATCTTAATCCGGAGAATTACGAGAAAGCCAATAAGCCACATATATCCGGAGCGTATTACTAGCAGTTTGCCGAATGAGTGAGCGCGCTTTTAACAACACTTACCCGTGGAAACCACCAGAAACTGTGACACAGAGTTAGTGTACAAAATGGAAATATTGTGAAGCTAGATAACTATGCAGATATATGAATAGAATTTAAGTTTTCTGTTCCTTTAATCCGTAGTTCCAGTGCATCAACTTTTTATGCCAACCAAAATAACAACTGAAAATATTCCATCCTATTTTAACTAGATATGTGCTCTATAATCCCTTATGGGAATATAAACAAGGACACTATCTATCTTCAGTTGCCTATGTAATAGTTTTGCACTTATCCTATCTGACTGACTCTGTGTAGTATGACATGGACACATTGGCACCACTTGTGAGGTGCTCTAGGCACTGTATGCAAGCTGCGTCTGGCCGTTAACACATATGGGCCCATCGGGACGGTCACGTTTTAACTTTAGGTAGGCATTTAATATATCTCCGCCAGAGAATACATATCTTCTTCTCAACCACATCAGTCTTATCGTTGTTCTGTTTACCTGGGGCCAACTGTCTATATCAATATAATTTCAGTGTTATGTTCTTTTAATCAGTAGTTACAGTATAACCAATTTATTGTGTGAACCAAAATAACAGCTGACAAATATTCTATCTTATTTTAACCAGACTTTTACTATCCTTTGATATCAATTTGATATGTAGTTTTTACATTCTGAGTGAAAGGAGTAGCTATAAAATATTGTGATAAAATAAAATATCAGCACTTCTCAGTGTGACAGTGGCTTTTTTGCTGCTTAACACTGTCTGAAATATGTTTGTTTGTTTGAGTTTTACGTCCTGGCAACACCCAAGGTAATATCGTATCTGAAATCGCAGCGCACTCACTCGAAATAATCCGCACTTATTGGCAGTCATATGGATCTCACGCATAAAGGAGTGAATTAATCATGTGTTTGCGCTTGGAATTGACATAATCTGATGGTTTTTAATTTATTCCATTTAAAAGAAAAGATAATGGCTTATCACTACCGAACTTTGCTTCTTTTAATATATGAAGAGTTCAGGCGCAAAGCCACGTAAACGCCAATCCCCAAAGAAAATTTAAATAAAATATTTGTTGCGTGAAGGTCATTTTTGATTTTGACGTATTCCACTTTGTTTGCGATGAAAATAGTATGGAGCAATGAACAACAAAAATAGGAAAGTAAAAGATGAACATTTTGAGGGTTTGACTCCAGTGTTTATCTATATTTTTTAATTGACGCTCACGGGGGTATTGCGCCTGAGCCCTTCATATAGAAATGGCTAACTTTGAAAATATTTGAATTGAGAACATTAAATTTTGGGAAGCACATCAAAACGCCGATGCCATAGGCTTTATCAGTAGCAGGTTCTATTGGAAGGATTTAGTAGTTATGCCTCACTATGCAGCAGCAACAATAATTTAATAAGTGCACCACTATTTGAATTGGATATACATGTACGAGCAAATCTAGGTAATAAAGTGTTTTGGCTTTGAAAATGTGATGCTTTCATCGGAATATCCAATATTCACTGTGAGAATTCCATTAAAAGCAACATGAACATTTTTTTTTTTAAACAAAAAAAACAACAACGAAGCAATTGCCGGGTACCGTCTGTCGACACTTACCGCGGCTAGTTTCCCCGCAACCCGCTAGGTGGAACCATCGGCGGGGTTAATTAAGGGCGCGCCGGCAGGATCAATAGGGCTCACCTGACGTCACGTGGCCTACTTAGGCCATCAATGCCAGGTGTGCAGCTTAATAATACATCAAGCTCCGCATTTATCCACACTGATAGAGCGCTGCACCAAGCAGGTGCACATCTTCATCATCCTGCCGGTTCTGTCCATCCATTTAGATCGGTCGCGGTGGCTGAATGGGTAGAGCGCCTGTCTTCCCATGCAGAAGGGCGGGAGTTTGAATCCCAGGCCAAGTCAAACTGATGACTTATATCAAATTGATGCTTGTAGCTATTTAGCCTGGCGATCGGCATTGATAGGAGATGGCAAGGACAGGTTAGCACAGTATCAGGATAATGTGACTGAGTGGGATATCGGGTCATGGTGCCAGTTGCCTGGTATTCCAATGAGGCAGCAGTAATACAATCACTATGAGCGCGCACTGCCACAAACGATATGACGTTAGATGTTGCTAGGACGTAAAACCCCCAGAAACAAAAACAGAAGCAAAACAGTCTGCTTCATTCTACTTGGCACCACCAGAGACTGTCCGTCCATATCTGGCCACGTCTCGTCACCTCGTCCACAATGCTCCGCGGCATGATGGCTGGTCCGCCAGGTGTCGCGATTGGCTGACGGGTGCCTGTCCACCCCTCCGGTATGCTTCGTCACGTGACAGCACATGAAGCACAGTAATATGTCACGTGATCCTTAATTAACCTCCATTTTCCAGCCTGCCATATCCCGTGCCCAGCTCACACGTCGCCACTCATCCCTGAGACCGTCACTAACCCGGCCTGCTGCTCGCTGCTCGCCGCTCGCCGCCCGCCGTCCGCCGCCCGCCGCCCGCCGCCCCCCGCCCGCTGCTCGCCGCTCGCCGCCCGCCGCCCGCCGCCCACCGCCCGCCGCCCGCCACCCGCCGCCCGCCGCCCGCCGCCCGCCGCCCACCGCCCGCCTCCCACCGCCCGCCGCCCACCGCCCACCGCCCACCGCCCCGCCGCCCCGCCGCCCCGCCGCCCCCGCCGCCCCGCCGCCCCGCCGCCCCGCCGCCCCGCCGCCCCGCCGCCCCGCCGCCCCGCCGCCCCGCCGCCCCGCCGCCCCGCCGCCCCGCCGCCCCGCCGCCCCGCCGCCCCGCCGCCCCGCCGCCCCGCCGCCCCGCCGCCCCGCCGCCCCGCCGCCCCGCCGCCCCCGCCGCCCCGCCGCCCCGCCGCCCCGCCGCCCCGCCACCCGTGATCAACAGTGGGTTGGCCGGCGGTTCTGTGTGTTAATTGGTATAATTAGGGACGTTTACCATAGCCTTGCCTCGCCATGATGCCAGGAGAAGCCAACAAGCCTCTCTGTGACGAGAACATCACCTGCTGTCACTCCCGCGCTCTCAAACACGAGCATGCGCACCTGCAGGTATCTGCTGAGACAAGCGCACACTCCTACCATTAGCCCGTCCTAATATGATATTAGATGTTGCCAGGATGTAAAACCCCAATAACCACACATACACACATACACACATACATACACACATACACTCATACATACCCACATACATACACCCATACGCGCATACATACACACATACATTCACACATACATACACATACATACACTCATGCATACACACATACATACACATACACACATACACACACATAACCACACACTCATACATACACACATACATTCACACATACATTCACACATACATACACTCATACATACATGCATACATACACACATACATGCACACATACATACATGCAGTCATACACACATACATACACATACATACACTCATACATACACATACCTACACATACACTCATACATATACACATACACACATACATGCACACATACATACACACATATAAACACACATACATGCACACATACACACATACATACACGCAGACATACACCCATACATGCCCACATACATACACACATACATACACATGCAAACACTCATAAATACACACATACCTACACACATACACTCATACATACACCCATACATACATGCACATACATAGACTGATACTTACACACATACATACACACATACACTCATACATACACACATACATACACACATACATTCATACATACCCGCATACATACACACATACATACACTAAGACATACACACATACATACACACATACACGCATACACATACACTCATGCATACACGCATATATACACACATACATACACTCATACATAGACACACCGATGGCACTGCTTACCTAGCTAGCTTTATTGTATCTTTGCGGTGCACCGGGTTCCAAGAACTATTTTGAGTTCGAACCCGATGCAATGCATTTCGTCAGGATCGGCATGTCTCGCAGCATCGACCAGCGTATCAAGTAACACACGCCACTTTGAGCATGTATCACTATCTGAGCATGTATCGCTTATAGATGTGCTGGGCTAATGCCATGCAAAAACAGGTATACTCTCTGAAGTGTTTTTGTTTGTTTGTTGGGGGGTTTTGCGTCCTAACACCGTCTATGGTCATATCACGATGGGCACGGACTTGTGACAGTGCGCAATCATGGTGACATTACAGTGCTGGCCTACTGGGAGATCAGGCCACCAGCTCCATGACCTGATATCCCACTCAGTCACATTATCCTGCTACTGAGCTGACCAGTCCTTGCAATATCCTAGTAATGCCAAGTGTCAGGCTAGGTAGTGACAAGCACCAATTTTGTAAGCCATCGGTTTGACTCGGCCAACTTTCCACACGGGAACCCTACGCTCTACCGATTCGCCCACCCTGTCCGGTGTTTTCTCTGCAGGGAGTGCGTTGCCCCCCCCCCCCCTCCTCCCCCCAGACAACCGTGGGGGGAAAGGGGAAAAGCTGCTGGCAGGATGAGACAGTTACCTAATGGAAGTTGCATAGTCCGATGGTTTAGAGTTTTTGTCATTTTTCTGAGATTAATATATTGATTTGATTATTATAATCTACCATACATTAGTTTGAAGTAACTTTTATTTTAAATGGATAACTTTTGAGATATTTGAAGTTCAAAGACCTGAAATTAATTTAGGCAAGCATGCAAAAACTCTGACAGCATAGGCTTCTGCATTGACATGTCCTATTCAATTGACTCAGGTTCCCAGCAAATAGTTAAAAAGTGCATCAGTATCTAAAGGCCCTGTCACACTACGACGTAACGACGTCAACGTAGAGAGAACGTGAAGAATGCAAATTTGGGCACAAGTTGAACGTGGATGCAGCGTAGTGGATGAGAGCGTAACGTCGGTAAAGTGTAGTGATACCATCATTCAACGAGAGAGGACAATGTCATTACGCTAACGGAACGTTATGAACGTTATTCCATCGCCAGAAGAACATTACGTGACGTTACATACATCATGGGACGTTGAACGTACGTTGAATGCATGTTCTCCTGACGTTCTCATGACATTCTCCTGATGTTCTCCTGATGTTCCCATTACGCCCCGTGGGCATTTGCACTCGGTTTAATGTGGGTCAACGTAGTGGAAATTAGTTGAACATAGTGAGCAGCGTTGGAATAATGTCCGTTCAACGTCATTGACATTCACTGAACGTGAACAGAACGTACGGCGAATGTAAGCCCATACGTTCGAGCCACGTCAAAATTTTTGAACAGGTTCAAAACTTTGACGCGCGCCAACGTAACACGACATAACGTGACGTAGCTCGACATCAGTCTAACGTCATTCTGACGTCATCATGACGTCACCCAACATACATCAACGTAATGACGAAGCGTGATCACGTCAGGCTTATGTTTGCTCGTTACGTCGTAGTGTGACAGGGGTATAAGTTAGATATGTAGAATCAAATCTACTAGACAATTGCTTTGGTTTTGAAAAGTTGATGTTTCATTGGACTATGCAGCTTTAAGTTAACTTGAGCCTGGTCTACAAACCAGATGTGCTGGCCAATTTGGTGGAGCGCAGTCCTCCTCTGTGGGAAATCGGGGGTTCAATTCCAGGTCGAGTCAAACCAATGACTTAGAAAATTGATACTTGTTGCTTCCTAGCCAGGCACTCAGCATTATTAGGATAGGGCAAGGACTGGTTGGCTCGGTGCAAGGATAATGTAACTGAGTGGGATATCGGGTCATGGTGCTGTCGACCTGGTCTCCCAGTGGGGCAACACTATGAAAGTCGCCAGGAGTGTGCACTGTCACAAGTCCATACCCATCCTGATATGACCTTAGATGTCACCAGGATTTAAAACTCCAACAACCAATCAACTGTGTGTGTGTGTGTATACACCGCCCCTAAACCCCGCGTGTGACACCACACAGTCCACGCCTGCGCAATGACAACCGCTGAATGCCGGTAATATCCGCCAGAGGGCGCCACAACAGGAAGAAAGAAAGAAAGAAAGAAAGAAAGAAGGAAAGAAAGAAAGAAAGAAAGAACACCAAAAAAACTCAACCCTTTGCGCGGACTTCCGCTGTGACATGCCCCGCCGTGGTGCTGAATGGCGTGACGTCACGTGAGCGTCTTTTGAGAGAGTCGGCTGCTTCCCGCGGTCCATCGTCGCCGTGTGTGCTGATAGCCCGCCACCGGTACCAGCGAAAGGCACCACAAAAGGGCTGATCCGTCACGAGCGGCGCCAGCTCCTAATAGGCCTGTCACACTACGACATAACGAGCTAACATAACCCAACGTAGGTGACGTTTCATCATTACGTTGAGGTACGTCAGGTTATGTCATGGTTATGTTAGGCAAACGTCGATTTACATCGAGATACATCGAGTTACGTCGAGCTACGTCGAGGTTTTCAACATGTTGAAAACTTTCGACGTACAACAACGTTGGACAACGTAGGGATTTTACGTTCGCCGTATGTTATGTATGCATTAGGCGAACCTCGATGATGTTAGACGTACATTAGTCAAACGCTGCTCACTACATTGCACTACATTGCACTATGTTGCACTACATTGCACTACATTGCACTATGTTGCACTACATTGCACTATGTTGCACTACATTGCACTATGTTGCACTACATTGCACTATGTTCCACTACGTTGACCCCCTTCAAAGGCAGTGGGAACGTACAGTCCGCGTAATGACAACGTATGGATAACGTACGCCTAACATACGTCCAATGTATGTTTAGCATTTCGCCACCGTGTCATGACATATGTAACGTAACGTAATGTAATGTAACATAGTTCTGGCGATCAAATAACATATGTAAAGTACCGTGAGTGTAATTACATCGTCCTCTCTTATTGAACGACGTTATCACTATGCTTTACTAACGTTATGCTCACGTGAACTATGCGGCATTGACGTCCCGAATTTGCATATTACACCAAGAAGTTTGACTTATTTAATTTATTTTCATGTTGTCCCTATGCTGACGCCTTACATCGCAGTGTGACAGGGCCATAAGGCTTCCTCCGCTAACCGGACGGCAGTGCGCATGCGTGGTTCTGACGCCCGCCCCGCCACTGTCCACCGGGCGTAGAGGGGGAAGAAGAGCCAGTGCTGGGGGCGGTACGCCGTCTGCTTCTTTATTCGTCTGATTCATGACGGCTGTAAGGCAGGCAGGTTGGTTGGTTGTTGGAGTTTTACGTCCTGGCAACATCTAATGTCATATCAGGATGGCTACCGACTTGTGACAGTGCACACTCATGGTGAGTTTATAGTGCTGCCCCAACTGGGAAATCAGGCCGTTGGAATCATGACCCGATATCCCACTCAAGTCACATTATCCTCGCACTGAGCTAACCCGTCCTTTCCCTATCCTATTATATTATGAATGCCAAGCACCAGGTTTGGAAGCACCAAGTATCAATTTTCTAAGTCATTGGTCGACCGGGAACCAAACTCCCGATCTCCTGCATGCGAGGCCCACGCTCTACTGATTCGGCCACCGCGTCCGGTCGTAAGAAAGAGCTAATGGTAGTGGCGGTGTGTGTGTGAGTGTGTGTGAGTTTGAGGGGGAGGAGGGGAGGAACTGGTCTAGGCGCATTCAGTTTAGTGTCTAGTCAGCGACAAGTCCTGAGCAGCTCAGCAATAGGGGCATATTGACCTTGACCTTTACCGACTGGCTTCATTCACTATCATGGGCTCAGGTGGTAGTTGGGTATGAGGTGGTATCATTTTGATTTGAAATAACCGCTGCCTGTTTTATGTACTAGCTATTCCGTTATCATATAAGCGAAACTGCTATTCTAGTTTTTTTGTTGGTGAAATGTATGTGGTGCATAGGAATTACGCGATTATAAATCAGTGAAATTCTATCAACATTTCTATTTGCACTGTCAATGATTCGACGATTCACTGATTATTACTCTGAGGGTGTGATACTGATAGCACTCCCAATGGGGGTCGGGGGGGGGGGGGGGCGGGTCTTCGCCATACTAACCGTGGTCGGTCTCCTACCTCGCTTGCTACATTTTTGTTTTAATTGGCAAGGGACGGATGATATTCATTCAACTCACCAAACTTGTTTTTTAGTTACTCCCAACTATAGTCACAGTTTATATATATATATATATATATATATATATATGTATATATATATATATATATACCTTTATCTATATTATATATAAAGGCTCCAGGTCTTGAAATAGATATATTAGACATAGGAATGATATGGATGATATGGATGATGTGGATGATATGGATGATATGGATGATAGGTGTGAATTGGATGATATGGATGATATGGATGATGTGGATGATATGGATGATATGGATGATGTGGATGATATGGATGATATGGATGATATGGATGATATGGATGATGTGGATGATGTGGTGAGTGGTGAGTGGTGGGTGGTGGGTGGTGGGTGGTGGTGGTGGGGTGGTGGGTGGTGGGTGGTGGGTGCTGAGGGGTGGGTGGTGAGTGGTGAGTGGTGAGTGGTGGGTGGTGGGTGGTGGGTGGTGGATGGTGGGTGGTGGGTGGTGGGTGGTGGGTGGTGGGTGGTGAGTGGTGAGTGGTGGCTGGTGGATGGTGGGTGATGGGTGGTGGGTAGTGAGTGGTGGGTGGTGGGTGGTGGGTGGTGGGTGAGTTGTTGTGGGTGGTGGGTAGTGACTGGTGGGTGGGGGTGGTGAGTGGTGGTGGTGGGTGGTGGGTGGTGGGTGGTGAGTGGTGGGTGGTTGGTGGTGAGTGCTGGGTGGTTGATGGTGAGTGGTGGGTGGTGGGTGGTGAGTGGTGGGTGGTGAGTGGTGAGTGGTGGGTGGTGGGTGGTGGGTGCTGAGTGGTGGATGGTGAGTGGTGGGTGGTGGGTGGTGGGTGGTGCATGGTGGGTGGGTGGTGGGTGGTGAGTGGTGGGTGGTGCGTGGTGAGTGGTGAGTGGTGGGTGGTGAGTGGTGAGTGGTGGGTGGTGAGTGGTGGGTGGTTGTGAGTATGATGTTGGGTGGAGGGTTTGTTTGTTGGTTTCTTTACATCCTGGCAACTACTAAGGTCATATTATGATGGGTACCGATTTTTGACAGAGTGCACTCATGTGGGCCTTCATAGTACTGATCCACTGGGAGACTGGGCTAATCGCACCATGACCTGATATTCTACTCAGTCACATTATGCTCATACTTGGAAAGCCATTCTTTTCTTAAAGTTGCATAGTCCGATGGTTTAAGTTTCTGTCATTTTCTGAGATAAATACATTAGGTTGGTCGTTATGATGTACCTTCCTTTACTTTGAAGTAGTTTTTATTTTAAATGGCTAACTTTGAAGATGTTTCAAGTGTGAACATGGGAAATTAATTTTGTCAAACACGCCAAAACTCTGACACCATAGGTTTCTGCAGTAACCGTTTCTATTAAATTGCCTCAGTATTCCCTTCTATGTGGCCACAAATATTTAATAAGTGCATTAGTATCTAATTTAGATATGTAGAATCAGATCCTGATAATTGTTTTGGTTTTGAAAATTTGATGTTTTCATCAGGCTATGCAGCTTTAATGTTGAGCGCCAAGCTAGTGAGCAACAAGTAGCGAGTTGTGTTAGTCATTCGATTGATGCGGTATCGGTCAGGGTTCAAACCCATAACCTCCTGTACAGGAAGCTATCCAAGACTCATACTGTAGTCTTAGAGATAAGGTCATACGGTCCGATTTGGATTGAAAGTGTTGGGTGATGGGTGTTGGGTGGAGAGTGTTGGGTGGAGAGTGATGGTTGGTGACTGTTGGGTGAAGAGGTTTGGGTTGGGAGTTGTGGGTGGAGAGTGTTGGGTGGAGTGTTGGGTGGAGAGTGTTGGGTGGAGGGTATTGGGTGGAGAGTGTCGGCTGGATAGTGTTGAGTGGAGAGTGGTGGGTGGAGAGTGTTGGGTGGATAATGTTGGGTGGAGAATGTTGAGTGGAGAGTGTTGGGTGAAGAGTGTTGGGTGGAGGTGGTGGGTGGACGATATTGGGTGGAGAATGCTGGGTGGAGAGTGGTGGCTGGAGAATGTTGGATGGAGAGTGATGGTGGAGAGTGTTGGGTGGAGGATGTTGGGTGGAGAGTGTTGGGTAGAGGATGTTGGGTGGATGATGTTGGGTGGAGAGTGGTGGGTGGAGAGTGTTGGGTGAAGAGTGTTGGGTTGTGAGTGTGGGTGGATAGTGTTGGATGGAGAGTGTTGGGTGGAGAATGTTGGGTGGAGGGTGTTGGGTGGAGAGTGGTGGGTGGAGAGTGTTGGGTGGGGAGTGTTGGGTGGATGGTATTGGGTGGAGAGTATTGGCTGGAGGATGTTGAGTGGAGAGGGGTGGGTGGAGAATGTTGGGTGGAAAGTTTTGGGTGGAGAGTGTTGGGTGGAGAGTATTGGGTGAGGAGTATTGGCTGGATAGTGTTGAGTGGAGAGTGGTGGGTGGAGAATGTTGGGTGGAGAGTGGTGGGTGGAGAATGGTGGGTGGAGAGTGGTGGGTGGAGAATGTTGGGTAGAGAATTGCTGGGTACCTTACGTCAACTGGTGTTGTGACCACACAAGCCGCACCCCGATCCCATATTTCAGCATTGCTAAAGGTCACTGGTCATCAAACGAATGTCAAAGCCCTCACCCTGTCAGCTTCCCTCCTCGAAATAGCGCATGCGCCCTCAGAACCGGAAGGAGGGCGTGGTGCCCGGCCCTCGGCTGGTCCGCTGTCTGGTACAGTGGTAGCTGTGACTGAGTGGGCTATCAGCAGCTGATCAAGTCATTGTACTGGCTGTATCGTGTCATATGGGGGCAACACTATAAGGTCGTTATGGTATTACATGGGGGAAGTACTAAAACGTCACCATGGTATCACATGGGGAGAGCACTATTATGTCGCTATGTTACACATTGGAAGAACACTAGAAAGTCGCCATGGTACCCCCTGGGACAGCACTATTAAATTGCCATATTAAGCTAGGATTCCTTACACGCGCTATGCGGTATGCGGCATGCGAACGGGTTGGGTCTTTTCACGCACACCCACATCCACACCCATACATAGTGTCAGGTTTCTCTAACACTGTTTTCTATGGAAAACACAGCAGCATTCGCAATCGCATGCCGCACCGATGGCTACATTGACCGATTCAATTGCCACATTCGCATTCGCATTCGCATTCGCATTCGCATTCGCATTCGCATTCGCATTCGCATTCGGACACATGGAATCAGCCCCATTGATTTAGATGCTTTTCGATTTTGTTGCCTTGCCGCATACCGCGTGTAAGGAATAGCCTTTACGCTTAGAGGGCAATACTATGAAATCCTTATGGTATCCCATGGGGGCGGCATTATAAATTGGCTATGGTATCCCACGGTAGCAGCACTATAAAGTTATCATGGTACTTGAGGGTAGTACTATAAAGTCGCCATGCTATCACATACGGGCAGCACTATGAAGTCGCCCTGGTATCACATTGGCAGCACTATAAAGTCGCCATGATATCACATGGGATAGCACTAAAAATCGCCATGATATCACATGGGGGCAGCACTATGAAATAGCCATGCGGTCACACGGGGGGCACCATTATGATGTTGCAAGGTGGCAGCGCTATATCGTCTGTACCGGTTCCGGGCGTGACGCAACACGCCAAACCCCAATAACCAAAACAGCGGACAAATCCAGGAAACACATTTAAATGCGTAAATTAATTTCCCTGCAGAAATGTGTGAACCGACAAGCATGGTCTTCCATCCTCGAGCTAACTGACAAGTAGTGTCGTCACCCCCCCCCCCCCCAGCTCAGTCTGCGTGTTATCAACTAATTGCTTACATTAGATCCGGGGGGGGGCGACACCCTGACCCTGCCCATGCTACATCGCTCACCTCCTGTCATGGAGTTGACCTTTAGGCGGGGGGGAGGGGGGGGGCGACACCCTGACCCTGCCCATGCTACATCGCTCACCTCCGGTCATGGAGTTGACCTTTAGGCGGGGGGGGGGGGGGGGGGGGGGGAGGGGAGGGGATCGGACGACACGTTGGCCAAACTCACAGCACAAAACAGGCTACAAAACTCATGGTGTTTTGTATGTGTGTATTTATATTTTTGTAAGTGTTTTTTTGTGTGTTCTGTTTGAAATGTAATTTTTGACTCAGAGATATTTAACCACTGTATGATTATAACCCCCCCCCCCCCCCTGCCAATAGCCGATTTTTACTTTTTGTGCTAGCGGATCGTTAAGCAAACAAACAAACAACATTGGGTTTTTTTTGTGGGTTTTTTATATATAAAATTTAATAATATTTGGTGCAAGCATTAACTTACCTAAATGACTATACCAGAATATTATGGGTAAGCATTGCATTACCTGAATGACTATTGCAGCAGACGGGATGGTGAACAGGTTAAAGGAGTTGAGCACCTGCTTCCAAGTTGGCAGGTTGGGATTCAAACCCCGAGGTAGAACCCTGGCAGAATCACACCACTGATTTAAGTATCGATGCTTGTCACCACCTAGTCTTTTGCTTGGCATTAGTAATAGGTATCCCAAGTGATTTAAAAAAATAAGTTTGTGTTTCATTTAAAGGATTCCATCTGTTAGAATATTTAATTTGACACAAAATAACACTCCATTTGACAAAATCACTCTAATATTAAAGAAGATATGGACTTTTTTAGGTTATTACTTTATCAGCCCCAACCAAAACAAAGAAAAATAGCATTTTTGATGGTTCCCAAAATTAAAACTAATCAGCCTATCTCACTTCTAAGCATGTTTCCTGCAAGTCCACGGCCAGTACAAAGAGAATAAATAGATTCAGGGGTATAAGGTGGTTATATTTCAAGATATAGATGTTCAAAAATGCTAAAAAATAAAGATTATTTTAAATTCACATATTTTTTAATTTACCTTTGGAGCACTTTTGGTGGGTGTGCTTGGAGGAGAAATTGGCACCCCACTTGAATTATTCTGATTTGTCCCTGACCTATTTGGGAGTCTTATCATCGCTATTTTTTTCAGGACTACATTCTCATTGGAAAAGTTTTAAAAATAAAGTAAAAAATGCTCCAGAGCCCAATTTGGCAAGTGATAAAATCCTGGTAAGAAGTGCCAAATTTTGAGCAATTTGAAATGCCATAGAAAATCACCCATACAAGATAATTGCAGAGATTTTCAGGCTCTATTATTCGTAATATGCCCTTTACTTCATATTATATACAATACACTTTGATACATGTGAATTATTTTATTTTACAGTGATTATGATGAAATCTGGCCAAAAATCCCTATTTTTAGCAGGTTTGAAATATCACAGAAAATCACCGATACAAGATAATTGCATGAGCTTGTCAACCTGTATTATTCACAAAATGCTCTTTCACGTGGTATGAAATACAATACACATTGATACATGTCAATTATTTTATTTTACAGTGATTATGATCAAATCAGGGAATAAAATCCCCACTTTCAAGCAAGTTTAAAATGGCACAGCAAAACACCCATTTTCAGACTGTAGTATTCTCAATATTCTCTTTCTGTTTACATTATAATGTAAGTACAATACACTTTGATAAATGTAAATTATTTTAATTCTACATCGATTTTTATGCATTTTCTTTAAATCTAAAAAATCCTGCACTTGGCATGCCAAGCAATAAATACTAATAATTGTACTATCTGTGACCATAGCCAGTTAGCTAGACACATTAAAAATTAATCAACATCTTTTCCTTGATATTTCAAATAGAGTTTTTCTATTTCCTTGAAATCGGGCACTGCACACACTTTACTTCTACGACCACTAGGGACAATATAAAAATCCCATGCAAACACAAATTGTCCTTCTACTTCTTCATGTAGGTCTTCAATATGTGGCCATTGAAATGTTTGTTGGTACCCCCATCCGCATGAACTGAATGGTGGCCTTATTGGTGTCAGTAATTTCTACAACTTGCCCAAGAAAATATTCCTCATCATATGCAACTGCAACAGTGGTGCCCAGCTTTGTGAACTGGAACTTTAGAATTTGATTAATATTAGAGGTAGACTCAGGATTAGTAATGTCATTAATTTCCCCGTGATCTGAATCATCACAATTAGATTTAGAAGTTTTGTCATATGAGCACTTTCAGTTTAACTTTCACTGCTATTTGTGCATTTTCTTTTGTTAGAGATTGCACCACTTGAGCTAGCATTAGTAGCGATATCAGCAAGAGATGTCAGTACACTTATCAAGTCTGTTTGAATCATTTCTATACTCTTTTTAGCCATAACCAATCTTCGATCTTTCACACAAAGCACTTTAGTCAAATAATTTATTTCACTTCGGAGTACAGCAGTCTGTGCTTTCTTTGTCTTTAACCCTTTCATTGACCTGTTGACATCAGCTGCAGTTTTACAAGGACCATCATGGTCTTGAACACTAACATTGATATTTTCTTTCAATTTTAATGCTGCAGCTGCTTTTGCTTTCTTTCTCTCATAGCATTCTTCTAATCTTTCTCATTTTCCCTGTGTTTTATACAGAGATCAAAACCCTTTTCCCTAGCTAGTTTCAAGAGCCTTGATTGTTCGACAGGGCTCTTGGAAGAGAGCCAAACAGAGATGGTTTTATTTCTTTTGACCATTTGAATACCACAACGGTAGTGCAGAGATGCACTCCTCCTTTTGAAAAACCCAAAATCTAGGTCCCCAAACTCATTTTCTCTCAGGAGATTGATCAGTTTGGAATGTCGCATTTTCTCCCTGAATTCTGGGTCTGGCTCTCTTCCAAACTTACCATCAGGCAGAAAGTCTGAAAGCTGTCGCTCTGTGACCTCGATAAAAGATATCATCAGACTCTCTAACATGAATTTGATTTGGTCATCTGGTACATCTATGCTGTCTGGAAATAAGTTAAACAAAATATTGTCTTTCTTCGGGGGGGGGGGGGGGGGGAAATCTGTAACAATACCATGAATCTTGAGCCCAGAGCTGAAATTGGGAGAGCATCTGTTGTATGTACAGGTATTGGTGTATGTACTGGACCCCACCCTGCAGCATTTCCCAGAAAGGGTCTGTCACTTTATAGTATATAATACCAAGAGTTCTAGTGAGACTTGTCAATGATGGGCATCAGCAATCTGCCAATACACTTTCCAGTTTTAAATTCAATTCATCCTTGTAATCGTTCAAGAAGAATTCTATTTCTTCAGGATAAAACAGTAAGGTAGCAGCACCAAAAAAGAAATTGATGAATCTGTTCATTCTGAAACTTGTGACCTTCGATTTCTTCTGAAGTTTTTCTTGCAGAAATGCCTCCAACAAATGTTTGCATCCATTTTTGGCATCCCCCTTTGGGCCCAGCACACCACACCCTGTTCTAACAAAACTGCAGGTGGCTGATTCTGATCCTGAGCTCCAGTGTTTAAATTTATCTAATAATTCCCCGCCCAATTTGTGACCCACTTCCTTGCAAATATTGGACTAAGTGACTTTCAGTTGTTTTTCACACACGTTAGACAACCCAAACAAAAATTGTGCATTACAGAACAAGAACTGTGTGTCAGCATCATTGCCAAAAATATACTTCTTGTATTGTGATAACTGTTCATTGAATGCTTTATTGACACTGCACCTATCTGACATCACAGAGAACATTTTATACAATATTTTCCTGGACACTACTTCCTTCTCAATGGGGGTCATCTTCATATACAGAGGACAGTTCCTCAATCATAGAAATAACATTGTCTAACAATGTGCAGCTATCTATGCCCAACAATGATGAAGCCATACAGCTGGAGGGGTATGACGCATGAGGAACGTATCTTCAACTACAGGATTTCCTGAGCTAGGAGAGTCATGGAGAATGCTTTTGTCATCCTGGCAAACCGATTTGAAGTTCTGCTCACCACGATGCAGCACCTCCCCTCCACCATGAAGCTGATTGTCACCACATGCATGATCCTACAATTGATGAGGATGTGATATCCCATACTCCAGAATCAGCAGCTAGACGGTGAAGAGAATGGCAACCACAACATCATCCCCGGAGCATGGAGAGAGAGCCTAAACCTACCAGACCTAGCCTCTCAAGTACCTGGCATGAACACTGGATCCAGGGCAGGAAAGGAGCAGCGGAATCTCCTCAAGGACCTGACCAACTCCCCAGCCGGTTCAGTTGAATGGCAGGACAATATGATCTAGTCATGTCTTTGTACTGTGATGTTATTGTACTGTGATCTCTGTCATTTGTGATATTTACTGTGATATTTGTATGTAAAAACATGTGATACTGATAGCTCTATTGGTTTAAATAAAAAGGTATCAATATCTGTTGTTGATGCCGAACCAAGCTTAACAGCGCTAGGTGTTAACAGTGCTAGGCGTATCTTTAATTATTTCTGGGCACAATTATATACACTTGCGAGATGCATCGTAATGTGACAATTAAATAGTACATATATAAATGTATATATATATATATATATATATATAATACTGGAACACAAAACACACACACATATATATATATATATATATATATATATATATGCATGTTGACGATCACGTGACCGGCTTCCTGTGTCATGATAGGCCAGCGGGCGCATCACGTGGTGCGGACTGGGACATGACTTCGGACGTGACTTGGGACGTGACTTGGGACTGTTGGGTTTGACGGATGTTGTTCTCCTGATTACCGGGCGATAAAAGCAGCGCTTCGTGAATGGCCATGTCAAGCGTTGTACAGCGATCGGCGCCAACCGCTAGACACCCCCACCAACCGCCGGACAAAACGACCAACTGCCAGACAAGGCAACCAATCACTGGACACCGCCACCAACCACCGGTCAATGCCACCAACCGCTGGACAACGCCACCAACTGCCGTACACCGCCACCAACCGCCAGACCCCAGACACCGCCACCAACCACCAGACACTGCCACCAACTGGCAGACAATGGCGCTAATCGCCGGACAACACCATCAACTGCAGGACAGCGCCACCAACCAGCGGACAACGCCACCAATTGCCGGACAATGCCACCAATGGCCGGACAACACCACCAACCGCTGGACAATGCCACCAACTGCCAGACAACGCCACCAACTGCTGGACAATGCTAGGAACCGGCGGACAACACCACCAACTGCTGGACAATGCTAGCAACCGGCGGACAATGCCACCAACCTGTGGACAACGCCACCAACCGCTAGCCAGCGCCACCAAGCATCGGACAATGCAACCAATCACCGCACACCGCCACCAACCGCCGGCCCTGTCGTACTAAGAAGCGGTCGGCGGAGAGTACCGAATTCTCGCTCTTTCTCTATATATAAATACACATGGCGACATGACAATTTTGATTTATTTTTAGCTTCACATGCCCAATCAGGTATTTCCGCCAGTCATGTAACACAGATGTTAATTATGTCTCCTTCGCTTTCGACACCCAGGCCGGTTTATAAATCCAAACCCACAAAAAAAACCAGGATGGGATATGCCAAGGTGCCGGTGTCTGTGTGTGTGTGTGGGGAGGGAGGGGGGGGGGGTCAGGAATTGACCAGCAGAGACTGTCCGCGCTTGGAATTGAGGTCAAGGTCGAGGGGGAAATCTAAGGAAATGTTGAATAACAAGGAAAAATAACTCATCCGCCCACCCAAATTCTCCGGTGTTGAGATTGTGCTAATAATTATTCAACGAGAAATAAAATATCAGATAATATGTGCTTCTTTCTCTGAAGTCCCCCGGGCACAGTATAATGTGGTATAATTAATCATATATATTACATAACGGCTGGCTAAGCTTTACCTATTGTTACTAGTAGCAAGCTGCTGCTGACAATGGTTGCTGGTTGTTGGAGATTTACATCCTCTAAGGTGGTGTGGGGTGGGGTGGTGTGGGGTGGGGTGGTGTGGGGTGGTATGGTGGTGTGGTGGGGTGGGGTGGTGGGGTGGGGTGGTGTTGTGGTGCAGTTGTGGTAGTGTGGGGTGGCGTGGGCTGATGTGGGGTGGTATGGTGGTGTGGTGGGGTGGGTGGGGATGGTATGGCATGATGCAGTCACCCGCACTGTGAAAAACCTAGCACTGTGACCACCTAGCACTGTGAACACCTAGCACTGTGAACACCTAGCAGTGTGAACACCTAGCACTGTGAACACCTAAATCTTCAAGAAAAAATACCCTAGCACTGTGAACAGCTAGCACAGTGAATACCTAGCACTGTGAATACCTAGCACTGTGAACACCTAGCACTGTGAACACCTAGCACTGTGAACACCTTGCACTGTGAACACCTAGCACTGTGAATGCCTAGCACTGTGAATACCTAGCATTGTGAACACATAGCACTGTGAACACTTAGCACTGTGAACACCTAGCACTGTGAACACCTAGCACTGTGAACACCTAGCACTGTGAACACCTAGCACTGTGAACACCTACCACTGTGAACACCTACCACTGTGAACACCTACCACTGTGAACACCTACCACTGTGAACACCTAGCAATGTGAACACCTTGCACTGTGAACACCTAGCACTGTGAACACCTAGCACTGTGAACACCTAGCACTGTGAACACCTAGCACTGTGAACACCTAGCACTGTGAACACCTAGCACTGTGAACACCTAGCACTGTGAACACCTAGCACTGTGAACACCTAGCACTGTGAACACCTAGCACTGTGAACACCTAGCACTGTGAACACCTAGCACTGTGAACACCTAGCACTGTGAACACCTAGCACTGTGAACACCTAGCACTGTGAACACCTAGCACTGTGAACACCTAGCACTGTGAACACCTAGCACTGTGAACACCTAGCACTGTGAAAACCTAGCACTGTGAAAACCTAGCACTGTGAACACCTAGCAATGTGAACATCTAGCACTGTGAACACCTAGCACTGTGAACACCTAGCAATGTGAACACCTTGCACTGTGAACACCTAGCACTGTGAACCCATAGCACTGTGAACACCTAGCACTGTGAACACCTAGCACTGGGAACACCTAGCACTGTGAACACCTAGCACTGTGAACACCTAGCACTGTGAACACCTAGCACTGGGAACACCTAGCACTGGGAACACCTAGCACTGTGAACACCTAGCACTGTGAAAACCTAGCACTGTGAAAACCTAGCACTGTGAACACCTAGCAATGTGAACATCTAGCACTGTGAACACCTAGCACTGTGAACACCTAGCACTGTGAACATCTAGCACTGTGAAAACCTAGCACTGTGAACACCTAGCACTGTGAACACCTAGCACTGTGAACGCCTAGCATTGTTCATATGAGGTGACTTGTTCCATTTTCAGTTGGATCCGCAGTCTTTAATTGCCATCAGTCGGAGCGACGGGTGAGATTAAAGTTGCATAGTCCGATGGTTTTGAGTTTCTCTCATTTTCTGAGATAAACGTATTAGGTTGATCATTATAATCTAACTTACTTTAGTTTGAAGTAACTTTGATTTAAAGTAGCTAACTTATGAGATATTTGAAGTGCAAACATGCTAAATTAATTTTGGCAAGCTTGCCAAAACTCTAACACCATAGGCTTCTGCAGTAACAGGTTCTATTAAATTGACTCAGTATTCCCTTATATGTGACGACAAATGTTTAATAAGTGCACCAGTATCTAAGTTAGATATCTAGAACCAAATATAGATCCTTGTTATGGTTGTGAAAATTTGATGTTTTCATCGGACTATGCAGCTTTAATGGGTCAATCACAGGGACGACCTCCGCTTAAATCACAATGAATCACAATCACTGCCCACGGCCAGCTACGCTTCCAGCTCACATGTGGGTGGGGCAGTGGGGGTGGGAGCAGGGGGAGGGGTAGCTCGGACTAGCAGGACATTAATCCAAACATTCACAGCTATCTGAAATCAATAAACAGAGGATCCTACATGGGACATGGTTGTTTGTGTTTCTTTTGGTAAATGAATTTTATTCATATATATCTTTTGAAAGTGCCGTGGCACTGGTCTTCCGATCATATGTGCTACAGGGGTATAGGTATTTATACAATTCATTTTGTATGGTTTGTGTAGTAAATAGAAGTGTGAAGTAAATTCTGAAATTAAAGGCATACACAATGCAATACGGAATGAGTATGAGGTATATTAAATCATGTACAGTGGCTTGCATCTAGGTATTGATTCATATTCAAGCATAAACAAAAGCAGCAAAAAAAAACACAAATAAAGAAAGGTTCACACAAACTCCAAAAAGATAGAAGTAGAAATATTGGCGAATTGTTACTGAAGTGGAGTGTCGGACTTATATTCAAGCATAAAGAAAAGAAGCAAAATACAAACAACGAAAATAAAGAAAAGCACCCACAGAAACACCAACAAGATGGAAGTCGAAACCGGGCTCGGTGGCCTAATCGATAGAGCGTGGGCCTCGCATGCGGAAGGTCGGTAGTTCGGTTCCCAGTCGCGTCAAACATATGACTTTAAAATTGATATATGTCGCTTCCTAGCCTGAGGCTATTGCATTAATAGGACAGGGCAAGGACTGGTTAGCTCAGTGTCGGGATAATGCGACTGAGTGTGGTATCGGGTTATGGAACCAGCGGCCTGATTTCCCAGTTGGGCAGCACTATAAAATCGCCATGAGTGCACACTGTTACAAGTCGGTACCCATCTTGATATGACCTTAGATGTTGCTAGGATGTAGAAGAACAACATACAATCAAAACAAACCAGAACTAGAAATGTTGGCGATTTGTTCCTGAAGTGGAGTTCCGGAAGTGGGTTGTGCCGATGCCTATTAAAAACAAAGCTATTCAATCGGTGATTGAAGCCTAATGTGGGTCCGACAGGTTGGACTGTTTCCGTTGTCTAACATTTCACCCCGGTGTAAAGATTTCAAATTCCCCCCTGATTGAAGTTCCCCCAGGGGAACTTGAAAACGTTTTAAAATTCATCCCATGGGAATTTGAAAACGTTTTCGTTTTCCCTCCCTCGTTTTAACTTTCCCTCCCCCCATTTTGGGGGAATTTCCTTTATTTTTTTTCATTTTTTTTTTTCATGACAAATGTAATAATACACAGAGAATAGCATAATGGAAATTATTACTAGTACAACAAAACATATTTTACCCCAAATGACACAAAAAGTCTCCAAGATGGCAAAGAAAAAAATATTATGGGTCTGAATTTTAAAAGGTTTTTAAAGTTTTTTAAACAATTTTAAATTCACGGAGGGGGGAATTTGAAAATAGGGGGAGGAATCTGAAAACTGTTTTTAATTTCCCTCCGAGGAATCTGAAAACGTTTTCAATTTCACTGGAGGGAAATTAAAAACGTCTTCAGATTTCTGGGGGAATTTGGAAAGGGAGGAAATTGAAATTGTTACACCGGTAAACACGGTGTGTTAAGGTGCAAAGGTGTTACTCCTAAGTTTATGTGTTTGGAGTTTTACATCCTAGCAACATATATGGTCATATCAGGATGGTTGGTTTTGTTTGTTGTGTTTGTTGGTGTTTTACATCCTAGCAACATCTAAGGTCATATCAGGATGGGTACCGACTTGTGACAGTGCGCACTCATGGCGACTTTATAGTGCTGTTCCACTGGGAAACCAGGCTGCTGGCACCATGACCTGGTATCCCAGTCAGTCACATTATCCTGACACTGAGCATACCCGTCCTTGCCCTGTCCTAATAATGGCGAGCACCTGGCTAGGAAGCGACAAGTATCAATTTTTAAGTCATTGGTTTGACTCGACCAGGGTTCGAACCCACAACCCCACGATCTACCAGCATGGGAGACGGATGCTCTAAGTTGGTTTGTTGGTTGTTGGAGTTTTACGTCCCGGCAACATCTAATGTCATATCAGGACGGGTACCGACTTGTGACAGTGTGGACGCACTCATAGCGACTTTATAGTGTTGCCGCACTGGGAGACCAGGCCACCAGCACCTGGTCATATCAAGATGGATACAGACTTGTATCAGTGCGCTCTCATGGCAACTTTATAGTGCTGCCCCACTGGGAAATCAGGCTGCTGGCACCATGACCTAATTTCCCCATCATTCACATAATCCTGATACTGAGCAAACTACTCCTTGCAATAACCTAGTAATGCTGAGTGCCAAGCTTGGTAACGACAAGTGTCAATTTTATAAGTCATTGGTTTGACTCGACTGGACTTCGAATTCCCCACCTTCTACATGGGAAGCCTGCGCTCTTAGTACCAATTCAGCCACCGAGTCCTGTGGGAAGAGAGAGGGTGTCCCTGACTTATATGCACCGATCTGAACTGAGACAGTGAGAGTGGCGATCTGATCAATAAAACAACAGTAAAGGCTGCCTGAGGGAAATAACTAAATTTAACGTCACTGGATGAGACCAAGTGTAACATGAAACTGTCACCCTTTCTTGTAGATAAAAGATTCACCCCGTACTGACAGTACAGAAATGAAAACCAACCCATTAGAAAAGCTGGCGAAGAATTTTAACATGCTGGGGAAATAAATTGAGTGAATAATGTCCTAATTTAAGAAGCAAAATATATTCTTTATATATGTTTTTATATTTACCCGCTACCTTTGAGTTGAAAAATATAATAAGATTTAAAAGTGAAATCGATGGCGTTCTATGGCCACCATCTTGTCTTTTTGCATTCTCTCCCATTTCACCAAATCTGTGCCAATATCTGTAGCCATTGGATCCTGGAACCACAGTTTCTAGTTCCTGTCCCATACTAAAGCTATTTTCGCCTGTATTTACACTACGTTGTCATTCACCTGTGTACTACAAGTACAGGGTGAATTTTGTATCTACCTTTCTTGGTGCAGCGCGCGGTGGCCGAATCGGTAGAGCGGGGGCCTCCCGTGTGGGAGATCGGGAATTTGATTCCCGGTGGAGTCAAACCAATGACTTACAAAATTGATAACTGTCACTTCCTAGCTTGGCACTCAGCATTAATAGGATAATGCAAGGACTCATTAGGTCAGTGTCAGGATAAGGTGACTGAGTGTGATATTGGGTCATGGCACTGGCAGGCTGGTCTCCCAATGGGGCACCACTATAAAGTGGCCATGAGTGCGCACTATCACAAGTCAGTACCCGCCCTGATATGACCTCAGATGTTGCCAGGATGTAAAACTCCAACAACCAACCATCCTAAAGTAGAAATGTAGTGACAAAAATGTGACTGAGTGCGATATCGGATCAAGATGCTGGTCTCCCAGTGCAGCAGCACTATAAAGTCGCGATGAGTGCGCACTATCACAAGTCGGTACCCGTCCTGATATGACTTTAGATGTTGCCAGGACGTAAAACTCCAAAAAACAACCAACCAACCCTCTGTTGCCAGCAAGTACTCTTCCCTATACCATGCCTTTACATTGCGTTTACACTGCATTGCTTTCTACTTGCAATGTTTGTGTTGCATGATGCGCCTGATAGCTTCACAAAGCCTCACAAAGCTTCCCAAAGCTTCCCCCACACCCAACACCTCCCACGAGTATTGACTGACCAGGACCTCCAAAATTAGATGGTTCAACCAGGTTTATTACTGGCTCTGACAAAGTGACAGTGGATGGGCTACTGGGGGTCGGGTGGGGGGGGGGGGGGGGGGAGCAGCGGGGGTGGGGGGGGGGGGGGGGGGGTCTGGCCGTCGCGTCATCTATGGGTCTAAAGTATTGATGAGGACCCTGGGTGTCCACTGGGGCTCGGTTTACCATCAGTTACCAAACGTTTCCAACTAAAGTTGATGAGCAACAGATGAGATGTAACTTAAATTAATAAATTAGGTGTTGCGAATTTTGTCGTGGTTGTGTTGATGAAACGCACCCGTGTTCGTACTTTCAATGGGAACACACCTGTAGTGTTCCAACTACAGATCTCCTCATCACAGCTCATGCACACACAACACACAACACACAACACACACGTGACACAACAAATAACGTGGCTTTATTTATAACGTGTGTGTTTATAATTGAAAATGGCAATGGGCTTGTTCTTTTAGACTTGGCGCCACTTAACTCTTTCGATGCGATAAAGTCACATTCGCGCCACATTTCCCGCTATCTTAAGGCAGTTGCCATACAAACTGGCCTGTAACTACGGAGTGTTCTTAGGTGGACGGCGGTAATTAGAGTAGCGTCCATTGTACAGTTCTTTGGTCCAACAGACGACATTTGTGGGTGTTTCTTTCGGGGAGCAGACGACATTTAGTTCAGGCAGACGACAGGACGTTAAAGTTGCATAGTCTGATGGTTTGGGACTTCTGTAATTATTGTTGGAATGTGGTCTCATGGTTGTTAGTGTTTTATGTCCTAGCAACATCTAGGGTCATATCGGGACCGGTACCGACTTGTGGCAGCGCGCACTCAGGCTTCCCGTGCGGGAGATCAAAATACATTTGTTTTTATTTAACGATGCCCCTAGAGCGGATTGATTTTAATCACCGGCTGTTGGACATCAAACATATGGTCATTCTGACATATTTCTTTGGAGGAAACCTGCTGCAGCCACATAGGCTACTCTTTCAGATAAGCAGCAAAGGTTTTTTGTATATGCACTTTCGCACAGAGAAGACAGGACATACCACAGCCTTTGATGAACCAGTTGTGGACCACTGGTTGGAAGGGAAAATAGCCCTAAACTGCAAATGGATCCAATGAGCAGGATCGATCCGATGACCCCCACCTTCACAGTTGGACATTCTACCGTCTGAGCTACATCCCACTCCCCTGTTAGTGTTAGTGTTAGTGTTAGTGTTAGTGTTAGTGTTAGTGTTAGTGAAAGTCATTCAAGAATACTGAAAATAGCTTTCACGATACTGAAATCTGGGAGATCGGGTGAATGGGTCTGTGTTACCGAAAGTGAATAAAAGAATATAGAAAATAACTTTGATAATAGTGAAAGCTGTGAGTTTGATTGCACAGGTCTAGTGTTTGTTCAAATGCTGAGGTGAAAAGCCATTGGAACAGGTGTGTGCCATGTGCCAAGATTCTAACAACTATTGTAATCTGAGAAGGAGCGTAATAAAAAGAGGAAGCATGCAACAACAACAGCAACAACAACAATTTCTTTTATAAAGCCTCCACCTCGCCCCCGGCCTGATCTGCTGTCAAAGGTGGTTTGCATCCTAATGTTGAAGTGCAATTAGTGTGGCTGAAAAAGGCAGGCGGACAGGGTAGGCACTGAACAGACTTTTTTTCTTAAAGCCCCACCCCCTGAAGTAACCCCTGCCCCTTTAAAAAAAAGGCTTCTTATATGAAAAGAGAATTGATTAGAAATCACTAGTATTACTATTAGTGTGCCAGCTATAGTGATTGAGTTGGGCGAGGTTGGGCGGGTGTGTGTGTGTGGGGGGGGGGGGGTATATAGAGCAGGAAGTCTACATTGCTATATTATATAGGTCAAAGTGATTGCTCTGTTCGACGGTTATTATAACTATAGACAGATAGGTCAAACTGATTCTAAAAGGTCAGCACAACAGTAGGCTTCCCACTGGGCAAATAACCTTCATGAAGCCCCATATTTGGCCTGTGAAGTAATGTAAACAGGTTGCATGTATCTGCGCCTATGTGGGTCGCGAGAGGTGACATAGAGGTTTGTGTGTGAAAGTGGGGTGTCCCTGTACAGCGCACTGGAAAATGTTATTTTGGAATGTCGCCGAAAACGACAAGTTTGTTTGTTGTTGTTTTACATCCGAGCAACATCTAAGGTTGGATACCGACTTGTGACAGTGCACACTCATGGTGACTTTATAGTGCTGCCCCACTGGGAAACTAGAATCATGACCCGATATCCCACTATCCTGACATTATCCTGACACTGACCTAATCAGTCCTTGTCTTGTCCTATTAATGCCAAGCGCCAGGCTAGGTAGCGACAAGTATCAGTTTTATAAGTCATCGGTTTGACTCGGCTGGGACTCGAACTCCCGACCTTCCGCAACTGGAAACTTACGCTGTACCGATTAGGCCACGACGTCCGGTGCCGAAACCGGCATGGCAATGAGGTGGACTGGATTCAAATCAAAATCGCTAGATTTAGTTATTTCTAGAACGAGGCTAATTCAGCGGGACGACGTTGAGACGGGTGTAATCAATGAGCAATGATTAAACCGTGGTATTAGCACAACATCAAACAGCGAAAATGGGGCGCATGTGGGACTTAAAGCTAAGATTCCATGTAAATTGTATGCGGTATGTGAATGTGAATGTGAATGCGAAGGCTAGTGCGCATGCGAATGCGCATGCAAATACGAATGTGACAAAACATGGAGAAGCATGTAAGTGCATGGTGGTGCGTCCATATGTCCGAATATGAATGTGAATGTGAATGCGAATGCGAATGCAAATGCAAATGTGACAAAGTGGATTGCTTAATGGACCGATCGATGCGAATGCGAATGGCATGCCGCATACCGTGTACAGTATAACCCCGTTAAACCAAACTTGAAGGGAGCCTAGAAATGTGTTTGGATTAACCGATCATTGGTTTAACCGAGCTTTGGCTTTGGCAAAAACGCGGGTGCATTATGAATGAAATATACAATGTTTTGTTTGTTTGTTGTTGTTTTATGTCCTAGCAACATCTAAGGTCATATCAGGACGGGTACCGACTTGTGACAGTGAACACTCATGGTGACTTTATAGTGCTGTCCCACTGGGAAACCAGGCCACCGGCACCATGACCTGGTATCCCACTCAGTCACATTATCCTGACACTGGGCACACCAGTCCTTGCCCTATCCTAATAATGCCGAGCGCCTGGCCAGGAAGCGACAAGTATCAATTTTAAAGTCATTGGTTTGACTCGACCGGGACCCGAACCCAAGACCCCACGATCTACCAGCACGGGAGACGGACGCTCTAACTCATTCGGCCATCCCGTCTGTATGTATGTGGACACTTTGATTATTGTTTTTTTATGTATATACAGTCTAACCCAGTTAAACCAAGCTCAGTTAAACCAAACGATCGGTTAATCCCAACTGTTTTCGGCGGCCCACAAAATCCTCCCATTTATCATATAAAAAAGTATCAGATGACCTTATAGCCACATAAAAGTTTGGGGTAACCATACCGGAAGTGGCCTGGGGTCCGAACATTTTGTTTGAATTAACCGATAGTTTGGATTAACCGACATTGGTTTAACCAATTTTGTTATATGATAAATGGTAGTATTTTGCCGGGCCGCCGAAAAAGTTTGGATTAACCGATCGTTTCGTTTAACCGAGCTTGGTTTAGCGGGGTTGTAATGTATATGGATTGTTGGCTTGAAGCTGCATAGTTCGATGAAAACATCAAATTTCCGACACCAAAAACAATTTTCTAGATTTTATTCTGCATATTTATCTACCTTAGATAGTTGTGCACTTATTAAACTTGTGTTACCACATAGAAGGGAACACTGAGACAATTTAATATTAGCTGTTACTGCAGAAGCCTATGGTCTCAGAGTTTTGGCATGCATGCTATAATTAATATTGCATGATTATCCTTCAAATATCTCAAATGTTAGCCATTTGAAATAAAAGTTACTTCAAACTAAAGTTAGGTCAATTATATCGATCAATATACTGTATATGTCCCAATAGATGCACACTGCGCGAGTGGAGACACATGGATGCACATCTATTCAAAGTTAAAGAATTTCATGGATTTGTTTTTGTTGTGTCTCTGAAATAAAGTGGGATTGTCTTATTTTATGTGCATTCAGTCTAAAATTTATCGTAAATCTTTATTTGTTTTTGTTGTGCCTCTGAAATAAAGTGGGATTGTCTTATTTTATGTGCATTCAGTCTGAATATGATCGTAAATTTGTGCGTGCTTTCATTCTTGAAATGGGGGTTGTGCTTCTATTGGGTTGCGTGCTTCTATTGGGACATATACAGTATTTATTTCACAAAATGACAAAAACTCAAAACATCGGACTATGCAACTTTAATTAAAGTCGCATAACCCTTTAAATTAATACTGTTGTGGGGGTGGTGAAAATGGGAAATATTGCGCCTAGAGCGGGACTCGAACCCACATCTCTTTGCATTCCGGGCCAGTGTGCTAACCATTACACCACCTAGGCTCCCTGATATCACCACAGCACCCACGCCTACCTGTCTATGTGCTTACTTGCCTGAGAGGTCAGTGCAGACCACTACACTCGTCCCCCTGGAATTGTAAGTCCTTTAATGCTTACAATTACATACATACATGCAATGTAACACACTTACATACACAGGGTAGGTTCAACAACTATACAGCGCATAGCTTGTACAGGATCCTGGTCATGGAACCAGTGTTGTGGGGGGGATGAAAATGGGAAATATTGCACCTAGAGTGGGACTCGAACCCACATCTCTTTGCATTCCGGGCCAGTGTGCTAACCATTACACCACCTAGGCTCCCTGCTATCACCATACCACCCAGGCCTACCTGTCTATGTGGTTACTTGCTTGAGAGGTCAGTGCAGACCACTACAATACCAAAAAATTGCATTATATATACAACAAAATTTACCTCGAGTTGTTGCCAACAAGGCATTCACATACCAGGAAGATGAACCATTTCCGGTTTCAGGTCAATTAGCATATTCCAACAACTCAGGACACATGCCGAGTTGCTTCAAAGTATTTATTTTATATTTGATCGAAATTCGGGTATCTAAGTTCCTTTTAGAACCCTTAAATGCATACATGTTTATGATGAATATCTCAAAAATACATATTTAGTCAATTGAACACATGAATATCCCCATCAACTCCAAGGGGTGTGTTACCAAATGGGCAGCCGACTTTTCGCTAGACTTGTCACGTGGTGAGCTTACGTCACGTGATAATTAAGGGCGCCATCTCTCGTCCCTTCTCTAATGAATAATCTGCCTTTAAAATGGCACCTCTGTCGGAACGTTGCTATGAGCAGTCAATCGGAGTCATCTCTACTAGTAGAGCTGTCTGTATATTTAGTCTTTTTGCGTGATGTTGCTTTTAGGCATGCGGAGGATATGACTATAAAGCATAACAATAGCAAAACAAACTTTGCAAGTTTTGATATCGGTAAAACCGATGATGTGAAATCAATCATGTCTAAATATTTTAGACTCGGTACTACACAGAAATAAAGATAAATAAAACAATTATCGAACAGAGAATGTTGCGCACGGGCCTAGCCATATCCGAAGAACAAAACGGACGCGGTGGCTGAATCGGTAGAGCGCAGGCTTCCCGTGCAGAAGATCAGGAGTTTGAAACCTGGCCGAGTCAAACCAATGACTTATACCATTGATATTTGTCGCTTCGTACTATGGCAGTCGACATTAATAGGATAGGGCAATGACTGGTTAGCTCAGTGTCAGGATAATATGACTGAGTGAGAAATAGGGTCAAGGTGCTGGCGGCATGGTCTCCCAGTGGGCCAGCACTATAAACTCGCCATAGTGTGCACAGTCACAAGTCGATACCCGTCCTGATATTACCTTGCATGTTGCCAGGACGTAAAACTCCAACAAACAAACAAAAACCTAGAACCGGCTGGTCTTGCAGCGACACCATCTGGCGACGAAGACCCACACCTAATGCTAGGTACATACCTACCGTATACGATTTGCGCACTAAAAATCGCGACCCGACCCGACCCGCTTAAAACTGAAAACGGGCCGATTCATTTTTCGAATCGCGAATTGCAATCGTAAGGAAGCAGTTTTAGCCCTAAAAAGTCGTGAATCGCAATCAGTAGGTATGCTAGGGGAGTGCACACCTCACGATTTTTGGGCAGTTTTAGATCGTATACGGTAGGTGGGTGCGGAAAAACGGTAGGTGTGTACCTAGCATAAGACATACTCCATTTTAAAACAAAACACATACACAATGAACACTCAGAGGAAATATAAAGCAACGTAACGGCACTAGTTCAATTCGCATTCACAAACTATCAGTCACACTCACACCGAACAACAACTGTTCTGGTTTAAAGTGTCCGGTCACACGGCCACCCGGCCCTACGCCGGCGCCTACATTGAGCACGGCCCGATGGACGGCGCTTCGGATTTCGTGGGGCGAGTCCATTGTGTCGGCCGGCGATAGGGGTGGCCGCTAGGTGGCCCGGGGCGGTGACGGCGGCGGCGGCGGCGGTGGGAAGGAGACGGGAGCGCCGGGCCGGTAGTAGTAGAGGCGACGTGCTTAGCCAGGGGAGCACGGGGCACCGCCTGCTGCTGGAGTTGGAGCCGTAGTCGTAGCCGTAGCCGGGAGCCGGGAGCCGGAGCTGGAGAGTCTGAGGCGGCTGGTTGCCGGGGTACGAGGCGGTAGAGACCAGGGACAAGCACGGCCAGACAGGACCCGGGAAACAATAATATTGACCAGCTCGAGCGCGGGGTAGCGAGAGGCAACAGGAGGCACCGCGGGGCAACGTGCCAGGCATCGCCGGGCCATACCAGACAATACCAGACAACGCCGGACAACGCCAGGCAACGTGTCAGGCAAGGCGAGCACGGCTCAACCGGTGTCTGCATTAGTGTGTGTGTGAGCGCGTCTTTGCCAGTAAGCAGCTAAGTGAAGGTGTTAGAGCACCATTGCCGTCCCCGCCGTTGCTGCTACGCTGCCGGCTGGCCGTCGTGCCATCGTTGTCAGGTTGGAGCAGCTCGCGAGCAGCTCCCGAGTAGCTCATCATCACATACACCCGGCACCGCCACCGGCACATCTGAGGAGCTGCTGCACCTTGACAGCTGGCAGTAGGGAACGCTGGCCTTCTCGTCAAGTCATTGGATCAGAGCAGCTCAGCTTATCAAGCCGAGGAGCAGGTCGTGCCCGGTGGTGTGTGGTGTGTGTGTGGTGTCTGTGTGGCGTGTGTGTGGTGTAGAGGTGAGCAGCTCCACACACCGGAAGTGGACGGATAGTATCTTCATTCCTCGCCAGATGTGGCTCCCTCCCCCCTACTCACCCCCATTGTTGGTGACTTATTATGGGACTGGCTGGCTGAGTGATTGATTGATTGATTGACATTCTTCCAGCATCAGGCGTTTTCCATGCACAACAGGCGGCGATAGGGAAGCAATAGTGCCAATACGGAAGCACATGGAATGCAATAGCTGAATAGGGAAACAATACTCACCCATTTCCTGCACACGCGTGTGAGTGGTATTCGCCAATAACATCACCACCACCACCATCATCATCATCATCATCATCATAGTCACCTCCACCTCCACAAGCTTTATCATCACCGCAATATCACACCCTGGGCGGCCACCTCACAGTCCGCGCCCGCCGTCCTCCATGACGGCAGTCCCTCCAGGACCTGCCGCCGCCTGGTGCCATATTGTCACGCACTGCTCGGCTCAGGAGGATTTATAAGTCAGGAGTGACCCGTGTGTGAAATAGTGGGCAGTCGCCAGCAATCAGCGGAACGCAGAGAGATACACACACGCTGGCGGTTCCTGGATGCAACGCGCAGATCGGACAGCGTATATATAGCATCTCGCACTGGACCTTGTGGGTGGGAGGGAGGGAGGGTGGGTGGGCGGGAGGGAGGGAGGGCAGGTTGGGAGGAGAGGGTGGGGAGGACGCCGCCCGGCACATGCAACAGATGGTGACAGTTGGCTGCGATTGTAGTGGGTTTAACAATGATTTAAAATGATGTCGTTCCCAGTTTGCGGTGAGTGTACCCGTTGCTAACAAACTGACGCCACCTACTGGGAAATAGCAGCATTAGAGTGTATGTATCCATTAACTAACAAACCGACGCCACCTACTGGAAAATAGCAGCATTAGAGTGAGTGTTGCCAGTTACTAACAAACCGATGGCACCTATTGGGAAATATCAGCATTAGAGTGAGTGTATCGATTTCCTAACAAACCGACATCACCTACTGGGAAATAGCAGCATTATAGTGAGTGTATCGATTTACTAACAAACCGACACCACCTACTGGGAAATAGCAGCATTAGAGTGAGTGGGCCCATTTACTAACAAACCGAAGCCACCTACTTGGAAATAGCAGCGTTAGAGTGAGTGTGCCCATTTGCTAACAAACGGACACCACCTACTGGGAAATAACATTAGAGATAGCTAAGCAACACCCAACAATCACACACACCACCACCCACACCAACACCAACACCAACACCCACAGTTCCGGTTGCACCCTCACACTACGCCCACACCAACATCCAGAACCACATTCATTTCTACGTTTATATCAACATTCACACATGCGCACAGGGAGAAAGATCATAGACGCAGTATTGATAAGAAGTGCGATACACCCCTTACGCAGACGACATTGCGCAGACGCCCCAAAACAACAGGTGGTTTTCCCGCCAACACATGTGCACCGGTCTAGTATACGGTGCGGCGCCGGGCGCATGCGTCAAGTCTCCTGTGAAGTGTGAGAGACACGACACCTGAGGAATAGCTTCGGCACAAGTCGCTGCGCATTGTCAGTTCTGTAAGCGCCGCGCATGCGCACGCTGCTAATGAGTTATGGCCGGCGGTAATTGGTCGGAAGTGCTAATTGACGCCTCGCTGGGTGTCATTGCACATGCGCACTTCTGATTAGCGTCTCCTGTGTGCAGCCGCGCTGTGCTTGTCTAGTTGTTCCGTTGTCACACCCCAGGGGGTGCGGGAGGTGAGGGAGGAGAAAGAAGGGGGAGAGGGAGGAGTGGGGAGGGGAAGGGAGAGAAGACGGAAGGGGGAGGAGGCAAGGGAGGAGCAGGAGGAGGAAGGGAAAAGAGCAGGAGGGGGAAGGGAGAAAAGGAGGAGGAGAAAAGGGAAGGGGAGGAGGAGGAAGTGGGAGGAGGATTGGGGACAGGGAGGAAGTAGGAGGAGCATTAAGAGGAAGGAGGGTGTAGAGCAGGAGAGTTAAGGTGGAAGGAATAAAAGGGGGAAGAGAACGAAGGGCGGGAGTAGGAGGGAGAGGAATGAGAGGAGGAAGTGGGAGAAGGAGGAGGGAGAGGAGATGCTGACTGTGATGCTTGTAGGAGTCAGGAGTTGTCTGTTACACACGGTCACGGGGCAGGTTTGCAGAAAGGAGAGTAATGAGAGGAGGAAGGGGTCAGACGCCGGATTACGTTAACCCTTTCTGTTTGACACAGACCCACTGACTGCAATGCACTGCACTCACTCCACTGCACTGCACTCCACACCACTTCACTCCACTCCACTCCACTCCACTCCACACATAACTCTCAGTTCTACCTCTATCACCCATCCATCAAAGAATCCCGGCCAATGTGTATGCAGACACAGAGCCCCCCCCCCCCCCCGCCCACCTTCATCGATCCGTGACGTCATTCATGCCTGATACGCCACACCTAATTTAGAATGAGTTAATTAAATGAGAGTTGTATTTAATTACTGGTGTAACTATTAACTATTATAACCAGGTGCATCTCACGTGGATGTGAGTGAGGCTATTACTGGGGAGGTAGCGCCGCTATGACTAGTATGAGTTGAAGGTGATCCTTCCTCAAACCTCCCCCCCACCCGTCCTGATATGACTTTAAATGTTGCCAGGACGTAAAACTCCAACTGGGCCTTGCTGAGAAGCACCGGTGTTGTGGACTGGGGTGTTTTCTTTTACCATGGAAACAATTTGATTGACATCTGAGTAGTTATATATGAATACCCGGATGGAAGGCAGCTGATGATTATTTTTGTTATCAAGTTAAGATCAAAGGGAAAGGAAGCATTTGGACTCCTCATTTTGGCACAGCTTCTTTCGGATTGGAGTAGATGGAGGTGATGTGCTCCCACAGGTAAACACTGAAACCTAACCCCCACACACACCCATGCACCCACCCACACTTACCCCTCACACACCACCACATTGGTGTAGATGGAGGCGGTGTCCTCCCACAGGCAAACACTGCAATTTAACACCCACACCCACAATTACTGCTCAGTCACACCACCACCACCACCACCACCAATACCCGTCCTGATATGACCTTAGATGTTGCCAGGATGTCAAACTCCAACAGCTAACCGACCACCACTACCGCCACCATATTGACATAGGTGGAAGTGGAGTACTTCCACAGGTAGATGGCGTAACTGAACGCATGCTACCCCACCCCCATACCCACCAGTACTCCACACACACACCACCACCACAAACACGTCACAGGTGCAAGGTACACAAACACACGCCGTGTAACAAGCACCCAGTGTGTCACGTGCGCTGGGGAAACAGCACATTCCCTATAAGCTATTTCCACCACACATGCAGCTGACCCGTCAACACCCCCTCCCTCTACACACACACATTCACACTCACACACACTCACATAGACACTCACATAGACACACTCACACACATACTCACACATACTCACAAACACTCACACACACTCACATAAACACACTCACAGATACTCACATATATACACTCACACACTCATATAGACACAGTCAAGCACTTACACACACACATATGCACACCACGCCCGTGGGCGATATTACCGGACACAATCACCATCTATCCTAATACATTCCCCATCGCTGCGTCCATTGACCTGATTAGGGCCTGAGCTGCTCAAGACGACGAGTGAATCAAAGTCTGACGGACCATCATTTAATATTGGATGTGGTCAGCACCTCGTGTCGAATACCCACCCCATCACCAGGCACATGTACATGATACCACATACGACCCCAACCTAACCTTACCCTTTCACCGGGTTTCACAGCGTTGCCATGGCACCGGCTGTGCCGATAGATATTTTTCTTCTGTAACAGAGCGAATCTGGAATCGATAGATTTGGTTTTGGTGTTGTGAGACCTAATTTGGAATGCTACTATTACACCTGGGTGTAGTGAGCATTTGTGGTGGCTTGATGCGCTGGTGTAGGTGAATGGCACAGGGATGAGAACATTACTGGGATCAGTGTAGTGTCCTCATTGATGCCTTGTCATGAATCATGCTTGGCTGCTGGCAAATGTGATGAGGGAATTGTAATCTTATTACTATTAGCCACCGCTGTACATATGCAGATATAAATATATATATATATACATATATATATATGACTTGACAGATGACACATGGAAACAGGCAATGTATTCTATGCAGAATAGTATGACCTTAGATGTTGCCATGATGTAAAACTCCAACAACCAACCAACTATACGGAACTCACAATGGCAACCTTAATCAGTGTCTCTTAACACTGGTTTACTCTTCACCTGCCAGTATAAATCTAGGGAAAAAGAAAGGTAAACATGATCTTAATTAAATGCTTAATTAGGTGTAACGTGTTGATCGCTTAACAAATTTGAAACTTGAAGGAGCTAAACAAAAATTATTTTAAAAAGTCTCCTTCAAAGTAAGGAGGATCAAACCTATTTGATGCTACATTCCTAGGTTTAACCTTAACATTGGTGAGCTTGGCGCTTGTGGTATTTAGGAATGTCCACGTGAGCTATAAATAGAATCTGATGTCCTTAGAGGTCTGCTTCAATTTGCTTTTTGAATGAGCCTCCTGGTTTTGCCGTCGGATGTAGTGTATTTCGGGATGAGTGAACCAAAAACTGGAGTGTTGTGTTAGTTTGAGTAATTGATTAACTCATCACTGTGTCTATAAGTGACCAGGGTCCGCCTGTGGTGTGTGTGGTCAGTGGAAGCTGTGGAATCACTCACCCATCACCCACACATCACTCATTACTCACTCATCTACTCGCTGTCAAAATGGAGTCAGCATAAACTGGAGGAATCTGCACTGGCCACCATATTTTCAACGATAATATAATCCTCCAGTGTGACTGAGTGTGTGGCGCGTCTGTTAGGGACGGGACGGGGTGGGCTGGTTGGCGGCGCCACCGGTCACATGTGTCAGGTGGAGGAGGCGTGATATAAAAATTGGTACAATATTAGAAGTAATTCCCTTATGAGCCTTTTATACTCACCTAATACGTTTTACATCACATATATAAAAAGTTGAGTACTTCTCGCATTGAATATGGCTTATGCTGCCTGCCAACACGGAATAATAAGATCATTAATCAATTAACCAATTAATCAATCAATCAACGACAGTGATGTTTTGCTTGAGGATCATACCTGGATTGATACGCACCTGTGAAGGAATGTACACACGGGAGGAGCTACCCCTGGCTTAATTACCTACCTCAACCGGAAACAGTACCACCACCACCTCCAACACTACCACCACCACTACCACCACCACATCCTCCCCACCAGCTGGAGCTAGCTGCCCTACACCGCATGGTGCAGTCGTGGAGAATAGTGCCTCACCCCGCCGCCAGGTCGCGGGCGGCATGTTGCGTGGAATTTCCGTCAGGTGGCGCCAACCGGCGTGACGGGCAGCTCATGACGTCGGCTGGCGGCCCCCGGTGACATGCGCGCCGGTAGGGGGCGGCAGCAGCGTCGTGGCCAGCCCGCCCGCCTACCGATCGGGGGCGCCTCCTCCTCATTCTCATCCTCCTCCTCCAACTGCCTTCTCCAGGGTTGAATACTCTGTTGAGATGGTTGGACTCAATTTCAGTCTCCAGGACCTACTGATGAAGTTTGAAAAGGTACATATACATACAATGATACATACTATTTATATACAGGTCTTATTGTGCATGCATTTTGTTTGCAGCGTTTATTGTTGAAGGGGAGCAGGACGTAGCTCAGGTGGTAAGGTGTCCACCTGGGAAGCTGTTGGTCATTGGATCGATCCTTCTCAGTGGATCCCTTAACAGTTTGGGCTATTTCCCATTCCAACCAGTGGTCCACAACTGGTTCAGCAAACACTGTGGTATGTGCTGTCCTGTCTGTGGGAAACTGTATATAAAGGACCCCTTGCGGCTTATTGGAAAGAGTAGCCTATATGGCGGCAGCGGGTTTCCTCCAAAGAAATATCTCAGAATGATCATATGTTTGACGTCCAATAGCCGATGATAAAAATCAATGTGCCTTCAGAGCATCATTAAATAAAACAAGCTGTGCTGTTTATTGTGGAGGTTCTTTTTAGAATTTGAGTTGTATTTTCTGAGGAAAGCATAACATTATTGAAGAACTAAGGTACCCAGCTAAATTTGATCTTGCATACATAACTTAGACACTGTTGCACTAGTTTTCTCGACTTTTGGTACATTAGTTGATTAAGCAGGGGAAATTTCAATCCCGGACACAGACCAGATGGGATGGCCGAATGAGTTTAGCGTCCATCTCCCATGTTGGTAGATCAGGGGATTCGAACCCACGGATCCGAACCCTGGTGGAGTCAATCCAATGACTTAACCATTGATACTAGCTAGGCGCTCGGCATTATTACTATTATTACTATTAGGATATCGCAAGGACAGGTTGGTTCAGTGCCAGGATAATGTCACTGAGTGGGATATCAGGTCATGGTGCTGCTGGCCTGGTCTGCCAGTGGGGAAGGACTGTAAAGTTGCCATGAGTGTGCATTGTAACAAGTCTGTACGTGTTCTGATACGACCTTAGATGTTGCCATTACATAAAACTCCAACAACCAATCAACTACATGGGGGTAGGTGGGTAAATGCTTGTCCACACTGCACCAACTCGACAAGTGCTCGGGTCAAGCAGTGCGGCGCAGTATGGTTACTCACTCATAAACATGAATGAAATTGGTCCATTTTGTTGGGAATCGACCCGGCTTAGCGATACCATCAACAGTAAGATTGAGTAACTCTCCATCGTCTGTATGCACCCTTACTGGAGTTACACTCACATCATCATCATTATTATCATCACCATCATCATCACCAATCTCTTAAACGCAAGGGTTGTTGCGGCACCACATATGACTTTGCAACCAATTTTCTCCAGGTTCTCCGTTGCCCTGTGGGACTTGCCGAACTCCAGGCCTTTCCATTCCCTGATGTTCTTTGCCCACCTCTTCTTTTGTCAACACAAGCAACACACACAACACACACAACACACACAACACACACAACACACCCGACATACCCAACACTCACAACACACACAACACACACAACACACACAACACACACAACACACACAACACTCAACACACACAACATACACAACACACACAACACACACAACACTCAACACACACAACACACACAACACACACACACACACACAACACACACAACACACGCAACACACACACAACAAACACAACACACGCAACACACACAACACACACACAACACACACCACACACACCACACAACACACACACCACACACACCACACAACACACACACCACACACACCACACACAACACAAACACACCCCGTGGAGATCACTCCAAGCCCTATGCGCAGCACTCATATTTATAAGTCAACGTTCCCATATTGGGCATACATTCTTGCTGCATAGTTTTAGGTTGACAAGTTTTTTACTGTTGATGTTATTTATCATATCCTACTTGTGATTTTACCACAGTAGTATGCTCTTTTATCATGCATTTCTGGGCTCTATTTGACATGTTTGAGCTGTAATTTCTTTACTCAGATATGTTTAACCACTGTATGACCCCCCCATTGTGACCAAGATTTACTTTTTGTGCTGGGGAGGGGGGGTTGTTAAACAAACAAACAAACAATTTTAAGTCACCAGTAGGTGGGTGGCCGTGGGACAACGCGCGGTATGAATCGTGCCATTATATCCACTAATTCCCAGCTGATGGAGGCGGGTGGGGTAGGGTGGGGGTGGGGTGGAGGATTGGAGTGCTTTTAGGATTGTTCTTAATGGTCGGGCAGTCAGCGGGTTTGTGAATGGCGCGTGGTGGTAGCGGGGAGGAGGCCGGGCGGTGTGAGACGGTCAACGGGAAAGGGCGGGAGGGGCCGTGGGCAAGGTGGGGAGGGGGGAGTGCGACAACAGCAACAGGAGCAACAGCAGCAGCTCGGTACACTGGTCCCCACACGGACGTGTGTGACACTTGACACACTAATGGGTGGGGTAGCATGGGTGTATCAGCATGGGAGGAGTTGGACTGTGCGCTTCCTCGCGACACCCACACCCACACCCACATATCCCATACCCTCACCCACCTTCACCCAAGCCCCCACCCTCACCCACACACTCACCCTCACTCTCACTCTCACTATCACCCTCTCTCTCACCCTCATCCACACACTCACCCTCACCCTCAGCCTCACTCTCACTCTCACTCTCACTCTCACCCTCACTCATCCTCACTCTCACTCTCACTCTCACCCTCACCCTCACTCTCACTCTCACTCTCACTCACCCTCACTCTCACTCTCACTCTCACCCTCACCCTCACCCTCACTCTCACTCTCACCCTCACTCTCACTCTCACCCTCACCCTCACTCTCACTCTCACTCTCACTCTCACCCTCACCCTCACTCTCACTCTCACTCTCACCCTCACCCTCACTCTCACTCTCACCCTCACCCTCACCCTCACTCTCACTCTCACCCTCACTCTCACCCTCACCCTCACTCTCACCCTCACCCTCACTCTCACCCTCACTCTCACCCTCACCCTCACTCTCACCCTCACTCTCACCCTCACTCTCACCCTCACCCTCACTCTCACCCTCACCCTCACTCTCACCCTCACTCTCACCCTCACCCTCACTCTCACCCTCACCCTCACTCTCACCCACCCTCACTCTCACTCTCACCCTCACTCTCACTCTCACTCTCATCCACACACTCACCCGCACCCACACGCACACCCTCACCCACACACTCACCCTCACCCTCACTCTCACTCTCACTCTCACTCTCACCCTCACTCTCACTCTCACTCTCACCCTCACCCTCACCCTCACTCTCACTCTCACTCTCACTCTCACTCTCACTCTCATCCACACACTCACCCTCAGCCTCAATGTCACTCTCACCCACACTCTCACCCTCACTCTCACCCTAACCCACACGCACACCCTCACCCACCCAGAACCGTCGCCGTGTCAACCCGCCATTTCTTGTTTCACCTGCGGCGATGAGAGACATATGGAGATGGGCGATGGGGGTGTCAGGGGGGTGGGGGTGGGGGATGAGGGTGAGGGATGGGTGGGGGTGGCTGTAGGGGATTCAATGATGGTGGGTAAGGGTCAGGGATGATGAGAAAGGAGGGCTGGGGTATAGGGTAGGGGTTGCATCGGGGGAGGGGGGGAGGGAGGAGGAAGGACGGGGGAAGGGAGAAGGAGGGAGGAGGGGAAGGGCGGAGGAGGGAGGAGTGGAGGGTGCAAGGGGAGGGAGGGGGAAGGGGAGGGAGGAGCATCATCGTGGGAAGAAATGACGGCCCATGTGTGGTGTGGTGTATATGCGTGGGTGGTGGAGGGCGGGGTGGGGGTGGAGGGTAATGGAGGTGGAGTTTGAGGGTTGGGTGGTGCATGGAGGTGTCACTGACTGCCTGAGAGTTTGAGGGATGGGGGAGGGGTCGATGAAGGGTGGGACACATGTGAAGAGAAGGTCGGCCGAGGTGGCGGGAATGTTAGAGGGAGGTGAGTGGGGGGGGGGGGGGAAGGGCGGGGGGGTGATGGGGCAGAAATGGTTCCGGCAATTCTGAATGGAGCTGAATGTAAACTTATTAAATATTATATTAATGTAATACTCTTGAATAGGGCCCACATCGCTGGAGTCATAATCAATCACTCACTGCAATGATTAATCACTGGGCTTTGATGTTCATTTGGTGAGCTTCTGGACAGCAACATGTCACAAATCTGGGCATTATTATCGCGGTCTGAAGTGAAGTGTATTTATAGCACATTCTCTTCTCTCTTGGGTGAATTTCCTCTGATGTTCGCCATTGAAGAGTCTCTACTTGGGTAGCATTTCATGATGCTTCAGAATGTCTCACTGATATGACCTTAGATTTTGCTGCCGACACGGCGTAAAGCAACCACCATTCAATCAATCAACCTTATGCCTAGTACACACCTACCGTTTGTGCGCACCCACCTACTGTATATGATCTAAAACTGCCCGTTTCGCACACAAAAATCGCTAGGTGTGCGCTCCCCGCGCAAACCTAGCGATTGGGATTCACACATAAAACCTCAGTTTTAGGGATAAAACAGCCTGATTATGATTGCGATTCGCGATTCGAAAAATGAATCGGCCCATTTTCAGTTTCAAGCGGGTCAGGTCGAGTCACGAGTTTTAGTGCGCGAATTCTATACGGTAGGTGTGTACCAGGCCTTAGATGTTCGCAGGACGTAAAGCTCCAACAACCAACCAACCAAATATAATGTTTCATACTCTTTCATCATGCATGTTTCCTTTGAGGGACGACAATTTGCAGTTGACCCTATCTTCATTGGACAACTCGGCATTCAGACCAACGATGTGTTGTGTCATCGGAGAGACAATCAAATGAATCGAAGACAGTTTGCACATTGAAATCCATTTGTCTACACATGGCAGTGCTTCGCTGATCACATTAGTCGCCGAAGACAGGTAGTACTGTAGTAGTCAGCGGCCTAGGTTGGGATTTCCAGGTGGTGCGCAGATGGAATAAAATGTTATTGGAGTAAAGCGCAATTAAATTAAACAGAGGAAGACAACATATATTTTAATAAAAATAAAAATATTCCAGGTGGTACGCAGCTGTGTATCTGCATATATGGAACTTAGGTCCTTGGTAAAGGGGTAGTGATAATGTCATGATAATACTGATATAATGACATAGTAATATACCAACATGGCCGGTGTGTGTTAGTACCCTATGATGTTTCTTCATGCTTGTTTATCAGGTAGAATATGAGGTACAGTAGTTTGTTGTAATTGTAAATATAGTTTATTAATTGAATAAAGTCTTTCGTCAGCGCCCTGGCATTAGTCTTCCAGCCATGTGACAATACCGTTATTTACAATATACATAGTCTGATATTGTCATCAGCAGCCTAGCTCAAGTCAGCCGGAATAACAATATTAATCATTCCAAGATTTCCATATGGTATAGTTTGACAATTCACATATTTGATAGTAATTATATGTTGTATACATGTATGCATACATACATACATACATACATACATACATACATACATACATACATACATACATACATACATACATATATACATACATACAAACATACATGTGTATTGATTAGTTAATACCTGCCTTCAGCTGTAATGACGAATATTTCCACCGGACGCTGTGGCCGAATCGGTAGAGCGCAGGCTTCTCGTGTGGAAGATCGAGAGTTCGAATCCCAGCCGAGTCAACGTGAAGAATTCATACCTGTCGCTATCTAGCCCGGCTTTCAGCATTAATAGCAAGCACTGTCTCAGGATAATTTGACACAGTATCAGGATAATGTAACACAGGTTCATGCTGCTGGCGGCCTGGTCTCCCAGTGGGGCAACCGTATACATTCGCATTAGTGTTCACTGTCACAAATCGGTACCCGTCTTGATAGTTGCTAGGATATAAAATAACAATAAACAACAAAAGAAACAGAATATTTCCATTTTGGATCTGAACCATTGCCTTCATGACCTCAGTTGACCTCTGGGTGTGTGTGTGTGTGGGTGGGTGTCCGGCTGGTCACCTGCTAATCCAATCTGTATACACTGTGCCTCAGGTACCTTGCCTACAGGGAGTCCTCCATCACCAGTCCTGCCCCCTCACACATGGTACTGGTCGCCCATAGGTTGGCTGCTCCTCTGAAGGCTGGGGCAGTTCTCATACATAATAAGGGTCAAGAGTGACCCGGGGCAAATACCGACAAACTAGCGTAACACCGCACATGCTGATGTCAGTATTTGCCACCTCCACACACGGGCGTGGGTAAAGGGTGATTGCATCAGGGAGCCTAGGTGGCCAATTGGTTAGGATACGCGGCGCAACGGAATGGAATAAATGGCATCGCCTATCCAATCATTGAAGTAAATCCTTCTTAGTAACACCAAGTTCAACTTCCGGTCACGACCAGATGACATGGTCGAATTGGTCAAGAGTGCCGACTGATTTCCCATGTCGGATGTGATGGGTTCAAACCCCAATCAAGTCAAGGCAGTGACCTACAAAATTTATACACAATTTATGCTTACACAATTTATACTTTTTGCTTCCTGGCCCAGCGCTCTGGCATTACTAGGACAGGACAGTGATTGTGTATGCTCAGCATCAGGATTATTTGACTGAGTGGGATAGTGGGATCAGAGGGTGCTGGCGGCTTGATTTTCCAGTGGGGCAGCACTATAAAGGTACTATGAGTGTACACTGTGAAGAGTGGGTACCTGTTCTGAAATGTGTTAGGATGTAAAATCCCAACAAACAAAATGAAGTGACGTCATTATTTTCAAGTTCATATAGGACATTCAGAACTACTGATTGAATTAAAAATGTGAGCTTTTCTTCGGAGTATGTGCTATTATTGACATTTGTTTGGCATAAAAGACGGATAATTGGTAGCCTACAACAACTCCTCATCATCCTGCTGTCAGTCACGATGCGACAAAGACTGCTTTCATTACTTGACTGCCGCTCTCCATTTACATGAAAGCTGCCTGCAAAAGTGTTGAAGTGCTGCTGGCTTTTGCAAGTTACCAGCGGCACTCTTTCGGGGAGAAAATAGAGCTTTCACACCGGCAAGAACATGTCAAGACAGGCGCAAAACTATTTGTCCCTGTAGTGGCTGGTCGGGAGATATTGGGAGTTCCATACATCAACCACCCTTAATGATGCCATAGTGACATGGTTTTCTGTTTAGGGTTTGCTCCCTCAGCCTTCAGTTCTGTCAAGAACCTGTACCATACATAAGGAAGTGGTTTACAACTCTGCAGGGCAACTAGGAGCTTCATATCTGCACGGGTGAATCATAATCAGGCAGAGAGCAAGGCAACTAACTTGTAGTAAGCAGCAAAGAACAGCTGGACAAAGGTCTACACCAACTCGCCATTAATACACCATATATGTGTATTGACATGTGATTAGGGACACACGCTTACTATATGATATATAGTCTTTTCTCTCTATATATGTATATATACAGTAAAACATCTCTATACCGACCCCTCCACAGATCGACCACTCCCCTATATGTTTCGTTTTATTTGGGTCCCACCAATACCATTGTAACCATATTCTAACTCTCTAAACCGACCACCTCACTAAATGGACCACTTAATGTCGGTCCCAAGGTCGGTCGATTTAGAGAGGTTTTACTGTATATGCCACTTTTCCATTTGCTGGAAAGGATGGCTGACAGTGGGTAGTGCACTCCCTTCCTGCGTCGAAGGTGGTGGGTTCAATCCTAGGTCGGATCAAACCAAAGATTGACTAAATTGATATGTGTCTCTATCTTGCCTGGCGCTCAGGATTTATAGGGATATGGCAAGGGCTGGTTGGCATAACGTCAAGGGTATGTGTCTGAGTGGGGTATCATGGATTGTTGCTAAATGCATGGTATCCCGGTGGTGCATCACTATAAACTTGCTATGACTTATATAAGTGCGCACTCTCTCATCCTCATATGACCTCAGGTGTTGTTAGGACGTAAAACCCCAATCATTAACTCGCTCACAATTTGATTACTACCCATTTTCTCAGTGCATGTTACCGATATATATATGTAGTAACCAGACAGGATGGCCGAATATGTTGAGCGTCCGTCTCCCGTTTTGGTAGATCGTGGGATTCGAACCCACTGGTTCGAACCCTAGTCGAGTCAAACCAATGACTTAAAAGTGATACTTGTTGCTTCCTAACAATGCGTTCGGCATAATTGGGATCGGGCAAGGACTGGTTAGCTAAGTGTCGGAATAATGTGACTGAGTGGGGAATCAGGTCATGGTGCAGGCAGCATGGTCTCCCAGTGGGGCAACACTATGTAGTTGCCATGAGTGCGCACTGTCACAAGTCGGTACCCATCAATAGGGGTGGGGTGGGAGAGGGGTTGTCCTTCAAGCTGTCTGATAAAGTACATATAATTCAATTAGCTGATGCTGCCTTGATTAATTACTCCTATGGGAAGGGACCAGATGGGATGGCGGAATGAGTTAGAGCGTCCGTCTCCCATGCTGGTAGATCGTGGGATCGTGGGTTCGAACCCTGGTCGAGCCAAACCAATGCCTTAAAAATTCGCTTCCTAGCCAGGCGCTCCACATTATTAGGACAGGGCAAGGACTGGTGTGCTCAGTGTCAGGATAATATGACTGAGTGGGATACCAGGTCATGGTGCTGCCGGCCTGGTTTCCCAGTGGGGCAGCACTATAAAGTTGCCATGGGTGCGCACTGTCACAAGTCGGTACCCGTCCTGATATGACCTTAGATGTTGCCAGGACGTATAATTCCAACAACCAACCTTAATGATGACACAGATTTTGTTTACACTATGAAGTGAGCACTGCTTATGTAACCACGTCTGCCTTATAGTTAGTTACATGGTTGGTTGTGTGTACGCTGAGAGATCTGCAACAGCTAGCTGAAGCTGTATGGGAAAGGCGTGGTAACAATATGCCTGAATGGGTTTATACCCGTGGGCAATGGACGTGTGGAGCATACTGGAGCATATCACCTGGCTGCAGGGTAGATAGGGTGTTATGTTCCCATCTGCGCATGCGTACTGGCATCAGTAAAGGCCGAGACCACACAGGTTGGTTGGTTGTTGGAGTTCTACATCCGGGCAACATCTAAGGTTATATCAGGATGTGTACCAACTTGTGACAGTGCACACTCATGGTGACTTTATAGTGCTACTCGACTGGGCAACCAGGCCGCAAGCACCATGACCCTAAATCCCACATAATCACTTATCCTGATACTGAGCTAACCAGTCCTTGCCATATCCTATTAATGTTGAGCGCCAGGTTAGGAATTGACAAGTATCAATTTTATAAGTCATTGGTTTTACTCGACCGGGAACAGAACTGACAAGTATCAATTTTATAAGTCATTGGTTTTACTCGACCGGGAACAGAACTCCCGATTCCGCACACGAGGCCCGCGCTCTACCAATTCGACCACCACGGCCCGTGAGACCATACAGATCCAAGGCTTGCTTATTTTAAATGGAGCTGACCTTGGACACAGTAGGTCAGGTTTCAAGATGTCAGTCTCAAGGAAGCAATGGCCCTACTTAGAGTTGCATAGTCCGTTGGTTCTGAGTTTCTGTTATTTTCTGCGATACTTTAGTTGATCGTTACTTTAGTTTGAAATTATTATTACTTTAAATGGCTAACATTTGAGACATTTGAAGTCCAAACATCCAAAATTAATTTGGGCAAACACGCCAAAACTCTGACACCATAGGTTTGTGCAGTAACAACATATTCTATTAAATTGCTTCAGTATTCCCGTCGGTGCAGTGACAAATGTTTAATAAGTGCACCAGTATCTAAGGTAGATACATAGAATAAAATCTAGATAATTGTTTTGGTTTTGAAAAGTTGATGTTTTCATCAGACTATGCAGTATTAAGGTTAAAGTTGCATATCCTACAAAACATTACATTTCCAAAAGCACTTATTTTGATTTGACCCTATATATCCAAGTTAGATATTGGTGTACTTAGTATATATTTATCGCTACAGAGAAGGGTTACTACATCGATAGAAGCTGATACTATGGCAGCAGAGATTTGACAAGCATGCTAACATTATTTTGGCATGTTTACACTTCAAATATCTCTTAAGTTAGCAAGTTTAATGCAAAGTGACTTCAAAGCAATGCAAGATAGATAATAATGATCGACCTAATATAATTATCTAAGAAAATTACCGAAATTCTAAATCATCGGACTTTGCAACATTGACTTCAGCAATTAGCCGAGAACCAATGTTCCCAATGTGATAATGAATTAACTAGAGCGCAACCCCGGCAGCACCATTCATCATGGACAACTAAGAATAAGCATAACGTTGTTATCATTTTAGCATTATCGTAAACCACAAGCTCAGCAGCCATAATGTCCTCCTCCTCCCCCTCCTCTCTAACCTCACCCTCTCCCCCTCCCCTCCCCTTCCCTCCCCTCTAACCTCAACCTCTCCCTTCCCCCTTCCCCCGATCCTCAGCCCTTAGCCTCTTCTCCTCCTCCCCTCTACACCTTCCCCTCTCTACACCTTCCCCTCTACCACTTCACCCTCCCCTCTCGCCGTCCCCCTCCCCTTACATCTTCCCACCCCTCCCGGCCCCCTTCACCCTCCCCCTCCCTCCCCCTATCCTCGGCCCCTCACTTCCTTTCCTCCTTCCCTCCCTTATCCCTCACCCCTTCACCCCTGCCCCCTCACCATCACCACTCACCTTCTCTCCCCCTCCCCTCCCCTCCACCTCCCCTCCCCCTCACCTTTCCTCCCCTCCTCTCCCTCTCCCCTCCCCTTCCCCCCCCCTTCCCTCCCCTCTCCCCTTCCCCTCCCCTTTCCCCCGCCCCTTTCCCCCTCCCCTCCCTCTCCCCCTTCCCATCTCCCCTTCCCTCTCCCCCTCCCATTCTCCCTCCCCCTCCACAACCCCCTTCCCATTCCCGTGAGTTAGAGCGTCCGTCTCCCGTGCTGGTAGATCGTGGGGTCGTGGGTTCGAACCTTGGTCGAGTCAAACCAATGACTTAAAAATTGATACTTGTTGCTTCCTAGCCAGGCGCTCGGCATTATTAGGACAGGGCAAGGACTGGTGTACTCAGTGTCAGGATAATGTGACTGAGTGGGATACCAGGTCATGGTACCGGCGGCCGGGTTTCCCAGTGGGACAGCACTATAAAGTCACCATGAGTGCATACTGTCACAAGTCGCGACCCGTCCTGATATGACCTTAGATGTTGATAGGACGTAAAACAATAACAAACAAACAAACAAATCCCATTCCCGCTACCCATCCCCCCCCTCCCATAACCCCCCCCCCCCCCCCCCCCCCCCACAACGCACATGATGTCACACCGCTGAGCATTAACTACCCCACATTGTACTGGCTCATCGGTCAATGGCCACAAGAGGCCTGGGCCTCCCCCTGTTAAGTCCCAACCGTTGGGAATTAACAGGGGGCTTAGTGAAGATTAGTGGGGCGCACCCATCAGATCAGCTAGACACCAAAGTGGTGCTGAGCCCAAAAGGGGGTGGTAGACATTGTTATTCTCGGCGGAATGGCGATGCAAGTGACAGCTGCTGATGCATCACCAATTGCCATTTGCCTGCAAATGGAAAAGCTGGTCTTGTCGAGTATCGTTGGTGGCTTCCAACCAAAGTTGCAATGTTGTATTGGAATTCCACAATGATTGATTTTGTATATAGAGTTTTTCTATAAAGAGTTTCAACCATCTGTATTAAATTGGAGTGACAAAAAAAAAACAATATTAAAAATGATTTGATCTAGTATGTGGATACTCAGGCGTATGTGTTCGGTGCAAACTTGTATGGCCTTGTTGACAGAGGTTGTATCTGTAGACACATGTTTTACTACAAACCTGCATTCTGACAGGAGTAATGTGTTGGGTAGCAGGTAGATAAAGGATTCACCTGGTACTCGCAGTACACGGGTGAACGACAACGTAGTCTAAAAACGGGCGAAAATAGCTTTAGTATGGAACAGGGAATAGAATGTCTGCCTCCAGTATCAAATGGATACTTCTATAGGCACAGAGTTGGTGAAATGGGAGAGAATGCAAAAAGACAAGATGGCGGCCAAAGAACGCCGTCGATTTCACTTTTAAATCTTATTAAACTAGATATTATATTATATTTTTCAACTCAAAGGTAGCGGGCTATCAATAAGATATATGTAAAGAATAATTGTTGCTTCTTAGATTGTGAAATTAGGCTCTCAATTCTTTGACCCGCATTTTCGACAGCCTTTACATAGGGTTGGTTTGCACCCCTACTGCAGCAGTACGGGGTGAATCTTGTATCTAGGTAGCAGGCAGCTCACTGTGAAGCATGCTCTGTGGTAAATGTGTATTGGGTAGCAGTTTCTCACTGTGAAACATGTTATGTGGCGATTTGTTTGTTTGTTTGTTTGTTTTATGCCCGAGCAACATCTAAGGTCATATTAGGACTGGTACTGACTTGTGACAGTGCGCACTCATGATGACTTTATAGTGCTGCCCCACTGGGAGACCAGGCTGCCAGCACAATGACGTGATATCCCACTCAGTCACATTATCCTGACACTGAGCCAACCAGCCCTTGTCCTATCCTAATAATGCTGAGCACCAGGCTAGGAAGCGACAAGTATCAATTTGTGAGTCATTGGTTTGACTCGACAAGGGTTCGAATCCACGATCCCACCATCTACCAACATGTGGTGGAGGTATATTGGATAGCATGCACCTCACTGTGAAGGATCTTCTGTGCACAAGGTATACTGGGTAGCAGGCATATCACATGCTCTCTCAATGGAAGACCAGGCCACCAGTACCTGCTCCTGATATCTCACTAAGTCACATTATCCTGACACCGAGCCAACCAGTCCTTGCCCTTCCCAATAATGTCAAGCACCAAATCAGGAAGTAACAAGTATAAATTTTCTAAGTCATTGGTTTGATTCGACTGGGAATTGAACTTCTGACCTTACGCATGGGAGGCCTGCACTCTACTGATTCAGCCATCTCGTCCGGTCACCTGTTAAGTAGATAAAAGCATGTGTGTGTATATATATGTGTATATATAAATGGATGTATATACATATATATATATATGCACTATAATGTAGGCATGGGCTTATGCCCAGCTGTCCCTGTGTATAGACTTATTTCATATGACGTCAGCATAGGTATTTAGGTCAGTGCGCGCACAGCTTGGCTGCAGGACAAACACAGGGTCACACTGCAAACTCAATGGCTATGAGCAATCTTCATAGAGAAAAGGTGAAATATCTCTAAAACCAAACCACCTAGAAACAAAGCACTTGGCACACATATAGAAAACATATTCACCGAAAAGATTATATTGAATTTATAAGGTTAAGATATTGTATTTCTATTAATTTTGAATAGAATTGACGTTTTTGCACTGCGAATATCGACAAACTCAATGCATTGTCAATGGCCGTGAGCAATCTTCCAACAGCAAAAGTGAAATATCTCTAAAACCACACCACCTAGAAACAAACCGCTTGGCACACATATACAAAACATATTCAATGAAAAGAATATATTAAATTTATACGGTTAGGGTTCTGCATTTCTATTAATTTTGAATAGAATTGACGTTTTGCCCTGCGCATATCGGCAAACTCAATGCATTGTCAATGGCCGTGGGCAATCTTCCTACAGAAAAAGTGAAATATCTCTAAAACCACACCACCTAAAAACAAACTGCTTGGCACACATATAGAAATCATATTCAACGAAAAGATTATATTAAATTTATAAGGTTATGGTTCTGTATTTCTATTAATTTTGAATAAATCGACGTGGTGCACCGCACGTATCAGCGAACTCAATGCATTGTCAATGGCCGTGTGCAATCTTCATACAGAAAAAGTGAAATATCTCTAAAACCACACGACCTAGAAACAAACTGCTTGGCACACATACAGTAAACATCTTCAAGGACAAGATTATATTAAATTTATGCGGGTAGGGTTCTGTATTTCTATTAATTTTGAATAAAATCGACCCGTTCCACTGTGCGTATCGGCAAACTCAATGGCAGTGTGCCTTCGTTCTGCAGCCAACGTCCACACGCATCATCATCATCATGCTGTCGGTCGCGATGCGACAAAGACTGCTTTCATTACTTTACTGCCGCTCTCCATTTAGCTCTCTGCTGTGAGAGTTGCATCCATGAGTCAGTCTTAATGTCTCTCATATTTCATGAAAGCTGCCTGCAAAAGTGTTGAAGTGCTGCTGGCTTTTGCAAGTTACCAAAGGCACTCTCTCGGGGAGCAAATAGAGGTTTCACACCGGCAAGAACATGTCAAGACAGGCGCAAAACTATTTGTCCCTGCAGTGGCTGGTCGGGAGATGTTGGGAGTTCCATACATCAACCACCCTTAATGCTGCCACAGTGACATGGTTTTCTGTTTAGGGTTTGCTCCCTTAGCCTTCGGTTCTGTCAAGAACCTGTACCACAAGGCAGTGGTTTACAACTCTGCAGGGCAGGGGCGTCAAACTCCCTGAGGTATTGCTATACCTGCAATACCTGCATACCACACGCATACACAATGTTTATAAACATTGAAAAGGGGTCTACTGTGTATTGTCTTCGGTACGTAAAGCCATCAGCACTCTCTTGTTCCAAGTCACATTTACGGAATCCATCTACACAATTCCCTCAACATAGATCATTTCCGGCAGCAACCCGGAAACCCTCATTGTGTTTTGAAAATATCAATTTGTTTAAAACAAAAATAAATACTCGACTACAATTGATACTACAGATCCAACTCAGACATTGGCAGAATTGCAAACTCAGTAGATATGTATGCAATTTGGTGCATAGTCGATACGCTACTGTGGTGTGTATGTGTGGTTGAATTTGGATTTGTCTAGTCCGACAAAACATATCCAATAATTATGCATATACCGGTATTCTTCCTTTTCAACATACACTACTGCTGCAATATGTAGCCAATTATATACACAAATATGGATAGTGATAAAACCGTTATCGCGTGTAATAAGACCCCCCCCCCTCGACACACACACTTATCCGGGTCGGGTGTGGGGGCCTGGAGGTACCGTCCTGCGCCGCGCACTTGCTCGCTTCTACCGCCAGAACGCAGATATCATCAACGCTGTCGGTCACCCAGAACATGACGCCGAAGACTAGCAGGCCCCACCTCGTCGCCATAGCTGACTTGACACCACTACCAACTAACCACTAATTTTCACTAACAACTAACAGGGAACCCCACTGCCTAGCTAATCCCATCCTCACTTCACTTCTTCCTCTGGTCTTGGCCGGACTTACTGTGCATACCGGTGAATCTGGAGGGACTGGTCGAGTCAAACCAGTGACTTATAAAATAGGTACCTGTTGCTGCTTGGCACTTGGCATTATGAGGTCAGGACAGGGACTGGGCGCACAGTGTCAGGATAATGTGACTGTGTGGGACATCAGGTCATGGTGCCGGTGGCCTGATTTCCCAGTGGGGCAGCACTATAAAGTCCCCATGAGTGCGCACTGTCACAAGTCGGTGCACGTCCTGGTATGGCCTATGGTCTTACTGGGTTGTAAAACACACTCCACTAGCTCGGAAGTTTAGATATATAAATACACATCAACATATACGGGACTGGACACGGTGGCCGAATCGGTAGAGCGTAGGCCTCCTATGTGGAAGGTCGGGTCGAGTCAAATCAATGATTTACAAAATTGATACTTGTTGCATCCTAACCAAGAGCTCAGCATGATAGGGCAAGGAATGGTCAGCTCGGTGTCAGGATAATGTGACAGTGGGATATCAGGTCATGGTGCTGGCAGCCTGGTCTCCCAGTACGGCAACAAAATAAAGTTGCCATAAGGGCACGCTGTCACAAGTCGGGACGCATCCTGATATGGCCTTAGATGTTGCCTGGATGTGAAACTCCAAAAACCAACCAACCATATATGTAAGCACCCACCCACACACCCACCTACACACACCATATACACCCATATGGGCCCCCGCGGCCATCCCAATACCAATACCAATACCTGAAGCTGAGATGGTATGCGATCCACAGTTCCTCATGTTTACATAGTCGCCCACGCCCCCTGCCTGGCTCTGTATCTGTAGTAGATGGAAACACCCACAGCGCACCCCCATCCAACCTAACTCAACTCCAACCCACCCCCACACCACCCACCCCCAACCCAACCCAACCCCACCACACCCAACCCCAACCCACCCCCACACAACTCAACTCCAACCCACGCCACACAACCCCAACCCACCCAAACCCACCCACACCCACCCCCACACCCACCCCCACCCACACCCACACCCACACCCACACCCACACCCACACCCAACTCGACCCAACTGAACTCCAACCCACCCCCACCCCACATAACCCGATCCTACCCCCTCCACACCCAACCCCAACCCCAACCCACCCCCACCCAACTCGACCCAACGCCTACCCGACCTCTCTCCAGAACCCCACAACCAATGGCTCCAATGGGTCAACCAAACATTCGCCTTCATCTCACTTCAAACTAACCTTTCTACCCATATTGTCATCTTATAACTCAGTGAACCTGTAGAATTCGGTCAGTGAATATTGCACCATATATGATGTATAGGTAGGTGTCTGTCGGGTTTTTGCTTATATTAAAGCTAAACTAAGACTTCCTGCACTGTGGTCACTTTAGTGGGGCCAAATGATGTTCACAGGGTCAGGATTGTTTGTTGTGATTTTACGTGCTACCAACATCTAAGGTCATATCACTATGGTTACCGACTTGTGACAGTACAAACGCATGGTGACTTTATAGTGCTGCCCCACTGGCAAACCACGCCATCACACAATGATCCCATTATACTGATACTGACCAAACCAGTCATTGCCCTAGCCTGTTAAGGCCGAGCACTAGCCTAGGTGTGGCAGGTACCAATTTAGTAACTCATTACCTTGACTCGGTCAGGGTTCAAACCCACAAGCTTCCTGCAGGGGAAGCCAGCCAGCGCTCTGACCGATTCGGCTATCCCACCGGATGTAAAACTAGGAAAGCTACTAGTACTATCCAAATATAGCCAGTCATTGGTTTAACTTAACTGGGAATCGAACTCCCGATCTCCCACATGGGAGGCATGTGCTCTACCGATTCGGTCACACGTGTGTGTGTTCAGTGTTGCCTACCGGATGCGGTGGGCGAATTGGCAGAGCGCAGGCCTCACATGTAGAAGGTCGGGAGTTCGAATCCCAGCCGACTCAACGCAATAAATTATCAAATTGATACTTGTCGCTACCTAGCCTGGCACTCGGCATTAATGACTGGTTTGCAGAGTATCAGGATAATGTGAATGTGTGGGATAATAGGTCATGGTGCCAGTGGCCTGGTCTCCCAGTTAGGTAGCACTATAAATCGCCATAAGTGCACATTGTCACAAGTCCCTACCCGTCCTGATATGACCTTAGATATTGCTAGGACACAAAACAAGAAACAAACAAAGGGTGTTGCCCATGTCCACAGCACACGGCCTCGTTGTGGATCAGTAGAACCAGCTACGGGACCAAGGGGTCCATTGCTAATTAGGACCCTGGACCCCCCCCCCCCCGCCCTCCTAATTTGGGTGAGGTGTCCTGTTTCACGAGGTCACGTGGTGCCAGCCTCAAGTGGTGAGGTTTTTAATAGCCCTCTCAGGTGTCCACCAATCAAGACCATTATTGAATGGCAGGCACCATGTGGTTTTTGACCATGTGTGCCTGTTTGCAAACACTGAATGGGACAGTTGCTATGGTGACAGACCTATTCAATTAGTAGCTCTACTGGGTTTTGGGGTATTTGAATTGAAATTGTATAGAGTCATGGTCTATGCCTATTTGGCAGTATACTTCTTCTAAGCACCGAAATAGTTATATTTACCTGTCCTTATATGACCTTAGATGTTGCTAGGACGCAAAACAACAACAAACAAACAGTTATATGTACTGAAAGTTCAGAAAGACATGGAACTGGGGATGAATAGCCAGCTAGTTATTTGGGGTTTTGTGTAAGTAGTTTATTCATCAAATCATGTTTGTTCAGCACACAGGAACTGGTCTTTCGCCTATTTACATTACAGTGTAGGTAGGTAGCTCCATGGGTAGCCTACTTAGGTAGGACATATTAGTAGATTAAGAAGGAGGTTTATGTTTCAGTGGGTTGGCTTTTGTTTCTTTGTTTTACGTCCTAGCAACATCTACGGTCATATTAGGATGGGTACCAACTTGTGACAGTGCGCACTCATGGCACATGTATAGTGCTGCCCCTCTGGGAGACCAGGCTGCCAGCACCATGACCTGATATCCCACTCAGTCACATTATCCTGAAACTGAGCCAACCGGTCCTTACCCTATCCTAATAATGCCCAGCACTTGGCTAGGAAGTGACACGTATACATCTTTAAGTCATTGGTTTGACTCGACCAGGGTTCAAACCCATGAACCCATGGGTTCGGATCCCCCAAACTCCCAAAACAGGAGACGGACACTCAACCAATTCGGCCATCACGCCTGGTCAGGGGGTTATAGCAATAGTAAATTCAGTGTTATGGGCTAAGGTGGTGGATTCCTCTTCCTTCCTTGAAGATTTATACTGCCTATTATGGATAAGCCTGAATAGACTTGTTTTCACCATTAGACAGTTTGTCGATAGAAAGCCCGAGTCTACACTTTTACCGACCCAAGTGATTTTTAACCTCCCACACCACATAGACATGGTATGAGAGCAACTGGCCTTTGATGACACTGTAAGTTATCCACAGCGGTAGAAATCCAAATTGGCAGAGGTGGGGGGCATGGGGAATCGAACCACCGACCTTCAGATTAGGTTCTGACCTAGAAAATAAGTCAGACACTCTAACCACTCCGCCACAGAGAACACCACCATTATTTTATTAACTGTGCTGTTATTCAGGAAGTGGTGTAGGCAAGCAGGGAGAAGGGAGGGGAGCCATCTTTCAGAAGTCCTACACTCAATCTGGTCCGTTCTAGTCCCTACTATATACAGGATGGCTAGTTGCCTGGATAGCAAAGCTGGATAGTTAGCTGGATGGTTAGCTCAGTGTCAGGATAATGTGACTGAGTGGGATATCAGGTCATGGTGCTTGTGGCCTGATTTCCCAGTGAGACAGCACTATAAAGTTGCCCTGAGTGTGCACTGTCACAAGTCGGTACCCATCCTGATATGACCTTAGATGTTGCCAGGATTTAAAATTCCAAAAACCAACCAACCAATCAGAGGGGTTTGCAGACAGTGGGGAGAGCATCAGGGTGTGGTGCCATGGCTTGTGTTTATAGTCTGAGTCCAGCCGTTTGTTAGTTTGTTTGTTGTTGTTTTACGCCCTAGCAACAGCTAAGGTCATATCAAGACGGGGAGTCCAGCCGTAAACTAAAGTTGATGTATTTACGTTACTGGGTGCGGGCCAGAAACCTAAAGCAGATATTTAGTGACAAAAATGGTACTTGTCGCTACTTAACCTGGCACTTGGCATTACTAGGATAGGGCAAAGACTGGTTAGCTCAGTGTCAGAATAATGTGACTGAGTGGGAAATTGGGTCATGGTGCTGGCGGCCCGGTCTCTCAGTGGAGCAGTACTATAAAGTTACCATGAGCGCGCACTGTTGCAAGGTGGTACCTGTCCTGATATGACCTTAGATGTTGACAGGATATAAAACTCCAATAAACCAACAAACAAACATACTATTGTGACAGTTCACAAATGAGAAACTGAATGTGTAGTTAATAATATATATATATATATTAATATATATAAATATATGTGAATATACATGAATATATAAAAATATATAAAAATATATAAAAATATATAAAAATATATAAATATATATAAATATATATAAATATATATAAATATATATAAATATATATAAATATATATAAATATATATAGATATAGGTATATATATAAATACATATAAATACATGTAAATATATATATACATACATATAAATACATATAAATACATGTAAATATATATAAATACATATAAATACATGTAAATACATATAAATGCATATCAATATATATGTATATATATAAATATTGATATATATATATATACATACATATCCCGATACAGTGATATAGAAACCCCCCTCCAACCGGCGTTATCAGGTGGCGCCCCCTATGGGTAGTTCTAGTAGCCAGCAGAGGCAGGTTCTCGGCGTGGGAAGCGTCTGGGGTCACCTAACACGGGGGGGTCGCCATCCAAGGTCACGCCGTAGTCAGGTCAAGGTCAGGTCAGGTCAAGGTCAGCACCCCTAACTGGGCAATGCGTGGTTTCGCTTATAACATGCGCGGCGATATTCAGTTGGTTATAGCGAATGGTAGACAGGAAGTGTGAACACTTATTTGTCTCTCATTTTTGCTTGAGCGCGAGTAAATATGCAACACAAGGAATAATTAGTAGCATGTGGTGAATAAGGGGTCAAATTTCCCTGGATCATCAGCCCATGCTTAATCTAATGGGTTTGATCATTTTGATTACACAGTACGGGCTGAGTGAGCTGTCTTGGTATTATAGGGTCTTTGTACAAACATAGACACTAATAAAGTCTGTACTAGACTACTAAATGACTGAAACATACAATCCTCCAAGCATTGTTTATCCCATCATTACTAACAACCTACTTACTCAAACTACTTCATGTAGTCAAAAAACACACCTGAGGTATTAACCTTTTAAGCATAACCCTATTAGCTAACCACACTCTATCTAACAGAATAAACAAACCATTCTACTAACACTCACTCCATCTCAAAATGTTAACTCCAACAATATGATAGTTTTGCAATTCGCAACATAGTAGGCATACAAACCTATGAAGGAAAACTATGCACCTAACCACTCCGTAATGTAAAGGTCTAATCAATACACATGTATGTATCAAGTGTGTAGGAATACAACATATAACTGCTATTTTTGTATGTGAATTGTCAAACTATACCATATGTAAGTCTTTGAATGTTTGATATTGTTATTTCAGCGAATTTGGGCTAGCTGCATATATTGTAAATAACTGTATTGTCACATGACTGGAAGACCAGTGCCACGGCACTGACAAAAGACTTTATTCAATGAATAAACTATATTTACAAAAAAATAAATAAAAAATAGAGCGTTGCTTGTCACTGGGTATGGCTCAGTGGTCATGCCCGTTGTGGATGCATTGTGCTTTCAGTGGTTTTACTTACTCCCGTCGGGCGGGTGGGGGGGGGGGTGAAAGGAAGGGTGGGGGGTGATTATGGAAAGTAAGCAATTGTAATTTACAGTCATGGCGTCGTGCTAACAATTTGTTTACAGTGAGAACAGTCTGCGTGCTCTTTTCACAAATGTAAAATCAGAAGAAAAAGTCAGCATTTCTGATGAGAGCTGGACTATAATATATATATATATATATATATATATATATATATATATATATACAGTATAACCCCATTAAACCAAGCTCAGTTAAACCAAACGATCGCTTAATCCAAACTTTTTTCGGTAGCCTGGCAAAATACTACCATTTATCATTTAAATACAGTTGGTTAAACCAAAGTTGGTTAATCCAAATTATCGGTTAATCTAAACAAAATTGTCGGACCCCAGGCCACTTCCGGTATGGTTAAACCAAACTTTCATGTGGTTATGAGGTCATCTGAGACCCCACCAACTTTTTTTATATGATAAATGGTAGTATTTTGCCGGGCCGGCAAAAAATGTTTCGATTAACCGACCGTTTGATTTAACCGAGCTTGGTTTCACGGGGTTATACTCTATATACATGAAAAAAACAATAATCAAAGTGATCACATACATTGTATATTACATTCATAATGCGCCCTGCCCTGCCCTGCCCTGCCCTGCCCTGCCATGCCATGCCATGCCATGCCATGCCATGCCATGCCATGCCATGCCATGCCATGCCCGACCCGGCCCTGCCCTACCCTACCCTACACTACACTACCCTACCCTACCATGCCTTGCCCTACCCATCCCTGTCCTACACTGCCTTGCCCTGCCCTGTCCACTCGGCCATCCCGGCGGCTCGTGTGTCTAATGTAATTAATTACAGTCTGAAATGGCTCGTATTAATACACAATACAGCAGGCAGGCGATGTGATAGGAATCTGATGACAATGCAGGACACAGGCGATTTCAATTAACCCAATAATGCAATTAGCTGGGTTAATTGACGTGCCACTGAATTAATGCAGGCCTTCCCTACCCGGGTCCAGAGCTGAATGTAGAGTGGGTTTATTTTAGACTGGTGAGATCAGTGTCAGGATAATGTGACTGAGTGGGATATCTGGTCATGGTGCTGGCGGCCTGATTTCCCAATGCTTAAGCTAATATAATTATCTTTAATTTAACAAATTAACTCAAAAGCATCGGACTATGCAACTTTAAATGAACAGTTTGAGAAGCACAGACTGGAGAGGAAGGGAGGGCGGACTCTTGTGACAATTACTAGATTAAATATCAGGACCCTTCTTCACCTCCCTGTTGTGAAGATTCAATTTTAATTAATGTCAGCTGGAAGCATTTATCATCGCACAGCCAGAAGAATTGTGGATTTTCCTTCTAATCCCATCAAGCAAATTCTACCTCTTCCACTCGCACCATTACCACTGTTCCACATTTGCCTGGTTCCATTTTCGGGGACAATTAAAGGGGCATAGTCTGATGAAATCATCAGATTTTCAAAACTCAAACACTTTCCCAGGTTTGAGCCTACTTATCAAACTTAGATACTATCGCACCTATGAAGCTTTGGTTGCTGCAGAGAAGGGGATATTAACCATATTTAATAATATCACCTGTTACTGCTGAAGCCTAAGGTGTCAGAACTTTTACATGCTTGCCAAAATTAATTTGGCATTTTATTCACTTCAAAGATCTATGACGTTAGCTGTTTAAAATAAAAGTGACGAAACTAAAGCAAAGCAAAGTAGATTATAACGATCAATCTAATGTATACATCTTTGAAAATGGCAGAAATCCAAAACCATCGGGCTATGCCATATTAATGGTTGTGAATGGGGGTTATCACAATTACACACGCCGGCTAAATATAGGCTGTTGAGTGTGCGGTTGCTATGACCGACTGCAAGTTTGAATATTTGATTTATGCCAGCATGTGACATGACCTGCACATATTAGTGAGGGCAAGGGCTAAGGGGTAGGAAAGGAAAGGACAGTTTTATATTTAACGACACCTCAAGAGCACATGGATTTTTATCATCGGCTATTGGACATCAAACATATGGTCAGACTGACATGAGTGGCATTCTCTGTGGCGGAGTGGTTAGAGTGTCTGACTTTTTTCTAGGTCAGACTCCTAATCTGAGGGTCGGCGGTTCGATTCCCCGTGCCCCCAGCTCTGCCAATTTGGATTTCCACCGCTGTGTATAACTTACAGCGTCATCAAAGGCCGGTTGCTCTCATACCATGTCTATGTGCTGTGGGAGGTTAAAAATCCCTTGGGTCGGTAAAAGTGTAGGCTCGGGCTTTCTATCGACCAGCAGTGGAGAGGGGAAGACCAGTCGTCTGTGACTGGGATTTCCCCTGCTTGGGACAACTAATGTACCAACAACAAAAATGACGACAAAAATGAGAGACAAATAAGTGTTCACACTTCCTGTCTACCATTCGCTATATCGCTATTTCTTTGGAGGAAACCCGCTGCTGCCACATAGGCTACTCTTTCCAATAATCAGCAAGGGGTCTTTTATATGCACTTTCCCATAGAGAGCACAGCACATGCCACAGCCTTTGAAGAACCAGTTGTGGAGCACTGGTTGGAACGGAAAATAGCCCAAACTGCAAGTGTGTCCACTGAGCAGGATCGATCGGATGACCGAGAAAATCACAGGTGGACACTCTACCGCCTGAGCTACGTCTGCTCCCTAAGGGGTAGGAATATGGGTGTGGGTACTATTCCCTAACCCCACTCTTACCCTCACCCATAGCCCCCCCCCCCCCCTCACCCATAGCCCTCACCCTCACTCATACCCCTCACCCCTACCATCCGACGCCGTGTCCGAATCGGTAGAGCACAGGCTTCCCTTGCGAAAGGTCGGGAATTCAAATCCTAGTCGAGTCAAACCATGACTTATAGAATTTTTACTTGTCGCTACCTAGCCAAGCGTTCGACATTAATAGGACAGGACAGGGACTGGTTAGCACAGTATCACGATGATGTGACTGTGTGCGAGAGCAGTTCATGGTACCGATGGCCTGCTCTCCCAGTGGGGCAGCACTATGAAGTCGCCATGAGTACACACTGTCACAAAAGTCAATACCCGTCCTGATATGACCTTAGATTTTACTAGGATGTAAAACAACAACAAACAAGCAAAGCTTAACCTACCCCACCCCCTTCCCCACCCCCACCGCTACCTTACTTCCTTCCCCACCCCCATCGCTACCCCACCCTCTTCTCCAGCCCCACTGCTACCCCACCTCCTTCCCACCCCACTGCTCCCCCACCCCCTTCCTCACCACCACCGCTACCCACCTTCTTCCCCACCTCCACCTCTACCCCACCGCCTTCCCCACACCCACCCCACTGCTACCCCACCCCCTTCCCTACCCCCATCGCTACCGCACCACCTTCAACACCCCCACCACCACCGCTACCCCACCCCCTTCCCCAGCACCACCGCCTTCCCCACCACCACCGATAGCCCACCTCCTTCCCCACCACCACCGGTACCCTACCTCCTTCCCCACCCACACCGCTACGCCACCCTCTTCTCCAGCCCCATCGCTACCCCACCTCCTTCCCCACCTCAGCGCTACCAATCCTCCTTCCCCACCCCCACCGCTACCCCACCCTCTTCTCCAGCCCCACCGCTACCCCATCTCCTTTCCCCACCCCCACCGCTACCAATCCTCCTTCCCCACCCCCACTGCTACCCCACCTCCTTCCCACCACCACCGGTACCCTACCTCCTTCCCCACCCACACCGCTACGCCACCCTCTTCTCCAGCCCCACCGCTACCCCACCTCCTTCCCCACCTCACCGCTACCAATCCTCCTTCCCCACCCCCACCGCTACCCCACCCTCTTCTCCAGGCCCACCACTACCCCATCTCCTTCCCCACCCCCACCGCTACCATTCCTCCTTCCCACCCCCACCACTATCCCACCGACTCTCTTCCCCACCCACACCGCTATGCCACCCTCTTCTCCAGCCCCACCGCTACCCCACCTCCTTCCCCACCTCACCGCTACCAATCCTCCTTCCCCACCCCCACCGCTACCCCACCTCCTTCCCCACCCCCACCGGTTACCCCACCTCCTTCCCCACCTCTACCGCTACCCCACCTCCTTTCCCACCACCACCACTACACCACCTCCTTCCCCACCACCACCACACCGCTAGCCCACCCTCCACCACCGCTACCCCACCTCCTTCCCCACCTCTTACCGCTACCCCACCTCCTTTCCCACCACCACCACTACCCCACCTCCTTCCCCACCACCACCACCGCTAGCCCACCTCCACCACCGCTACCCCACCTCCTTCACCACCGCTAGCCTTCCTCCTTCCCCACCACCACCGCTACCCCACCCCTTCCCCACCACCACCGCTATCCCACCCCCTTCCCCACCACCACCGCTATCCCACCCCCTTCCCCACCACCACCGCTAGCCCACCTCCTTCCCCACCACCACCGCTACCCCACCTCCTTCCACACCCCCACCTCTACCCCACCCCCTTCCGCACCACCACCGTTACCCCACCCACTTCCCCACCCCCACCGATCCCCCACCCCTCCCCATTCCCCACTTCCGGCGTGCATGCGTTGTGCTTCCGCCCGCCCCACCAGCACCCACTCAGTGCCGGCTGCCAGAAGGCGAGCAACTCCTAGCCCTCAGTGCGTAGCGCAGATCGCGCAGTCAGGTAGCCATATGTGTGGCCACAGGTGCACCTCGGCGCTGGGCATTACCCTTCTTCCGGTTCCAGCTTCCGGTTCTAACCGTCACCGCCATCATCATCATCATCATCAAGATCATCATCATCATCGCCACCATCACACTTGATGCATTGCCTATGAAGTCTATCCCTGTGAGGGATCCCATTTCTCAGCGAAATCGTTGATTTCAGCGAAAACTGGGTTTCCAAATCAACAACGACAAAATACTGTTGTCGAAAAAACTTTTACTTTTACTTATTTGTTAATTTGTTAGGCTTGAAGTCTTAAAACAGTTGGAATTTCAAGGCCAAAATATATCCAAGTAGGTGCCAGATTGCACCATTTTAATCGTAGGTTTAAAAAATGTTCTGACCCCCCCCCCTAGTTTTTCAAGGATTTTGTATTTGTCACTGGGACCCTAGCATTGGGTAGAAAACATGACAATACACCATAGAATAAACAATAAAAATGCTGGTTGATTTCACTAAAATCATTTTTACTCTGGTGGGGGAGGGGGGGTTGGACGTGGTGACCAAATCGGTGGAGTGCAGGCTTCCCATGCTGAAGGTTGGGAGTTTGAATTCCAGTCGAGTCAAACTAATGATTTATGTAATCGACCCTTGTCACTACCTTGCCTGTTGCTCGGCATTAATAGGATAAGACAAGCACTGTTAGCTCAGTGTCAGGATAATGTGACTGAACGCAATATTGGGTCATGGTGCCAGCAGCCTGGTCTCACAGTGGGGCAGCGCTATAAAGTCGCTATGAGTGCGCACTGTCACAAGTCGGTACCCATTCTGATATTACCTTAGACTATGTTAGGACGTAAAACAACAACAAACAAAGTCGGTACTCGTCCTGATATGACCTTAGATGTTGCTAGGACGTAAACCAACAACCAATAAACACACAAGCAACTCTTGGCTTGGTGTGGGGGTGGGGTAGGGGAGGAGGGGGGAATAAAGAGATGGTGGTTTGTGCTGCGCTTTTGATGTTTGATTAAAGTTGCATAGTCCGATGGTTTTGAGTTTCAAAAATTTTCTGAGATAAATACATTAGGTTGATTGTTATAATGTACCTTACTTTAGCTTGAAGTAACTTTTATTTTAAGTGGCTAACTTTTGAGATATTTGAAGTGCAACCATGCAAAAATAATGTTGGCAAGCTTGCCAAAACTCTGACACCATAGGCTTCTACAGTAACAAGTTCTATTCAATGGCCTCAGTATTCCCTTCTGTGTGGCTACAAATGCTTAATAAGTTCATCAGTATCTAAGCTAGATATGTATAATCAAATTTAGATCATTCTTTTGGTTTTGAAAATTTGATGATTTCGTCGGACTATGCAGCTTTAAATTCTGCTGAAATTTGCCGACGAATAGGTTGGTGCAATGCCCAGTACGCGAGGCAATGCCAGCCAAAAAAAAAAACACCTGCACCACAGGGGACGAAATGGTTGCTATGCCAACTAAGTGCTTATTGTGGTGCTACACCTTGATGTGCGCTGTGATTGGCTGCTTGCTAGTGCTAGCTGCCGTCCTGACTTCACTCTGAAGGCATCGCCAACGCAGGTACCAGATTAGGTATAGATGCAGGTGTTTACTTTACAGGGTTTGATTTTACTATTCTTTCCTGTTTCTTTACAGGCTCTTCTTTTACCATTATTCCCTGTTTCTGTACAGGCTTTTATTTGAGTATTCTTCCCTGTTTCTTTACAGGCTTTTATTTTACCATTATTCCCTGTTTCTTTACAGGCCTTTATTTAAGTAATAGCGTTAATAGCGTTAATAGTGTGTAATAACGTGTAATAGCGTGTGATAGCGTGTGATAGGGTGCAATAGCGTGCAATAGCATGCAATAGCGTGCAATAGCGTGCAATAGCGTGAAATAGCGTGTAACAGCGTGTAATTGCGGGTAATAGCGTGTACTAGTGTGTACTAGCGTGTAGTAGGGTGTAATATCGTGTAATAGCGTGTGATAGGTTGTGATAGCGTGCAATATCGTGCAATGGCGTGTAACAGCGTGTAATAGCGTGTAGTAGCGTGTAATAGCGTGTAATAGCATGGAATAGAGTGTAATAGCGTATAATAGCGTATAATAGCATGTAGTAGCATGTGATAGTGTGTAATAGCGTGTAACAGCGTGTAATTGCGGGTAATAGCGTGTACTAGTGTGTACTAGCGTGTAGTAGGGTGTAATATCGTGTAATAGCGTGTGATAGATTGTGATAACGTGCAATATCATGCAATGGCGTGTAAACAGCGTGTAATAGCGTGTAGTAGCATGTAATAGCGTGTAATAGCATGGAATAGAGTGTAATAGCGTATAATAGCGTATAATAGCGTGTAGTAGCGTGTGATAGTGTGTAATAGCGTGTAATAGCGGGTAACAGCGTGTAACAGCGTGTAATAGCGTTTAGTAGCGTGTAACAGCGTGTAGTAGCGTGTAATAGCGTACAATAGCGTGTAACAGTGTGTAGTAGCGTGTAACAGCGTGTAATAGCGTGTAGTAGCGTGTAATAGCGTGTAGTAATAGCGTGTAGTAATAGCGTGCAGTGGTGTGCAATAGTGTGATGTTCAAAGAAATACCAAAATGAGCATGTTGGGGAGGGTAGGGTTGGACAATTTCACACCAACAAATTCTCTCTAGCTGGATCTGTTTTGAGGTGATTTACATGCCAATATATGCTCTCAGAAGCCGTATTAATTCGGGGATGAAAGATCTCCACCATTTTGCAGATTTCTGCGTTTTTTTTTGGTAATCTTCAACTTGTCTCATTTCTATTAATATATCAGATATAAAGCCCATCAATACAGAAGCAATCTAGTCTATGGGTTTTTCTCAATCTACTACCTAATATTTCAACTACATAGTCCGATGAAAACAACAAATTCCCAAAGCCAAAACAAGTATTAAAATTTGATCCTACATATCTATAACTTAGATATGACTTGTTAAGCATGTGTTGCCACATAGAAGGGAATGGTGAGTCAATTTATATTAATAGAATCTGTTACTGCTGAAGCCTATGGTGTCAAAATGTTGGCAGCTTGCCAACATTAATGGAAGCTTTGGGGGGAGGGGGGGGGGGAGGTCGCTAAAGGGTTAGGGGTTGCGCAGTAAAACTCTGGCCATTGCATTTACTTGGACGTGAGTCTAAATGCCAACAACACAACCCGCCGTATTTCCAATCTCACGGTACAAGACACCCGGCTTGCAGAAACCCCTCCCCTCCCTCTACTCTCTCCATCCCCCCTCTTTGCCCATCACCCACACCCCTCCTACACACACATTCACAGACAAACATTCACACACATAGCGGGCTGGTTCTAAGCGGGGTTTTGCTCGATATGGGGATTGAAAGTTTGTTTTATTTCACAACTTCAAACCTGAGGTCATTCTGACATATTTCTTTGGAGGAAACTATTACCATGCCACATAGGCTACTATTTCCGATAAACAGCAATCAATCAATCAATAGTTCCGTCCTCTAGTCGAGGGTTGGATGCAATGGTTCTCCACTTGTCCCGATGGTGTGCTGTTCTGATAGACTGTGAATAATTCAAGCCTGTCCACTGTGAAATATTTGTAAACCATGATGTTCTTGGTCTCCCTCTCCCTCTGCTGCCATTCACCTTCGCTTCCAACAATGTACGGTAGATTGAACTCTGACGAATGATGTGGCCAAAATACATAAGTTTCTTAAACAGCAAGGGATCTTTTATATGCACTTTCCCGCAGACAGGAAAGCACATACCACAGCCTTTAGTGAACCAGTTGTGGACCACTGGGTGGAATGGAAAATAGCCCAAATTGTTAATGTGTCCACTGAGCAGGATCGATAGGATGATATGGAGATTGAGGCAGATACATAACTGGCCCTGGGATTGCTGGCGCCCTAGGCAAAGTGAACTTTGATAACAATCATAAAAGTATATTTTAAACAAATTTAACACTGACGTGGCGCCCCCTAGCATGTGGCGCCCCGGGCGACAGCCTGAATTGCTGGTACCTTCGGCTGGCCCTGGGCATGATCAATTTTAGGATCAATATTGATGGCGGGAAAGCTGAGCTCGATACAAAGACATTACCTACAGGCTAAACTAAGGCCATCGTCCACATATTAATCGCCTTTATCTCATTTTTCCTCCAATAACGGAAGTATTTAGAATAAATATTGAATATGTCAAAATGGGGTAAAAGGCGATATCAGATTCAGAGGTCTGGGATCAGTTCAATTGGGTGGTCAGCTGTTTATGCAGATGTCGCGTGAGAGTGAGAACGCGTTGTCCAAGCTATTCAGGCATTTGATTGACCTCATATATATACTCTATTCATGGACAATATATATATATATATATATATGTATATATATATAATATATATTAGTATCATACGCCACCACCGGGCACGGTGGCCAAATCGGTAGAGGGCAGGCCTGCCGTGTGGGAAATCGGGATTTTAATTCCTGGTCGAGTCAAACTTGTGACTTACAAAATTTATACTTCTTGCTTCATACATTGGTGCTTGGCATTAATAGGATAGGGCAAGGACTGGTTAGTTAAGTGTCAGGATAATGTGACTGAGTGGGATAGGATATCATGGCATGGTGTTGGCAGCCTGATGTCCCAGTGGGCATCACTCGAAAGTCACCATGAGTGTGCACTGTCACAAGTCGGGACCCATCCTGCTATGATCTTAGATGTTGCCAGGATGTAAAACTCCAACAACCAACCAACACACACCACCTTTTTATATCTATAAATTATAATGCATTTAATGTTAGACATAATGCATTTAACGGTATCCATAATATATGTTGTGTAATCTATAATAAATTGTGTTATCTATATACATCTAAAATTGTGTCTTTTTTTGTGAATTTGAAATATTTGTAAATGTTATTTATGTGGATGTAAGTACTTATATCTCTCCAATTTGACTCACCCCAAAATCTGGTTGTCTTTTCCAGGTGAGGTCTTGCTTTCTACCGAAAGTCTGGATTGAAAGATGGTTGTGGTATGTGATCACACAGTATCCAAGTCAATGCTTTGTATGAAATCATGTAGTTGCCTTATCTCACCTGTTAGTGATTGATATCACTGATACACCGTTGTATCAATTATCTCCTACTACTACACGAGACTACAAAACCGCTATCAGGCAGTCACCCATACAACTGCTCACAAGATTCCACATTGCTTTTAGTTGTATAGTCCCATGGTTTAGATTTCCTGTAAAATAATTGAGATACAAAAAAAAAATTCTTGAAGATTTATACTGCCTATCATGGATAAGTCTGAATAGACTTGTTTTCACCATTAGACAGTTTGTCGACAGAAAGCCTGAGCCTACACTTTTACTGACCCAAGGGATTTTTAACCTCCCACACCACATAGATATGGTATGAGAGCAACTGGCCTTTGATGATGCTGTAAGTTATGCGCAGCAGTGGAAATCCAAATTGGCAGAGGTGGGGGCACGGGGAATCGAACTACCAACCCTCAGATTAGGAGTCCGACCTAGAAAAAAGTCAGAGAGTCTAACCACTCCGCCACAGAGAACAAAGTTGAGTTCATTATTATAAATGGCTAACGTTGGAGATATTTGAAGTGAAGACAAAATTCAAAAGATTTAAATCAAATTGGATTAGTGCTGCCTAGCAGTGGAAACTAAAATTAACACAATTAGACGTTATGAGCAGGGTAATTAAATTCATTAAAAAAACACACACAAAAATCATGTGAAAGTAAAATGTGTGTGCATTTCTAAATGCTGATGTCATTGGCATCAGCACTGACATGTTCTATTAAATTGACTTAGTAATCCCTTCTATGCAGCAACAAATGTTTAATACATTCACCAGTATCTAAGTTGGATACGTAAACTCAAATCTAGGTAAGTTATTTGGTTTTCAATATTTGACGCTTTCAATTTCATGTAACTATGCCGCTTTAACTTCAGTGATGGGATCAGAACCAATGTTTTTCTAACATAACATTGATCAGTCATCTTGAGTGCAGGTTTCCCATTTCGGGATTTTGAAAATGTTTATTGTTAGCTGTCCGTGATAGACACTCAGTTCCAGCTCAACAGGTGAAGGAGGCATAGCCACTCATTCAGTAAACACTTGGCTGAGTGTGTTTTCTCTGCCAGTGGTTAATTGTACAACCCATCCCCCCCCCCCCCCCCCCATTATAACCAACTCTGATGTCTAGACCGGGCACAGTGGCCGATAGCAGGCCTCCTGTGTGGAAGATCAGGCTTTCGATTCCCAGTCAAGTCAAACAAATGACTTACAAAATTGATACTTGTCGCTTCCTAGCTTGGCGTTCAGCATTAATAGGATATGACAAGGACTGGTTAGCTCAGTGTCAGGATCGTGTGACTGAGTGGGATATTGGGTCATGGTGCTGGTGGGCTGATTTCCCAGTGGGACAGCACTATAATATCACCATGAGTGTGCACTGTCACAAGTCGGTACCCATCCTGATATGACCTTAGATGTTGCCAGGACATGAAACTCCCAATAACCAACCGATGCGTAGATTCTTGCGCACTCTCTTGGTAAAACTGGTCACACAGCAGAGTTCCAGTGTGCGCAGGCGCACTATGCATTGTGAATATTCACTGTCCCCGCCATCAGGTCACTGATCCATTAGCCTCTGGTGGCGCCACCTACAGGGAAATTACGCCACCTAGTGGAAGTCACCGGTAGGCCCCCTCCAAGGAGCAGCAGCGGTCTTACTAATAATAACACGTCACTTCTGAGATAACCAAAGTTGGTGTCTACCGAGCCACTATATACTAGTAAGGCCACTGATCATGATATGTGGGTGGGGGTGTGGGTGGGGGTGTATGGTTGAAGTATGCTGCAGCACTATTCACTACACTACCACACTTACATACACACACATATATGGAGTATAATCTATTATAGTGATATAAATCAATGTAGGAACTAATTTGTTCCATTATTTACTATTATTAAGATATTCGGAGTAGCACGCCCTCCTTTTTATAATTTGTTATTTATTGAGGCTATATTTATACTCTCCATAGCATATAAGCCTGGGTATTCAGGCTTGTTTTCAATGGTGGCCAGCTGTAGTGTTGGTGTTATCTTATCACGCAGTAGCTGCTGATAAGTTATTTGATTGCCTGCATTTCAGTAGCAGAAAGATAATTGGTTGGTATGGTTAGTAGCCTATGTTAGATTTTTAGGATATTCTTGGCATATATGTATTTTATTTTGTTCTACTCTTACTACTAGACTAGCCTACTCCTATTTACACATCATAGGCTTGTACATAGCTCCGTGGTGTGCTATTTTGCTACTTTTGGCATGGTTACCTTCCATTGGGTGTCCCGGTGGTGGGCCATGACACATCACATGCCCCTTTGCAGTGCAGCTTAGTGGGGGTTTCCTAGCCTTGATATTGGGTTTGTTATTTAATCGTATTGCATATTACATGTTTCTACGCAAGCAAGTGGGAGTCGCGCGCTTACCCTGTGGTCAATGCTGCGGATCGGCGCGAGTGTGGTATATACATATGAAGAGTTCATGTGCAAAATCACGTAAACACCAATCCAAAAATGTAGTTTAAATAAAAAGGTTTTTGCATGAAAATAATTTTAATTCTCAACAATTCCACTTGTAATATAATCACATGGTTATGGAGCAACAAACAACAAAGTAGGAATATAAAAAAATTACTTTTTGACAGTTTGATTCCAAGGTTTATCTCCATTTTCGGATTGGCGTTTACATGGTTTTGCGCCTGAACTCTTCATATATACACATAATTACAAATCGGACTTTGCAATCTTCAAGTCAAACAGAGACCAGCATCGCGGAAATGCGTGGCACAGAGTGTGTGCATAAGAAGTAATTGAGATGTAATACCGTGCTCCTCCACAGAAAGCAGGGTACAACTGACAGGCAAATAACTAACTATCCACCGATTAACAGTTGTCAATATATCAAGATAGACCACCAATACATACCCCATTGGTTTTTTTACCCCACATTGAGAGGAACTTTCTCATTGGTCAGACAGAATTGCGCCAGCACATCGACTTTGATGAATTTATATTGTTTAAATTGTGTTTTATTGACGGTTTATTTAGTCGGTCCATAACATATAGGTTCATGGTAGAACTGTTGTTCAATGCTGAACAGCCTTAGTCATTAGTTTGTGGTTTATTCAAGGTCTTGTATGGTTGGTTAGTAATTTAACTTACAGATCCTTTTCTAGGCCTTAAAGGGCCTCTAATGCCAGCTGGTTATGGCAAAAAAACTAAATTTTCTTTGCACACATATGTGGGTCGACGGTGCCCTGAAGTCATACAATTGTGGGTGTTCTTGCCATTGTCTGTCCAGCCTTCTCTCAAATGCTTCTAACTGTTGGTGCTTCAACCACTTAGTCTGGGAGACTGTTCCATGGATCTGTCACTCAAAAGAAAAATGAGTGCTTCCTGGCCTCAAGTCTCGCCACCTCCTTTGCAACTGTATTTAAAATAGAATATACAAACGTCAACATAAGGCTACCTACCTCTGTTGTTTGTTTTGGTGTGGTTTCTTTTACTTTTCTTGCTGGGTAACTTGTTGGTAAACTGGGCCCACCCTGTATTGGAGCGAATTGTTGGTATCCCCGACATGCCCGGGGCCCGGCCACGGCGTGTTTGGACAAGGCTATGGAGAGAGCAGCCCGGTCCTTGTCTCTGCAGACGACTTTTCGCATGAAAAGGGATTAGGTCCGGCACAGGGGGCGCTGCAACTCGATTAGTGGAGCCTCACTGGTGACGAGCGGGTGGGGGTGGGGGACTGGGGGAGTGGGTGGGGGTGGTTGTGTGTGTGTGTGGTTGTGTGTGGCTGTGGTTATGGGTGTGCGCGTGGGTCTGTGTAGGTGTGGGTAGGTTGGTATGGTTATGTGTGGGCGGTTTGGGTGGGTGTGAGTGTGTGGGTATGGGTGTGTGGGTGTGGGTGTGTGGGTGTGGATGTGTGTGGGTTTGGGTGGGTGTTAGTGGTGTGGGTATGTGTGTGTGGGTATGGTTATGTGTGTGGGTGTGGGTTTGGGTGTGTGTGAGTATGTGGGTATGGGTGTGTGGGTATGGGTGTGGTTGTGTGTGTGTGGGTATGGGTATGTGGGGGTGTGGATGTATGTGTGTGGATCTGTGTGGGTTTGGCTGGGTGTTAGTGTGTGGGTATGGGTGTGTGGGTATGGGTGTGGTTGTGTGTGTGTGGGTATGGGTGTGTGTGTGGTTGTGTGTGTGGGTATGGATGTGTGGGTGGGTGTGTGGGTATGGGTGTGGATGTGTGGGTGTGGATGTATGGGTGTGGATGTGTGTGGGTTTGGGTGGGTGTTAGTGTGTGGTTATGGGTGCGTGGGTGTGGTTGTGTTGTGGGTATGGGGGTGTGGGTGTGGGTTGTGGATGGGTCTGTGGGAGTGAGTGCGTGTGTGGAGTGAGGGGTGGGTGTGCGTTGGTTGGTTGTTTGAGTTTTACGTCCTGATAACATCTAAGGTAATATCAGGACGGGTGTGTGTGAGGGCGGTTTGCAATCTCTCCCATTTCACCAAGTCTAATTCAACAATAATAAATACTAGATCATGGAACCAGGAGCTTCACCTCTTATTTACAGTTTCGTTTTTGTTCTGGTTTTTTTCTTGAAGATTTATACTTCCTATCATGGACAAATCTGAATATACTTCTTTTCACCATTAGACAGTTTGTCGATAGAAAGCCCGAGCCTAAACTTTTACCGACCCAAGGGATTTTTAAGCTCCCACACCAAATATACATGATATGAGTGCAACCGGCCTTTGATGACGGTGTACGTCATACACAGTGGTGGAAATCCAAATTGGCAGAAGTGGGGGAGCATGTGGAATTGAACCACCAACCTTCAGATTAGGAGTCTGACCTAGGAAAAAGGTCAGACACTTTAACCACTCTGCCACAGAGAACACCACAGTTGTTTTTTTACCAAGAGCCGTTTTGCTCGGATTCAGACATAGTTGTCATTCACTCAGTATTGTGAGTAGCGGTGAATATTTTATCTAGTACACATACCGACATATAAATATATATATATATATATATATATATATATATAAACTCACTCAACCCAGTCGTGTTTCTTGTTGTTCTTTCCCTAGCTACTATTTATATGTATATATATATATATATATATATATATATATATATATATATATACGTGTGTGTACAGTGAGAATACGAAGGCACTCTCTGATGTCGCCTGTGTCAAGAGCTGGGGACAGGCACGCCACAATGCTGCATTCTGGGAGGCTTACAATCGATTGTGCCACTTACATTTACTTGCGCGTGCGCAATGCTAATAGATTGCATGTCACATGACGTCTGCTAGCATTTCCTATGTTTAGATATTAACCAGACGGAATGGAAGGATGTTGGCTTCCTTGTGCGAGAGGTCCTGGGTTCTATCCACGTCCGACTCAACCCAATTTTGTTTAAATGACTCGATTTTCTTGCTACATCGGCTAGCGTGGTATGCTTACTCGGATATGACAATGACCGGTTTGCTTAGTGTCAAGATAATGAGAGTGTCTAGTGGATAGGATAGAACAAGAACTGCTGATCAGGAAAATGAGCCTGGTTGGGAAATATAGTGGGTAGGCTAGTCGGTAGGAAATATTGATTATTTCGTTAGGTATGATAGGACAAGGACTGATTGGCTCAGTGTCAGGATAATGAAAGTGGATGAGGAATCTAGTTGGTAAGATAGAACAAGGATTGGTTGGGAGCATAATGAGACTGAGTAGGAAATTTACCTTTGGTAGGATAGAGCAAGGACTGGTTGGCTCAGTGTAAGAATACTGAGATGGTATGTAAAAAATTATTGGTAGGATAGAGCAAGGACTGGTTGGCTCAATGTCAGAATACTGAGAAGGTATGTGAAATATAATTGGTAGGATAGAGCAAGGACTGGTTGGCTCGATGTCAGAATACTGAGACGGTATGTGAAATATATTTGGTAGGATAGAGCAAGGACTGGTTGGCTCAGTGGCAAAATACTGAGATGGTATGTGAAATATAATTGGTAGGATAGAGCAAGGACTGGTTGGCTCAGTGTCAGAATACTGAGACGGTATGTGAAAAATAATTGGTAGGATAGAGCAAGGACTGGTTGGCTCAATGTCAGAATACTGAGACGGTATGTGAAATATATTTGGTAGGATAGAGCAAGGACTGGTTGGCTCAGTGGCAAAATACTGAGATGGTATGTGAAATATATTTGGTAGGATAGAGCAAGGACTGGTTGGCTCAGTGGCAAAATACCGAGATGGTATGTGAAATATAATTGGTAGGATAGAGCAAGGACTGGTTAGCAGAATAATGAGACGGGGCTGGAAATCTAGCTTTAGTAGGACAGGTAAAGGAATGCTTGACTCAGTATCAATATAACCTCGTCCTGATATGACCTTAGATGTTGCCAGAACGTAAAACTCCAACAACCAACCAACCAATAAGGATAATGAGAATGGGTGAAAAATCTAGTTGGTAAGATAGCACACGGACTGGCATGATAATGAGACTCAGTGGGATATCATAACCACACTGTCAGGCTCAGACTTGATATCGGTACCATCAAGACACCAGAAATGTGCGCTGTCGCCAGTCGATACTCATCCTTGTATGACCTCAGGTGTCGCTGGGACAAAAGAAGTGTCCCCAATTACTCCCTCACTCACTATCTGGGCGGCTACCAGCCGAATGGCCCCTTCCCCTAGACTCCTCCTGCCTGGGGCACCGGGCGCGGTGGCCGAATCGGTAGAGCGCAGGCCTAACATGCGGGGATACCAAGAGCTTGGTTCCCAGTCGAGTCAAACCAATGACTTATAAAATTGAAACGTGTTGCTTCCTAGCCTGACAATTGGCATTCATAGGATAGGGCAAGGACTGGTCAGCTCAGTGTCAGGATAATATGACTGCATGAGATAGCGGGTCATGGTGCTTACGGCCTGACTTCCCAGTGGGGCAGCACTATAAAGTCGCCATGAGTGTGCCCTGCCACAAGTCGGTGCCCATACTGATATGACCTTAGATGTTGCAAGGACTTAAAACTCCAAAAAACACCCAACCAACCTTCCTGGTTGGAGCCGCTCTGAGCTGCTCGTTTGAAGCCGGGTCTCGCTCACTCTCAGCCCGCCGAGTCACCCAGCTCGACCCACCACTACTCACGCCTGATCAGCCATGTACCGACGCCCGCCGTCACCCGGGCGCGCACTTCCGCTCCACAATGGCGCTTAAGCATCGCCAAGTCGACCACTTCCCCATATCTGAGTCAAGCTCTCCATTCTAAGCTCCTACTTAGGTTAATGCAATTATAAATATACCTTCTAGATAGATATCGTTTTCTTAAAAGAAGTCTAAAGCTCCCTAGAATAGACCTGGTAAGTTGGTAATGTAAGGATCATCTCGATTTTAAAACAAGACCAAATCACACGGATAACAATCAGATTTTTTTACGAACAGGGGGTTGGTCTTTAGGTGCGTTTGCCTCCGCGACTCTAATGCCTGATGGTTATTCGGCCACCTCCTCCCGGGGGAGGTGGTACTTTCACACCTCCTCCTCTTGTACTCTTGCCGGCTTTTCACGCTTGACTGAGCTCATTAGGAGCAGCTCACGCCCGTGAGCTGCTCAGGGCTTGTCGTGTTCAGTTCCCTGCGCGTGCTCATCTTCTTGTCTCCTTACCAGCTGAGCACCCTCTCGTCCACAGTGCCATGGCAAAGACGTGGAAATTAGAGTAGGCCTTTTATTTTTTACTCCAGCAGGGTTAGGGTCATACAGCTCTTGAACAAATAAAAAACCTCCATCGAATATCCTGGAATTCTCTATTCCTCCCCCTTCTTCAAATGTTTATTTTCAGAGATTTGAATAGGTATATGTATTATTTTAACAAATGGCTGCAACTGATAACCATTAGACAATGCAACATTTTGTGTTTGTGGTAACTTCGGAGTGCCTACTTACTCACTTAGCTCCATCATGGTTCTCCCTGCTTGTAAACCGGGCCGGTTGCCATGGCACCGTCCTTTCACCTGTCCCTGTATGACGGATGACTACCGGTGAGGGGAGGAGGGGGGAGCTGGGGGGGGGGGGGGGGGGGGTGCAGTAGGGCTGTGTGTGGGAGGGGGGTACTCCTCAGGTGCCATCACCTCAAGGGTAGCTGTAAACACCGTAGACACCCGCGTTCCAGTAACGGCGTGACCACGTGACCTGCTGAATATTACTCGGAGTAAGACTTACTACTCATATAAACTACTGTAGTATTAAAGACTATTTTCAGTAAGACCTGCAACTCATATGAACAGTAAATGGTATTCGCATTAAGATCTAAAAATTCACGTGACCTCATGAATAGTACTAAGAGTAAGACCCACTACTTATATAAACTACTGTAGTATTAAAGACTATTTGCAGTAAGACGTACAAGTCACGTGACCTAATGAATACTATTCCAACAAAGATCTACAACTCATGTGACCTAATGAATACTATTCCAACTAAGACCCATAAGTCACCTGACCTACTGAATACAAATCACGTAGACTTTTGAATACTTCTCGGAGTAAGACCTACAACTGATATGATCTACTGAATACTACTCAGAATAAGTGTGACACCTCAAATGACGTACTTAATACTCCTCAGAGTAAGAGTTACATCTGATATGATGCACTGAAGACTACTTGGAATAAGAGCTACAACTCAATTGACCTACTTAACACTCATCAGATTAAGACCTACAACTGATATGAAGACTACTCAGATTCAGAATAAGTGCTACAACTCACCTGATCCATTGACTGCTTCTCAGAGTAAGACCTACAACTCGGTGTTGCTTATACCCCTGCCACACTATGATGTAATAGGCCAGCAAGTGGGCAACATAAAAATCACTTTTTTTACGTCGAGATACATTGAGTTACAGAGAAATTCTCGGCGTTTCAGGGCCAAATTGGTCGTCAGTACAACATAGTCGACATAGGGGAAACGCCAGTGCAACGTAGTTAGTTGTAAAATGTCTCAACGAGTTAGAACATCAACAACAAAAAATGGCCCAACGTAAGGCTAACGAGCCTCCAATGCGCACGGCGTCAGACTAGCAAAACCCTAATGTTGGCTTAGCATAGGACTCACGTAATTATGCCTGCCCTAACGTAGCTATGTGTGACTCTGACATAATTCATAATGTGAGTCGAAATCAGGCCCGCGAGTGAGCAGCATCAGTCTAACGACAGTCCAGCATGCTCAGTGCAAGGACACCGAGCACGCAATGCGCTCAATGTGAGCGTAACGGATGCCTTTATATACTCGACGGCAAAATGTTCACACCACGTTCACAGCATGTTTGCTTACTTCGATGGACATTGGTGCACATTGCATACGTTACACCAGCCATTCGTCAACTACGTCCAGACATGTTGGACTTACACGTTAGACAAACGTTAGACACACGTCAGAGACATGCTCAGCCTACATTGAGATACATTAACACCACATTGTCAGTGCGCTGGCTGCACATTCCTCCAGGCTCTCCATCAGTCTAGTGTAACTCGATGTAGCTCAACGTAGACCAACGTAGCTGTAATGAACATCTAACGTATCTCGACATAAGCCTAACATGAGTGCAATGTAAGCCCAACGTAACCCAATGTAACGGCCGTACATGGAGCTAGGTAGAAAGTTTTGGGTCTGTCCAAAACCTTGACATGTGTCACCGTATCTCAACATAACTCGTCATAACTCGACGTAACTTGACATAGGCTTAACGAATGAGTAACCTATCTCAACGTATCTCGACATAATGGTCAAATTTCACTTACGTCGGCTTACGCTACCACATTACACCATAGGGTGACAGGGGTATTAAATCAGTTTGAATATATCCTGCAGAACTGAGTATTTCCTCAGAGTGTTCCGCACAGCGCAACCCACGAATGGATCAAATTGATTCAAGAGGTCACCACTAGGTGGCTGCCTAATGCGCCGTGGTTGTTCCATGACAGGTGTAAGAGAGCAGTTGAAGGAGGCGATAGGCAAGAAACAAGAATATTCCAATATGGTTGATACCTATAGCTGTCAAGCCCCAAGAATGAAAACAATAGTCATAAGATCCCCCAAACATAACATTATCTGCGAAACTAGAGATTCAGCCTAACGATTAGGCTCAATTTATTGTTTCGTAGAGAATATAGGCCTATACCTGTGGGAATGATGTGTATATGTAGTGTTTGGTTTTATTGGGTCTTTTTGTATCCCCATCTACTTATATAAACCGGACTCGCTGGGCGAATCGGTAGAGCTCAGGCCTCCTGTGCGGAAGGTTGGGAGTTCAATTCTTGGTCGAATCAAACCAATGACGTACAAAATTGATGCTTGTCGCTTCCTAGCCAGGTGCTCAGCATTATCAGGATAGGGCAAGGACTGGCTGGCTCAGTGTCAGGATAGTGTGACTGAGTGGGATATGAGGTCATGGTGTTGGTGGCCTGATCTCCCAGTGGGGCAGAACTATAAAGGCACCATGAGTATGCGCTGTCACAAGTCGGTACTCGTCCTGATATGACCTTAGATGTTGCCAGGATGCAACACTCCAGCAACCAACCAACTTATATATATATAAATAGCAAGTATTATAAGGCATATGTCTTATGTTATTATTTTTTATCAGTAGGTGTTTAAAATATGCAGAAACCCGTATGTCCCCCCCTCCACCGGCTATACCTGTAATCATAATTGTATTAATAAAATCATAGCATTTAGGGTCAAAATGCAGTACATGACAGGTATGCCTATTGGTCTGCCAATCTTTAATGTCTAACTTCATCAATCCTTCCATCAGATTACACGACTCATTCAACCCTTAGCTCACCACGGTATGAACATCTAAATTTAATTTAATTTAACTTTCCATACATAATGAACCTGACTGAGTGGCCTGCGTCACCACGACTCAATCAACTCTTCCTTCACTACGGTATGAACATCTAAATTAATTTTAATTTAACTTGCCACACATAATGAACCTGACTGAGTGGCCTGCCTCTCAAAGCTTCTTACAGTCACGTCTACATGGACTCTTTTTCCACTCCATTATGGTCTCTCTTTCACACACGCAAACACATAAAAAAGAAACACATAAAAAAGGCCATTGCTCAGAAACCTATTCCTGTCCAGGTGCTTGGAGGACAGGCAGTGTCAGGCACCCTTTGAATCATTCCACAATAACACGGTGCTGCTGCGCGGATTACTGTCACTCGCACCGACTGTGGTTTTAACCCAAATAGGGTAGAGGGACATCGCCCTCCCGACAGACTGTCAGTGTGGACTGTCAACCCCTGCCGTCAACATGGGCTGTTGAAATGAGTAGTAACATGAGTTGTCACCGTGGGTTGACAATACAGGCTCTGAACACAAGCTGTCAATGTGAGTCACCGATATGGGTTATGAACATGGGCTGTAAATACATGCTGTCAACAGAGGCTGTCAATACGAGGTATCAACATCGGTTGTCAGAATGGGCTGTCAAAATGGTTATTATTAAGACATACTGTTGATAAAGGCTGTCAACACAGGTTGTCAAGTAGGCTTTCAACGTGGCGGGTAACTTGGGTAGTCGAAGCGAGCTGTCAACATGGACTGTCAACACCGATTGCTAACATGGGTTGTCAACGTGGGTTGTCAATGTAGGTTCTCAAAATGGGATGTTAGTATGAGCTGTCAAAGCTGGCTGTCAACATGAGCTGCCAACATGATATGTCAAAGCTAGCTTTCAACACTAATTGTCAACATGGTCTGTCGAAACTGGTTGACACCACTGGCTGACAACACTGGCTGACAACATGGGCTGTCAACACAAAAATTCAAAGCTGACTGTCAAAACTAGCTGGCAACACTAATTGTCAACATGGACTATCAACATGGCTTGTCAACCCGGACTCTCAAGACTGGCTGTCAACTTGGGGCTGTGACACTGATCCTCTTCTCCACCACGTCCCTTCACATGTCAGGCGTCTGTTACAACTCGGTGGATAAGCGGCGCAGTGTTGGACACTGAACACCGAAGCAGTCTTTAAAAAGCGCACCTGTCACCAGTGTCAGGGGTTGATGTAGCTGCTTGTTAGTGTCACGTGTGCCAGTCATCTCCTTTCACGCCCACCTAGGAAGCCGCCTTGTTTGAGTTACTAAGAAATTTATCTCAATATGTATATAAGATTTGTTTTTTAATTCCCAGTAGAAGTAGGGAAAACGGCATATACATAGGGTTCAGGAGCAAAACCTAACAAATGCCATCAGGGCTCAATTGAAACCAAAGCTACCACATTTGAGCTCAGGGTGCCATTATTCTCTTAGTCAAATCTGTTTGTTCGTAGAAGCTGTCACATCCGCTATATAATGTCCTATTCAATATGAAATTGATAGATTTTAAGAGGAAAGCACAATGGTATATTTCATTTGACTGAAAACAGCTCACATGGATTTGTCGGTTTGGGTATATTTATATATAACATTAATATATGCTAATGATATTTTGAATTATTGATGTGTTATTTTCCGGATGGGGTGGCTAAATCAGTAAAAGCACTGGCTGGCTTCTTGTGCGGGAAGTTGTTGGTTCAAGCTGAGTCAAACCAATGACGTACAAAACTTATACTTTATATCACGACCCAGCCTGGCACTCAGCATTAATAGGCTAGGGCAAGCACTGGTTTGCTGAGTATCAGGATAATGGGACTGATCGGGATATCGGGTCATGATGCTGGTGGCCTGATCTTCCAGTGGGGCTGCACTATAAAGTCACCATAACGTTGCACTGTCACAAGTCGGTACCCATCCTGATATGACCATGGATGTTGTCGGGACGTAAAAATCCCAACATCAACAAAGAAACAACAACCTATTTATAGGTGCATGGTTTGATGAACACATCAGATTTTCAAAACCAAAACACTTATCTAGATTTGATCCTACATATCTAACTTAGATACAGTTGCATGCATTCAACATTTGTCATGACACGTAAGGGAACAATACTGAGGCAATTTAATAGAACCTGTTACTGCAGAAGCCTATGGTGTTTAGAGTTTTGGCATGCTTGCCAAAATTAATTTAGCATGTTTGCACTTCAAAATAACATCCTATAAGTTGGCAATTTAAAATAAAAGTTACTTAACAAATTAAGGTAGATTATATAATGATCAGCCTAATTTGTTTATCTCCGAAAACGACAGAAACTTAAAACCATCGGAGTATGCAACTTTAAAGTTCACCCGTCCAAAATATCAAAGTGAAAAATGATATTCCCCACCTTCAGTTCTCTGTCCACCGACCCCCCCCCCCGCCACCCACCCACCGGCATACCCGGTGACCCGTGTTTGACCCCTGACTGGGGCTCGGTGAGAGCCATTTGGCAGTTTGACCTTGGCGTATCCAGGTGCGGTTAGAGGGTCAAGTGGCGGGTGTTGGGGGATGTGCCGGTTACAGGTGATATAGCCTCAGGGGCCTGTGCACCAACACATACCTGTTCCCCTGCTGGGCGGTCGCTAAACACACCTGCCACCTACCCACCGTGAGGCATACTATCAAATTAACATCAGAGACCGGAGAGATTACACTGTCTATATTGGCATCCACATGCAGGAGCGGGACGTAGCTCAGGTGGTAATGTGTTAGTCATCTGATCGATCCTTCTCAGTGGATCCATTTGCAATTTGGGCTATTTTCAGTTCCAACCAGTGGTCCACAACTTGTTTTATCAAAGACTGTGGTATGTGCTGTCCTGTCCATGGGGAAGTGCATATAAAAGACCCCTCGCTGCTTAACGTGGCGGCAGCAGGTTTCCTCCAAAGAAATATGTCAGAATGACCGTATGTTGGATGTCCAATAGCTGATGATAAAAATCAATGTGCTCTAGAGGCGTCATTAAATAAAACAAACTTTAGTTGTTTACTTTTATGTCGGCATCCACATTGTCTGCGAAGCTGTATGACTAATCCTTGTGTAAATAAATATAATTATTGTAATAATAATAAGTTAAATATACACACATGTATCACATACACACATACATACATACATAGATACATACATACATACATACATACATACATAGATACATACAGACATACATACATACATATACACACTCCGGATTGAATAGACGAATTGGCTTCACCTGCGAAAGCTTGTGGGTTTCGAACCCCAACCAAATCAAACCAGTGACTTACAAAATTGACACTTGCTACTTACTACCTAGCCTGGCACTTAGCATTACTAGGACAGGGCAAGGACTGGTTTGCTAAGTATTAATGATTATGTATGAGTGAATATGCATGGCGGTCATGTCTCCTAGTAGGGCAGCACTATAAAGTCGCAATGAGTGTCTGCTGTCACAACTCGGTACCCGTCCTGTTCTGATACTGAATGTTGCTAGGATCCAGGATCCAATCTACATAGAGGTTCATCATCATCATCATCATGCTGTCGGTCGCGATGCGACAAAGACTGCTTTCATTACTGGACTGCCGCTCTCCATTTTGTTCTCTGCTGTGAGAGTGATGTCCATGAGTCGGTTTTAATGTCTCTCAGCTTCAAGTTTCTCTTGATGGTATCCTTTAACCGAAGATGAGGGCGCCCTCTCTTTCTGTAACCAGAAGACAGTTGAGAGTAGAGGATCTGCTTCGGTAGCCTGTCTGATGACATCCTCATGAGGTGTCCAGTTCACTGGAGATTCTTTTTGATCAGCAGATCTTCCATAGAGGGCAGCCCCGTCCGTTCGTTATTTGTCACTTTGTCCTTCCAGGTTAGCCTAATGATCGAATGCAGATGTCGCATCATGAAGGCATGCAGCTTTTCCACCTGTCATCTGTACACTGTCCAGGCCTCGGCTCTGTATAGTAGGGTAGATAGCAAGATTACATGGTAGATCTTGCCTTTGACCCGCATGGACACATGGTGATTGTTCCAGAGTGTCTGGCGTAGTGGACCGAAAGATGCGCTAGCCTTGGCCATCCTCCTCTGTTTTTCAGCATCAATGTGGCCATCACTTGATATAGTGCTTCCGAGGTAGGTGAATTCCGGAACAAGAGTTCAGGTTGTTTCCGTCAACCATGACATCATCCTCTCGGGTTCTTGTAGAGTTGAGTTGGTACAGCACCTCTGTCTTCTTGATGTTAATCTTCAGGCCAAACTTCTTTGATGCATTGGAGAAAGCATCCACTATTTTCTGGATCTCATCAGCAGAGTGGGCAACCAGTGCACCGTCATCTGCGAATAGCAGCTCTCCCAGCAGTATCCGAGTAGTATTGGTCTTTGCTCTGAAGTGTGTGACATTGAATAGGTCAGCGCTCTGTCTGGACTGTATATAGACACCATCCCCCAAGCCTTGGAAAGCCTCATCGAGCATTGCTGATAGGAAGATGGAGACAAGCGTGGGGGCCAGTACACAACCTTGCTTGACCCCATTGGTAACCCCGAACGATTCCGAGACTTCCCCTCCAACACTAACATTCGCCAACATTCGCCATCATTCCCGTATGTAGAGCCTCGATCATAGTTGTGAACTTCTCTGGGCATCCATACTTCCTCAGTAGTTGCCATAGCCCGGTCCTCCCGACTGTATCAAACACCTTAGTGAAATCGACAAATACCATGTTCAGTGGTCGGTCCTGCTCAATGCACTTTTCTTGTAGCTGTCAGAGACAAAATATCATATCCACGGTGCTCCGGTTACCTCTGAAACCACACTGTGTCTCCGGAACTACATCAGGTGTTATGTGAATAGATAGTCTGTTGAGGAGGATCCTGGCGAAGATTTTGCCTGCTACAGAAAGAAGAGAGATTCCTCTATAGTTCCCACAGTCTGTTCGATCACCTTTCTTGTAGATGGTTAAAATGCTGGCATTGACATAGAGGTTACGTATCTGTTATATAAATATATAATATATATGAGTAAATTTGGTGTTTACATCCTAGACTCAACTAATGTTATATCAGGACGGGTATCGACTTGGACCAGTGCTAACTCATGGCGATTTTATAGTGCTGCCCCAGTGGGAGACGAGGCCGCTAGCACCATGACCAGATATAGTAAGCCAACTAGTCTTTTCCCTATCCTATAGTAACGTAAGTTGCACTGACCTCTCCATGTGAAATACCACATGCACAGCAGGTTAGGGTTGGTATCCATCCTGATTGCATCAGAGAGCCCAGATGATCGAATAATAAGGCGTTCACGCCGTTATAGCAGACATGTGGGTTCGAGTCTCACGCCAGGTGTGATATTCCTGTTTGTTGGACATCAGTCAGTTCAGGTCGTGATAAATATAAATTGTTTTAGTGTTTGGTTTGGCTCAGCCACGAATTGACCCCCATGAACTCTCGCACCGGAAGTGAGTTTTCTATTTACCAAATCTACCATTTCCGGTCTCTGTACTAATAAATCAGCAAGGCGTGCTGCTCCTCGAACTATCTTAAAGCTGCATGTGCCCACTTCAAATTGGTCCAAATGTAACTCTTTAAAATGAAATTACTTGAAAATATAGGTATGGGGCGTGGTGGCCGAATTGGTAAGAGGTCAAGTTGTCTGTGCAGAAGGTTTGGAGGTTTGTATCCCAACGTATCCCAGCTTTCTCTGTGGCGGAGTGGTTAGAGTGTCTGACTTTTTTCTAGGTCAGACTCCTAATCTGAGGGTCGGCGGTTCGATTCCCCGTGCCCCCAGCTCTGCCAATTTGGATTTCCACCGCTGTGTATAACTTACAGTGTCATCAAAGGCCAGTTGCTCTCATACCATGTCTATGTGGTGTGGGAGGTTAAAAATCCCTTGGGTCAGTAAAAGTGTAGGCTCGGGCTTTCTATCGACCAGCAGTGGAATAAGGAAGACCAGTCGGCTATGACTGAAATTTCCCCTGCTTAAACAACTAATGGACCCCCAAAAAAAAAGAAAACGAGTCAAAACAATGACTTAGAAAATTGATACTTGTCACTACCTAGCCTGCTTCTCAGCATTAATATGAATAGGCAAGGACTGGTTAGTACAGTGTCAGGATAATGCGACTGTGTGGCATATCGAGTCATGGTGCCAGTGGCCTGGTCTCTCAGTGGGGCAGCACTATAATGTCACCATGAGTGTGCGCTGTCAGAGGTAGATGCCCCATCCTAATATCAGCTTAGATGTTGCTGGGACATAAAACCCCAACAAACAAAGAATCAAATTAAAGTAAAATGATGTATAACGATCAAGATAATGTGACTGTGTGGGATATCGAGTCATCGTACTGGTGGCCTCGTCCCCCAGTGGGGCAGCACTATAAAGTCGACATGAGTGTGCACTGTCATGAATCGATATTCATCCTAATATGACCTTAGATGTTGCTAGGACATAAAACCCCAATAAAGAAACAATCAAACTAAAGTAAAATGATGTATCTAATATGTTTATCTGAAAAATAAGAAAAAAAGAAAAGGCTGAAAATGAAAAACCTTTGGATTATGCAACTTTAAATAACATGGCCGGGCAGAAGTCAAGCATGTGCTTAAACCAAAGAGGCTTCCCGCCGGCACCCAGCTCACTTCACAGCCGCTGGTTTCCAGCCGGCTTCTGAGCTGCTCCTCTACAGATACGCTGTTATCTGGGTGCTTGATAGGGCGATCACTTTGCACCCAAGCCCCTGTACTTCCTGCCAGCCTGGACCTGTATGTAGGTCATGTGTCGTCTGTCTCGAACCCCCATGTTACAGGGATTTACACAGTTTCCACTGCTTGTAATGCAGACAGTTGCAAGGGTTATGGAACCTTCACCGCAGCAGCCACTTAAAGCTGCATAGTGCGATGACAGCTGCGCTTAGGCTAACACCGAAAACCATTGTCTGGATTTGAGTCTACATATCTGGGCCACATTCAGGGTCCGTCTCGGAGGCGCCTCGGAGGCGGCCCTGATGTCATGCTAGTCTGAACTGCATTTAGCTGTCGGCCACCTCGAAAATGGTGGCCTCCATAGGCACCAGCCATTTTCAATAAAAAGGAAGCGCTCTGATTGGCTGAAACCACTGAATACAGCGGCCATTTTCGAGCTGCTTTTTGTCTCCTATCTGAAAAGGGAGACATCTCCGAGATGCCTCGGAGACGCACCCTGAACGGAAATAAGCCAAAAAGCATCGCCGAGACGTCTCGGAGATGCACCCTGAACGCGGTCCAGACTTGGATATTTGTGCGCTTATTAAGCATGTGTCACTATTAGAAGGGAATACTGAGGCAATCTGATAGAAGCTTTTATTGCAGAAGCCTATGGTGTCAAGAGAATTTATTGGCATCCTTGACAAAACTAATTTGAGATATTTGCACTTCAAATCTCTCAAAACTTAGCCCTTTAAAATAAAAGTTACTTCAAACTAAAGTAAGTTAGATTATTACAATTAGTTTAATATATTGATCTCAGAAAAATGATAGAAACCATCAGACTATGCAACTTTAAAGAGACTTAGAGAGTTTCCACTGCTTGTAATTCAGACAGTCGCAAAAGTTCGGGAACCATCAAAGCAGCACCTTCGTAAAGCTGCATAGTGCGATTAAAGCATCGAATAGTCTAACACCGAAAGCCATTATCTGGATTTGAGTCTACATATCTGGCTTAGATGCCAGTGCGCTTATTAAACATATGTTTGACATCCAATAACCGATGATACAAAAATCCATGTGCTCTAGATGCGTCGTTAAATTAAACAAGCTTTTTTTATTAAACATTTGTTGGTGCATTGAAGGGAACGCATAGTCCGATGAAGCATCAAATTTTCAAAACTAAAATACATATCTAGATTTGACTCTACATATCTAACTTAGATATTGATGCACATATTAAGCATTTATTGCCACATATAAGGGAACACTGATACAATTTGATAGAACCTGTTACTGTTGAAGCCTGTGGTGTCAGAGTTTTGGCGTGCTTGCCAAAACTAAGTTTACATGATTGAATTTCAAATATCTCAAAAACTTATCCATTTAAAATATAAGTTACTTCAACCTGAAATACGGTAGATTATAACGATCAATTTAATATATTTATCTCAGAAAAATGACTAAAAAGCAAAACTATCGGACTATGCAACTTTAATAGAAGCCCTTGAGTCTGATGCCAGAGTTTTAACACGCATGCCAACATTTATTTTGCATTTCAAATATCTTCGATGGTAATCATTTAAAATAAAAGTCACTTCAAACTGAAGTAAGGTGGATTATAACATTAACCTAATCTATTCATATAAAGCCTACAGAAACTCATGAATACTGCACTATGCAACTTTAATGAAAATGACTACAGAATAAGCTCATTTTTCTAGGATGATAGGTCGTTGCTACAGACTACATTATTGCATAGATAGGTCACTTCCAAGATCAGATGTGAGAAAAAACCCAGGTTAATGTTAGATTAGGTTTAAGGTGTTTGGAGTGAGGCCCTTGGGTTATCCATAGGTAACAGTATGGCAGTTGCCAGAGCCAACCCTTAATGGGGGCACACGTGGAAATGAGTCAAGTGTGGAATGGGACGGGATGAATCCCTCCCTGGCAGATATCGAACAAAACTGCAGAGATCAAACAAAACTATCGCTCTTCAGCAGTAGCGCCCAGAGTAAAAAAAATATCGCTGCTCATGTACACAATCGTCTATAACCACAATTTAACACCAGAATGCCCTGATGTCGCCCATTGAAGAGTTACTTCACGGAATGTACACAATGTGAATGGGCTTATGGTCCGATATCATGAGCCATCTTTTTAATTTTAGATAACTTTCGGCACCATTTTTTTCAAACAAATTATTGACTGTGATGAGCTTTTGCATTCTCCATATGTCTCATTTGACACAATCTTTGTTGTAATTGATTCTGAGCTTTTGCATTCTGTGCAGATGTGATTATTAATCATACAATAATAATACTCATATGACGATAACATTGAAGCACTGCCAGACATGAACATGGTCTTTGCTGCTGACACGCCGGCGTAAAACCATCACCAGATGGGATGGCCGAATGAGTTAGAGCGTCCGTCTCCTGTGTTGGTAGATCATGGAATCGTGGCTTCGAACCCTGGTCGAGTCAAACAGATGACTTAAAAATTTATACTTGTCGCTTCCTAGCCAGGCACTTGGCATTCTTGGTATAGGGTAAGGAGCACTGGAATGAGGAAGACTAATTGTCCGCGATTGAAATTTCCCCTGCTTCAACAACTAATGTACCAAAGATTAACAAAAAAATTAAAATCAATCAGAAAAATCTTTAATTCAGACAAGTCTGTTATTTGCTTCCACCGTCATCCTGCCTGTCGTAGGTACACAGTTTCCAATATGTCTATCCCTAGTTCCACTTGTCTGTAACCAGGTAACTGTGACACAGCACGCCGGGTCACAGCTATGGCAGGTTGGAGCCCCTCCCCGCCCGGTCGCTCACCATATATGATATACCCTGTGATTTAAATTCACTCTACAACCTACAACAACATGCCCCACGGTGACCAAATTTGGTAGTTTTCTTGTCATCAATCTCCTTCTAATGCATATTGCAATTGTGTTTACATTATATAAATGAACACCCCCCCCCTGTTATGTATGGTGTTATCTGCAGGGCAGCGGCGCGACGGCCGGGACCGAGCAGAGCGGAGGAACCAGTGTAGTGGTATCGCACGGGCTGAATAAAGCATTAAGTAACTAGACCTCAACGTGTGCAGTCGTTGGTCGCTTAATCACATTACATGGTGTCAGACGTGGAACCTTAGACGGACATGTCACTACCAGGGTTGAAGCCTCCCGGCCCGTTGAATTTGGAGGAAAACATTTCCGCGAATTGGAAGACATGGCTGCATGCTTTCAATATATACGCCTCCACAGCAGGAGTCCAAAGCAGGAGCGAAAAAGTTCAGTGTTCGGTATTCCTGCATGTCGCTGGAACCGAGGCGCAGAAACTACATCAATCGATGCGGTTTACCGCCGCCGAGCGAGACAAACTACAACCGCTAAAGGAGGCATTCCGGGCTTACTGTGAGGGCAAAACCAACATCACGGTAACCCGGTACAAATTCAACACCTATAACCAGGGCCAACAGTCAATGGACGCGTACATCCGGGAGTTGAAACACCGAGTTGGCCTATGTGAGTACGATGCACTAGAGGAATCCCTGTTACGGGACAGACTGGTAAGCGGAATCAGGTGCGACAAGCTGAGAGATCGCTTACTCCAGACACCAAAACTGACTTTACAAACATGTGAGGAAATGTGCCGTCTAAGCGAACACCAAGCCAACCAGTTATCCGCCGGGAACACGACCGACTACACGCTGGATGCTATACAACAGCGCGAGTCGGCACGCCGGCAGTTCCAACCATCAGCAGGCCGCCAACAATCCTACCGGCGACCCGCCGCGAGGGGCGGTCAACAAAGCCGAAATGCAGCCAGCCAACCGAGATGCGGCTGGTGTGGCTACTCACATCGCTCCGACCGAGACGCTTGCCCGGCCAGAGGAAAGACGTGTGATGTCTGCAGCAAGGTCGGTCATTTCGCAAAGGTGTGCCGAAGCAAAACATCAACGGTCAACGAGATTACGGTGGGCAACGCAGACAACGATGATGAGTGGCAGGGCGACCAGGATGACACAGACCTGTTCGTGGGCGAGATGTCTGAGGATGCGCAGGATCGGGATCAGTTATGGTACGAGACCATACCTGTAGGAGGGCGTGACATCCGTTTCAAGCTAGACACCGGCTCGGAAGCCAACATCATCCCCAGAGACGCCTTCACAGGGCTGCACGCAGAACTCAACCAGGCCAAGTGCCGCCTGGTAACGTACTCAGGGGAAAGGATCACACCTCTGGGTCAGGTGGAGCTACAGGTGAGGGACCACCTGTTGCTATTCCACATAACAAGCAGCGGATGTGCCATCCTCGGGAAAGACGCGTGTGTCCGCCTACATCTACTCTCCCGCCTAGACAGCATCAGTGCAGAACACGACGAACAAGCAATGAACATGGTAAAAGAATTTAATGACGTCTTTACTGGGCTAGGGACAATTAAGGTAGATGCGAAAATTCACATTGACAAACATGTACCTCCCGTGGTGGATCCTCCGAGAAGGATTCCACATGCCATTGAGGATCAAGTCAGAAAAGAGCTGGACAGAATGTTGCATTTGGGGGTTATCGTAGAAGAGACTGAGCCGACCCCATGGGTTAATTCTATAATGATAGTGAAGAAAAACGATAAAATCCGCATATGTTTAGACCCCACCAAATTGAACAAAGCCATAGAGCGGGGTCCCTACCCAACTAGAACGATCGAGGAAGTTGTAGCTAAATTAAATGGGGCAAAATACTTTTCGGTGGTAGATGCAAAAAGCGGATATTGGCAAATTCAACTCGACACAGAAAGCTCAAAGCTTTGTACGTTTAACACGCCATGGGGAAGGTTCCGATACACTAGACTACCGTTCGGTATAAAGACAGCTGGGGACATATTCATATATGAAATGAATAAGATCCTACATGGACTAAAAGGGGTGAACGTCGTAACGGACGACATTCTCGTCTACGGCAGTACAGTCCAGGAACACAATGACAATTTGCGTGCCGTGCTCGAGAGAGCAAGGCAGGTCAATTTGAGACTAAACCCAGACAAGTCATCCGTATGTCAGACCAGTGTCAAGTATGTGGGTCATGTCATTTCAGCGAAAGGGATAAACCCAAACACCGAAAGGGTACAGGCCATAAACGACATGCCAACACCAGGAAACAAACAGGCAGTACAGCGTTTCCTGGGCATGATCGCGTATGTGGCAAAATTCGTCCCCAATCTAGCACAAATTACGAAACCGCTACGAGTACTGACCCAGAAAGAAACAGCATGGCATTGGGAGGAACATCACGACAAAGCATTCCAGAAACTGAAAACAATGATCACACACGCCCCCATTCTGCGATTTTACAACGTGAGCAAAGTGATCACGCTCCAGGTAGATGCGTCAAAGTCAGGACTAGGTGCAGCCCTGCTGCAGGAAGGCCAACCCATTGCCATGGCGTCTAAAGCCCTCGATGACACCCAAAGTAGCTATGCCGTTATCGAGAAGGAGCTTTTGGCAATATGTTTCGGTTGTACGAAATTTCATAACTATCTATTCGGGAAAAAGGTCAGAGTAGAAACGGACCACAAACCACTCGTGTCAATAGTAAATAAGCCCCTACACCAATTGTCCGCTAGGATGCAACGCATGCGCATGAGATTGCAAAACTACGACCTAGGATTGGTATATGTCAAAGGCAGTGAAATGTTTGTTGCAGATGCGCTCTCCAGAGACCACACCACCAGGACTGAGCCAGATAACCTGTTCGACAACGAAATCAGCGTCGCCGCAATAGAAGTGGTGAAAGGCTGCCTGCAGGACATCAAGGCAGAAACTACAGCAGATCCAACTCTAACTGAAATAGGGCGACTGGTGGACAACGGTTGGCCTGAGGACAACAAACTAATGCAAAAATGTGCAACACCATTTCACACGTTCAGACATGACATAACGAGACAAGGGGAGCTCTTACTAAAGGGAAACAGAATCATCATACCCAAAAAATTGCACAAAACAATGCTAGAAAAGTTACACGAAACTCACCAAGGGATCATAAAAAGCAAAAGGTTGGCCAGGGAACACATATTTTGGCCGGGAATGCAAACACAATTAGAAGACATCATTCAAAGATGCACGCTATGTCAACAATATAGAAACAGACAGCACAGGGAACCCCTAACACCACACGACATACCACGCATGCCATTCAATAAAATCGGAGCAGATCTGTTCCAGGTCAGGGATCAACACTACCTGATATTAGTGGACTACTTTTCGAAATATCCCAAAGTCATTGAGTTACAGTCAACAACGAGTAAATCAATCATAAGGGCCATGCAACAAACATTCGGGAGACATGGGATCCCAGCCACCGTGGTATCCGACAATGGGCCACAATTTGCTAGCGCTGACTACAAAGAATTTGCACATGAATATGGGTTCGAAACAAAGTTTTCCAGCCCCCACTATCCACAAAGCAATGGCCAGGCCGAAAGACACATACAAACGATAAAAACAATGATAAAAAAAGCTAATCACGAAAACAAAGATTACAACCTTTTCCTATTAAACTTTCGAAACACACCTCTCGTAGGTTTAGAAGCATCACCCGCGCAGCTCTTAATGAGCAGAAAGTTGCGTTCAAAACTACCATCTACAGACAGACAGTTGAAAGCCAAAACGGTGAGAGTAAAGCAAAGCCAGATCGAAAAGGTACAAACTAACCAAAAGAAATTTGTTGACCGCCACGCGGGACGAAAATTCATCGAGTTGAAACCTGGCGCGCATGTTCAGTACAGAACACACAAAGAAAGTTGGGCACCGGGTAGAATTTCAAAAGGAGTAGGAGAAGCATCACGGAATTATGAAATTCGAAACGAACAAAACCACACGGTTAAAAGAAACAGGAAACATATATTTCCGACACCAAGCACAACCAACAAACACGAACACAGAAATCAAAACCCAAATACAGACAACGCGCAACCTAACTATGTAACTCGCAGCGGCAGAGAAGTAAGACCGGTGAGAAGATTAGCCTATCAGTAAGGCACAGTAAATTAATACATAAACTATTAACATAGTCAAAATAAACACATAGAGCAGGTTGTAACATCAACACAGTGCAGGTCGAAGATAAAGTTCATGAGATAAGCAGGAAAAGCGTCTGAACGGCACAAGCCCTAGTAAGTGAGTAAGAAAGGTCAGGCCGCAGGGCCACATCAAAGAAAAGATAAGAAACCAAGACATGAGTAATGGCGTGGCAGCTAATCGCTGGAAAGGACACACGTGATAAAATCATCTGGTCATAACATAGTCCATGCATGCATATATCTCAACGAGAAAACAAACAATTAAATAATTGTATTGCTTAAAGAGCCAATGCCAATAACATGTTCACAGATTGTGCCATAAACTGTAAACCATTGTATATGTACTTATCTAAATGTCATTTGGGAAAGGGGAGGTGTGTGCGGGCCAGTTGAACCAAGCTGGTATGAACGGTATGCAATCAGACCGCACAAACTAACGAACTGTACGGTCTGTCGACCGAAAGGACACAGCGAACTCAAACTAGCCAGCACACAGACTGCGAGATACATACCGCAAACTAAGGGAACGTGCAAAGACAGTAGAAGGCGCACGACAAATCCTAAATGAAAATACTTAACGGGCTGTCACATTTCAGTCAAACTGCATTGTATTTTATTCCAGAATTACATCATGTTGTTTCTCCATATGAAAGGGAGATGTTATGTATGGTGTTATCTGCAGGGCAGCGGCGCGACGGCCGGGACCGAGCAGAGCGGAGGAACCAGTGTAGTGGTATCGCACGGGCTGAATAAAGCATTAAGTAACTAGACCTCAACGTGTGCAGTCGTTGGTCGCTTAATCACATTACACCCCCACACACACACGCACCTTCTGCCATATGTGGACTGGTTAGCTCAGTGTTAGGATAATGTGACTGAATGGAATATATGGTCATGGTGCCGGCAGCCTGATTTCCCAGTGGAGCAACACTATAAAGTCGCCATGAGTGCGCACTGTCAAAAGTCGGTACTCATCCTGAAATGACCGTAGATGTTCCCAGGATGTAAAACTCCAATGACCAACCGACAAACCTTCTGTCATATAAGCACCAGACAGAATGGCCGAATCGGTAACAGCATTGGCTGGCTGGCTGGCTACTCGTGTTGAAGGTCGCGGGTTCGAAACACAGCCGAGTCGAAACCAATGACTTAAAAAATGTATACTTGCCTGGTGTTCGGCATCGCTATGAAAAGGCAAGGACTTGTTTCCTCAATATCAGGATAATGTGACTGATATCGCGTCATGGTGCTTTCAATTATCCTGATAATGAACTAACCAGTCCTTTCCCTATCCCAGTATTGCAAAATGCTAGGCTAGTTAGCGACAATTATAAATTTGGTAAGCCATTGGGGTTTGACTCCGCCCATATTCAAACTCCGGTCCTTCCACATGCGAAGCCTGCGCTCTACCGATTGGGCCATCTCGTCCAGTATATATATATGGGATTGACTACTGCCCCCGTCATTCATAACCTTGTTTTACTAAATGCTTTATGACATTCAATAAGACCATTTCCTGTGATATCCTTTGGAAAATCAATGTGTAGCGTAAGTGTGCAAATAAAGCCCGGTAGTAAAGACATGTGTAATATGACACTGAATGCCCAGTCACAAACACGTTAGTGGACATAGTTGAACGTAGTGGAGGCTAGTTGAATGTAGTTGAACGTACCGGCATCCATACTTCTCCGTGATGTTAACTTGGTAATAATGTGGGTGGGCCGTGAGTTTCGATTTAATCTTTGTACATTCTCAAAAGAGCACTACGTTAGAGGCTGAATTTGCATCCATGATGCTAGCATACTCTAGCATACTCTAGCGTACTCTAGCATGCTCTAGCATACTCTAGTGTACTTGGACAAAGAACTGGTCACATAGCCATTAGTGGACTAGGTGAATGTAGTGGAACATTTGAACGTAGTTGAACGTAGTTGAATGTACCGGCATCCGTATCGTAAAGTATTTATCTGTACCATAACATTTATCCGTACCAAAACCTGCCGTACCTTAGTGTATTTCAACATAGTTTAACATAATTACACCACATTTGACCCATGTTAGCCTCCACTACGTTCACTTAGTGGAGGCTACGTTCAACTACGTCCACTAACGTGTATGTGACCGGGGCATGACACAGCATGTGCAGAAATGGAAAATGTATGGAGCTATTTAGTAAATCAAGATGGGCTTTAGGCAAACACTTTTGATATTGGTAAAGCTACACCCCACTTATGGCTAAACTCATCTTGTAAAGTAAACATAATTATATCCCTATATTAAAGTTATATACAATAGCCCGAACAACATTCTCCAATATGTATAGAGTGTTAACATCAAGTAAGATATTAATACAAACAAGGAAGCGTATTCTTCAGTGTTATGTGTGGTCTACTCTAATGTATGGGGCAGAGACATGGACAATCTCTAAGAAAATGTACAAACGTTTGGCAGCATTTGAGATGTGGACTTATCGAAGGATGATGAAAATATCATGGACAAAGAAGATCACCAACAAAGAAGTTCTCAGAAAAACTAAAAATAAGAAAAGCTTGTTTGCCACTATACAGACAAAGAAACTTATTTATTTTGGCCACATCATTCATCAGAGTTCAATATACCGTACATTGTTGGAAGGGAAGGTGAATGGCAGCAGAGGGAGAGGGAGACCAAGAACATCATGGTTTACAAATATTTCACAGTGGACAGGCTTGAATTATTCACAGTCTATCAGAACAGCACAACATCGGGACAAGTGGAGAACCATTGCATCCAACCCTCGACTAGAGGATGGAACTATTGATTGATTGATTAAAGTTATGGCTAAATGCCCTTTTTATGGAGGTAAGCAACATCTCACTGTGAATATAGCTTTGGTTGGTTGTTGGAGGTTTACATCCTGGCAGCATCTAATGTCATATCAGGACCGACTGGTGATAGTGCGCACGCATGGCAACTTTATAGTGCTGCCACACCAGGAGACCAGGCAACCAGCACCATGACCTAATATCCCACTCAGTCACATTATCCTGACACTGAGCCAACCAGTCCCTTGCCCTATCTTAATAATGGTAAGCGCCTGGCTAGGAAGTGACAAGTATCAATTTTTAAGTCATTGGCTTGACTCGACCAGGGTTCGAACCCGTGGGTTCGAATCCCAGGATCTACCAAACCGGGAGACCGACGCTCAACTCATTCGGCCACCCCGTCTGGTCATAGCTTTAGCAGCTGTTTAGTTCTTGACACAACATAAAATCATCACCACTGATTCATACATGTGTAGTGGTCTGCACTGACCTCTCAGGCAAGTAACCACATAGACAGGTAGGCGTGGGGAGTGTGTTGATATCAGGGAGCCTAGGTGGTGTAATGGTTAGCACACTGGCCCGGAGTGCAAAGAGATGTGGGTTCGAGTCCCGCTCTAGGCACAGTATTTCCCATTTTCATCACCCCCATGACACTGGTTGCCGTGATCAGGATCCTGTACAAGCTTTGCGCTGTATGGTTGTTGAACCTACCCTGTGTATGTATGTGTTAGTGCATTGCCTGTATGTATGTAATTGTAAGCATTACAAGACTTACAATTCCAGGGGGATGAGTGTAGTGGTCTGCACTGACCTCTCAGGCAAGTAACCACATAGACAGGTAGGCGTGGGGAGTGTGTTGATATCAGGGAGCCTAGGTGGTGTAATGGTTAGCACACTGGCCCGGAGTGCAAAGAGATGTGGGTTCGAGTCCCGCTCTAGGCACAGTATTTCCCGTTTTCATCACCCCCACGACACATGCAATGAGTCCTGTGTACTTAAAGCTGCATAGTCCAATGAAAGCATACATTTTTCACAATCAAAATATTGACCTAGATTTTATCCTACGTATCCTGCGTAGATACTGGTGCACTCATTAAACATGTATTCCTGCATCAAAGTCAATTTAATAGAACCAGACACTGTCCAAACCTATATTGACCAGAATTTTTATATTTAGGCCAACATTAATTTGGTATGTCTTAGCTTCAAATATCTCCATCGTCAACCCTTTAAAATAGAAATTACCTTAAAATAAAGTAACGTAAATTATAATTTTTCAAGCTGATTTATTTATCTTTAACCATCGGGCCATGCAACTTTAAACATGGAACATCTATTGTTATCAGCGGGTACTCCCCTAGGTATCACATAGATTATATCGGTGTAACCCTATATACAAAGAACGCCTAAGGGGGCTGTCACATCATGACGCATCGTGCCAACATACGCTGATGTATGTGGTTTTTGGCCACTACGTCAGGATACGTCATTATGCATTATGCATTTGTTAAGCGCTCGTTGGTATACGTCAATGTATGTCGATGTTCATTGAGATACGGCGTCGCGCGCCAGGAGGTCGGCAAAGTTTTGTGCATGCAAAAAACTTTCGACATACGACAACGTTCGACAACATGTGGATTTTACATCGGCCGTACATTATGTATACATTACACGTATGTCTAGCATACATCGACGAACATTAGACAAACGTTGTTCACTACGTTGACCTACATTAAAGGCAGTGGGAATGTACAGTCCGCATACTCACAACTTATGGATAATGTACGTCTCATCATCATCATCATCATCATCATGCTGTCGGTCGTGATATGACAAAGACTGCTTTCATTACTTGACTGTCGCTCTCCATTTAGCTCTCTGCTGTGAGAGTGATGTTTGTGCGGTTGTACATTTCATGAAAGCTGCCTGCAAAAGTGATGAAGCGCTGCTGGCTTTTGCAAGTTACCAGCAGCACTCTCTCGGGGAGCAAATAGAGGTCTCACACCGGCAAGAACATGTTCAGACAGGCGAAAAACTATTTGTCCCTGCAGTGGTTGGTCGGGAAATGTTGGGAGTTCCATACATCAACCGCCCTTGATGCTGCCACAGTGACATGGTTTTCTGTTTAGGGTTTGCTCCCTTACCCTTCGGTTCTGTCAAGAACCTGTACCACAAGGCAGTGGTTTACAACTCTGCAGGGCAGGGACATCAAACTCCCTGAGGTATTGCAATACCTGCATACCCATGCAGTACGTCTAACATACGTTTAACGTATGTTTAGCATTTCTCCAGTGTATCTTGACGTATGTAACGTATGAGGCGTAGTTCTGGCGATCGAATAACGTATATAACATTCACCGGTGTTCTGTGAACGTACTCTGAGCGTAATTCGAGTGATTTTCACCAGGAAGCACGTTAGCCATATGTTGGTCATACGTTGGCTATATGCTATGTATACGGTATGTATACGTCCAACTTTGCCCCATGCGCCAACAAGTTTGACGCTTTTCGACGTAAAAAAGTGATTTTACACTTTGGCTGCGCGCTTGCGAGATGCGTCATAATGTGATAGGGCCTTTAGACTCTCATTATTTTATACAGCCGCTCCCACTACATGTCCAGCCCCGCCTTCTCCTCCCACCCCATGTGTGCCCAATGCTATTCGTTTGAAACTCCGCCCCTACATTTAATTATCGTCCTATGCAATCTCCCTATTTCGTTTTCCCCAGGGCAATTTCCGACCAGAAAGAAAATATTGACCCTGCCACCTCCCCTCCCATACCTCTCCCCTCGGACTGTGCGCTAGAGGGGATGGCGTGGGGGTGGAGGAGGTGTGGTGGAGGGGTAGGGGTGGGGCGAAGGGGGATCCCTTCCACTGCCAAGTCCTGGTACAGCCACCATCACAGCAATAACCAGCACCATCAGCACCATCAGGACCAGAGCAGGCATAAACGATGGTATCTGCAGAGTGGCTGTAAGGTAATGTCCAAAGTAGACAAGGCAGCGCTTTGACCTTAGAGCAATGACCTACTTTCTAAGGTCACCAGTAGACGGGTGTGCACCGATTTGCCCCAGCTATAAGGCTGCATATTCTGATGAAAGTATCAAGTTTTCCTAACCAAAACGCTCATCCAGATTTGATCCTACATTCCAAATTAATAGCTAAAGGTTATGGGTGAATCACAACCAAACAATAGTCGCAGTGAATATGGCCTATGCTGCCGACAAGGCGTAAAGAAACCACCAATCAATCAAACAATCAAATGAATAGCATTGGGCACACATGGGGTGGGTGGGACGGGGTGGCAGGGGAAGGCGGGGGTTGTACATGTAACGGAAGGGGCTGTATAAATGAGAGCCTTATGCTAGGTACACGCCTACCGTTTTTCCGCACCCACCTACCGTATACGATCTAAAACTCCCCAAAAGTCATGAGGTGTGCACTCCCCTAGCACACCTAGCGATTGCGATACCCGACTAAAAACTCAGTTTTAGAGCTAAAACGGGACGATTACGATTGCGATTCGCGATTCGAAAAATGAATCAGCCCGTTTTCAGTTTTAAGGGGGTCGGGTCGAGTCGCGAGTTTTAGTGCGCGAATCGTAAACGGTAGGTATGTACTTGGCATTAGGCGTTGTTTGACCACAGGGTCATACGGTATAACCTATGCTATGCCTAGACGAGTGTACCCACTGGTACCAATCGATGTTATGTGTTTAACGTTGCATAGTTTGATGCTTTACAATAAGATACTGGTGAAGATTTATTCATTATATTCCCTTTAACATATTTATATTTAATAACGAGTTATTTCTGACTAGAACAGATTTTAAAACTTGTCGGTGATAATTTCAACTTGACATTTATAACACGTTTGTGAATTGAGTCTGAAAGAGATTTTGTTTTTGTTTGTTGGGGTTTTACATCCTGGCACAATCTAAAGGCCCGGTTACGTACACGTTAGTGGACATAGTTGAACGTAGTGGAGGCTAACGTAGTTGAACGTAGTTGAACGTAGTTGAACATACCAGAAAAGTATGGATACCGGTACGTTCAACTATGTTCAACTACATCAGCCTCCACTACATTCAACTATGTCCACTAACGTGTATGTGACCGGGCCTTAAGATCATACCACCACGTCTCAAAGAGAAGAATCCGAATGCTACCGTAAAAGAGGTAGTCAAGTTAAACTTATTATATTATTAAGATTTTATATTAGGAAGGGAAGACAACACATAGGTGGATTTAGAGAGAGTCTGACATGCTGGCCGGTCACTGAGAACCTACATACAATTCATGAAAGATATTTCCAGGTGGAAATGACCTGAGTAATAGTAATGTCATTGGAGGAGGTTGCGGTTAGGTAATTGAATGCAATGGACAGCTGATCTCCAGGCCGCTCCAACTCCAGGTAATTGAAATGGATAGCATTAGCAGCTTTAACAAAAAATTGTTTGTATGTTAGTTGATTAAGCAAAGGGAATTTCAATCGCGGATGATTGGTCTTCCTCATTCCACTGCTCCTTGTCCTATCCTAATAATGCTGAGCGCCTGGCTAGGAACCGACAAGTATTAATTTTTAAGTCATTGGTTTGACTCGACCAGGGTTTCAAGTGGTGATAAGTGTGGATGGACACCTTGCATATTTAATAATATGCATATAATTCCTATACCTGACATAATAATCTGGGAAGCTGTCCCAACTTAGCCTGGTTCCAACATTGTCAGCATAGCTATATCTATAGATCAATGCTGGCACACACCAACACAGATCTATATATGGATCTGCGACAGGAGGTCATGTTGGCTCACGGTTGGTTCTGAAGGCCTCATGACCTGTTCTGTGTGGATCCATGTATAGATCTGGATTGCACCCATGTTTGGATCATTGCCGCCTGGTGGCAGCACTGACCTAAATGTAAACACAGCCATGCGCAAGTGTCAGCCTCGGCAAAAGCCTCTGGAGGTGTTGGTTTGCCATGTAACTATGGTTACCCGTTTTGTGGTAGATATTGGAAGCTCATCTTTTATGTGGTGCTATTATTTGATTATATTAGTTACAAAATTAATAAATACTTTCTGTACATTGATTTTCTGTCAATTGTTGAATAGGTTGGTGTAAGGCCAGAAGCGAGGAATATAATCAAAAGCCATGATTTATGTGATTAATATGTTTTACTTATTTTAATCACTATATCTTTTCTGTATACAAACACACCATCAAGGTTGAGGCCTAAAATGGTTCGACCTACTTTTATTGTTGTCACTAGAGCTCCGTGACACACACATACATCATCAAGATTTAGTTTTTGTTTACTATATCTTCTCCTTACACATAATATCAAGGTTGAGTTCTAGCGTGGATTGATGTAATTTAGTTTTTGTTGACTATATCTTCTACTTACACATACAATCAAGGTTGTGTTCTAGCATTGATTGACCTAATTTATTTTTTGTTGACTATATCTTCTACTTACACATACAATCAAGGTTGAGTTCTAGCATTGATTGACCTAATTTAGTTTTTGTTTACTATATCTTCTCCTTTCACAGACAATCAAGGTTGAGTTCTAGCATTGATTGACCTAATTTAGTTTTTGTTTACTATATCTTCTCCTTACACAGACAATCAAGGTTGAGTTCTAGCATTGATTGACCTAATTTAGTTTGTGTTTACTATATCTTCTCCTTACACAGACAATCAAGGTTGAGTTCTAGCATTGATTGACCTAATTTAGTTTTTGTTTACTATATCTTTTCCTTACACAGACAATCAAGGTTGAGTTCTAGCATTGATTGACCTAATTTAGTTTTTGTTTACTATATCTTTTCCTTACACAGACAATCAAGGTTGAGTTCTAGCGTGGATTGACTTAATTTAGTTTGTGTTTACTATATCTTCTCCTTACACAGACAATCAAGGTTGAGTTCTAGCATTGATTGACCTAATTTAGTTTTTGTTTACTATATCTTCTCCTTACACAGACAATCAAGGTTGAGTTCTAGCATTGATTGACCTAATTTAGTTTGTGTTTACTATATCTTCTCCTTACACATACCATCAATGTTGAGTTCTAGCATTGATTGACCTAATTTAGTTTGTGTTTACTATATCTTCTCCTTACACAGACAATCAAGGTTGAGTTCTAGCATTGATTGACCTAATTTAGTTTTTGTTTACTATATCTTCTCCTTACACAGACAATCAAGGTTGAGTTCTAGCATTGATTGACCTAATTTAGTTTTTGTTTACTATATCTTCTCCTTACACAGACAATCAAGGTTGAGTTCTAGCATTGATTGACCTAATTTAGTTTTTGTTTACTATATCTTCTCCTTACACAGACAATCAAGGTTGAGTTCTAGCATTGATTGACCTAATTTAGTTTTTGTTTACTATATCTTTTCCTTACACAGACAATCAAGGTTGAGTTCTAGCGTGGATTGACTTAATTTAGTTTGTGTTTACTATATCTTCTCCTTACACAGACAATCAAGGTTGAGTTCTAGCATTGATTGACCTAATTTAGTTTTTGTTTACTATATCTTCTCCTTACACAGACAATCAAGGTTGAGTTCTAGCATTGATTGACCTAATTTAGTTTGTGTTTACTATATCTTCTCCTTACACATACCATCAATGTTGAGTTCTAGCATTGATTGACCTAATTTAGTTTGTGTTTACTATATCTTCTCCTTACACAGACAATCAAGGTTGAGTTCTAGCATTGATTGACCTAATTTAGTTTTTGTTTACTATATCTTCTCCTTACACAGACAATCAAGGTTGAGTTCTAGCATTGATTGACCTAATTTAGTTTTTGTTTACTATATCTTCTCCTTACACAGACAATCAAGGTTGAGTTCTAGCATTGATTGACCTAATTTAGTTTTTGTTTACTATATCTTCTCCTTACACAGACAATCAAGGTTGAGTTCTAGCATTGATTGACCTAATTTAGTTTTTGTTTACTATATCTTCTCCTTACACAGACAATCAAGGTTGAGTTCTAGCATTGATTGACCTAATTTAGTTTGTGTTTACTATATCTTCTCCTTACACATACCATCAATGTTGAGTTCTAGCATTGATTGACCTAATTTAGTTTGTGTTTACTATATCTTCTCCTTACACAGACAATCAAGGTTGAGTTCTAGCATTGATTGACCTAATTTAGTTTTTGTTTACTATATCTTCTCCTTACACAGACAATCAAGGTTGAGTTCTAGCATTGATTGACCTAATTTAGTTTTTGTTTACTATATCTTCTCCTTACACAGACAATCAAGGTTGAGTTCTAGCATTGATTGACCTAATTTAGTTTGTGTTTACTATATCTTCTCCTTACACAGGCAATCAAGGTTGAGTTCTAGCATTGATTGACATAATTTAGTTTTTGTTTACTATATCTTCTCTTTACACATACCATTGATTGACCTAATTTAGTTTGTGTTTACCATATCTTCTCCTTACACAGACAATCAAGGTTGAGTTCTAGCATTGATTGACCTAATTTAGTTTGTGTTTACTATATCTTCTCCTTTCACATACAATCAAGGTTGAGTTCTAGCATTGATTGACGTAATTTAGTTTGGGGTTACTATATCTTCTCCTTACACAGACAATCAAGGTTTAGTTCTAGCATTGATTGACCTACTTTAGTTTTTGTTTACTATATCTTTTCCTTACACATATAATCAAGGTTGAGTTCTAGTGTGGATTGACCTAATTTAGTTTTTGTTTACTATATCTTTTCCTTACACATACCATCAATGTTGAGTTCTAGCGTGGATTGACTTAATTTAGTTTTTGTTTACTACATCTTCTCCTTACACACACCATCAATGTTGAGTCCTAACATGGATTGACCTAATTTAATTTGTCTTTACTATATCTCCTCATTACACACACCATCAAGGTTGAATCCGACAGTAAACTGACCTTGTTCCATGTTATTGTTTTTTTTATGTGGTTCTTTTTTTATGGATTCATATGACGATTGTTTTTCAAAGTTAACTGTGAAGCAGCACACTAGAAATGTGCTGGCCGAGATTAACCTTGTGGCCGTCGGAGCACACCTCCTTGTTGTTAGTCACGGCAATTAGGCCGATGTGCTCTGTGCGTCAGCTGTTTAATGACGAGAGCTGATTAGCAAGGCGGCCATGCAGCTCCTCCTTGATTACTGGTGTCATGTGTGCAAGAAAGGGAGAGATTCCGTTGGTCGCCTGTTAGTAGTGAATGCTCTATAGTATGTATGAACTTTACTATATGTATAGCATATAGGCATGTACATGCTGTATATATGTGTTGTTATGACTGAATGCTCTATAGTGTGGATAGAATTAATTATGTATATAATGTATATACATGTATATATATATATATGTGCTGTATATATGTGTTGCATGTATATATCATGTATATCTGTGCTGTTATGACTGAATGCTCTTTAGTGTGGAAGGAATTAACTATGTATATATATATGTGCTGTGTATATGTGCTGCATGTATATATCATGTATATCTGTGCTGTTATGATTGAATGCTCTATAGTGTGGATGGAATTAACTATGTATATACTTTATATGCATGCATATATGTGCTGTATATATGTGCTGCATGTATATATCATGTATATATGTGCTGTTATCAGTGAATGCTCTATTATAATATATGTTGTAGGTATAGTTTATTCATTGAATAAACTACACCTACAACATGAGTGGGTTATGGAGTCCAGGTGCGGGCAGTCCGGTATCCCAATGGGGAAACACTATAATGTCGCCATGAGGCGTAAATCCGTTTCCTTCCTGATATTAGCTTAAATGTTGCTGATCAACCAGGCGTAATATCCTTTACCAGTGTTGCAGTTTCCGCGGCACGCCAGTTTGCGAGGTACACATACATTCAAATGCATTGTCAATGCCGTGAGCAAATCTTCATACAGAAAAAGTCAAATATCTCTCAAATTACACCACCTAGAAACAAACAGCTTTGCACACATACAGAAAACATATTCAACAAACAGATTATATTAAATTTATGAGGTTAGGGTTCTTGATTTCTATTAATTTTGAATACAACTAATGTTTTGCACTGCGCGTACAGTCAAACTCAAGGCATTGTCAATGGTTGTGAGCAATCTTCATACAGAAAATACAGAAAAAGTGAAATATCTCAAAAACCACACCACCTGGAAACAAATCGCTTGGTACACATATAGAAAACATCTTTACCAAAAGCATTATATTAAATTTATAAGGTTAGTGATGATGCTGTTCGATTTTGACGCATGCGCAGAAGCGATATGTACCTCGCAAACTGGCATACCGCGGAAACTGCAACACCGGCCGTGAAGTTTCAGCAATCAATTAATCAACATAAAATCACTACCACCGACTCTCACTTACTCCATGCTATCACTTAGCTAACCAGCCATTGTAATGTCAAATGAAACTCACCGGAGGTGCACACATCATCAAGTCCATGTTTTTGTTGTACTTTGCTAAGTGGAACGTTGCTTGTCCTTTAATGTCCGATCTATTCAAGTCCTCATCTGATTTCACATCAGCTGCGACTGGTGAAAAAAAAATTAACGCTCACGATTAAAAAATCATCATCATCATGCTGTCGGTCGCGATGCGACAAAGACTGCTTTCAGTCTTATTAAAGAGAGTGTGGCTTGTTTGGGTTCGGGGACTAGAACTGTATTTAGTTTTAATGGGACAAAAATATGGACAGTATGTTTCAATGCAACAATAGGTTCTCGATTACTAACCGGGATGGCCGAATGAGTTAGAGCGTACGTCTCCCGTGTTGGTAGATCATGGTTTTGAATCCTGGTTGAGTCAAATGGATGACTTAAAAATGTATTCTTGTCACTTCCTAGCCGGGCGCTTGGTATTATTAGGATAGGGCAAGGAGCAGTGGAATGAGGAAGACCAATCGTCCATGATTGAAATTTACCCTGCTTAAACAACTACTGTACAACAACAACAAACTCAACGATGCAATGGCTGCATTGGTTAAAGAACTGGCTGGCTTCCTGTGTAGTTGAAAACCGCGACTGATGGCTGAATGAGTTGAGCATCCGTCTCCAGTTTTGGGTGATTTGGGGATCTGAACCCATGGGTCGAACCCTGGTCAAATCAAACCAATGACATAAAAATTGATACTTGTCGCTTCCTAGCCAGGCTCTCTGCATTATTAGGATAGGGCAAGGACTGATTGGCTCAGTGTCAGGATAATGTGACTAAGTGGGATATCAGGTCATAGTGCTGGTGGCCTGTTCTCCGAGTGTGGCAGCACTATAAAGTCGCCCTGAGTGCGCCACTGTCACAAGTCGGTACCCATCCTGATATGACCTTAGATGTTGCCTGGGCGTAAAACAATAACAAACAAACAACAGACGTGTCACTACCTGGCATGGCGCTCGGCATTAGTAAGATAGAGCAAGGACTGGCTTGCTCAGTTTTATGATAATGGTGCTGGATGGGATATTGGGTCATGGTGGGTGGAACATTTCGAACTTGGGAGACAAGAGAAGACATATGATCAGATTATATTCCATAGTATAATTCTACTGTCAATGTCACACACTTCAGAGCGAAGACCAAGACTACTCGGATACTGGTGAGAGAGCTGCTATTCGCAGATGACAGTTCACTGGTTGTCCACTCTGCTGAAGAGATTCAGAAAATAGTGAACGCTTTCTCCGATGCATCAAAGAAGTTTGGCCTGAAGATTAAAATCAAGAAGACGGGAGGTGCTGTACCAACCCAACTCTACAAGAACCCGAGAGGAGGAGATCATGGTTGACGGAAACAAGCTGAACTCTGTTCCGGAATTCACCTACCTCGGAAGCACTATATCAAGTGACGGACACATTGATGCTGAAATACAGCGGAGGATGGCCAAGGCTAGCGCATCCTTCGGCCGACTACGCCAGAGACTCTGGAACAACCACCATGTGTCCATTCGGGTCAAAGGCAAGGTCTACCGTGCAATCATGCTATCCACCCTACTAAACGGAGCCGAGACCTGGACAGTGTACAGACGACAGCTGAAAAAGCTGCATGCCTTCATGATGTGACATCTGCGTTCAATCATGAGGCTAACCTGGAAGGACAAAGTGACAAATAAGGAAATACTCGAACGGATGGGGCTGCCCTCTATGGAAGATCTTCTGATCAAAAAGAATCTCCGGTGGACTGGACACCTCATGAGGATGTCATCAGAGAGGCTACCAAAGCAGATCCTCTATTCTCAACTGTCTTCTGGTTACAGAAAGAGAGGGCGCCCTCGTCTCTGGTTCAAGGATACCATCAAGAGAAACCTGAAGCTGAGAGACATTAAGACCGACTCATGGACCCAACTCTCACAGCAGAGAGCTAAATGGAGAGCGGCAGTCAAGTAATGAAAGCAGTCTTTGTCGCATCGCGACTGACAGCATTATGGTGATGATGATGAATTCTTAATATTATTAGTAATCGTCATCAGGATCATCATCACCACCACCATCATCATTAGTATCATCATTAAAACCATCATCACCATTGTCACCACCATCACCACCATCTTCATCATCAGTAGTAGTATTAAGAAAGTAAACAGGCACCTATAATATTGGTATGTCATTGACCATTTCGCCCATTTACCAAGTTTCCTCTCCCGGAAGCGGTGGCTCAATCAGTAGAGCCGTCGGCTTCCCGTGCGTGGGGAGTTCGAATCCCGGCCGAATCAAACCAGTGACTTTCAAAATTCATACTTGTCATTGCCAACCCTGGTGCTTGGCATTAATAGAATAGGACAAGGACTGGTTAGCTCAGTGTCAGAATAATGTGACTGAGTGTGATATTAGGTCATGTTCTCAGAAGGCTGTTCTCCCAGTGGGGCAGCACTTTAAAGATGGGTAGCAATATTAAGCCCCCGTGAGTGTGCACTGTCACAAATCTCTACCTGTTCTTGTATGAACTTAGATGTTGCTAAGAGATTCAACCCCAACAACCCCCAGTTCCCTTCGCGACGATTCGCTGTTATTAAGGAACCAGACAGAAACCGGACACTGTCTGGTGAAATACGTCAATGTCCGTTTTATATATGGTACTCATCCGGTGTGTCCGTTTTCTGTCCGTTGGTGTCCGGTGTGTACGGTATCAAGTTTTGAACATGCACAACATTTGTACCAGACACCGCCGGACTGATGTGTATGGTTGGTGTCTGTTTTAAGTGTGTTTAGTCCATTTTGTCCATTTCATGTCCGGTGCTCATCCGTTACATCTCCAGTTTGCTTCCTGCCAAGTCTGTTGACAGTGGGTTTTCTGTGTGGATTTTTTGTTGCGTTTTTTGTTGTTGTGGGAATTTGGTCAGTATATGTTTTTGGCGCATCCGTGAACAATCCGGTACGTGTCCGTTTGATGTTTTGGGCCGTCCGTTTGACATTCGGTTTTCATCCGGTTAGTGTCCAGTCGATATTCCTTAATGTACTTTCCTTGTCCGTTTAGCATCTGTTTCGTCTGGCTGCCGTTGCAACATTTCGACACATTTTGGTACATTTTGATACCAAACACCACCGGACTAGAAAATTCTTGTCCCGTTTATGTCCGTTGCTCCATCCGGTAAGGTGTGACAGGCGCTTTAGTGTTAACCATGGCATCGGCTGGTTCCTGATTACCGCAGACCTCGGATGTACCCCGGAAACACCCGACCAACAGCTCACCCCGACAGTGAGAACCGTCACAGCCCCGCCACCTCTTGAGGCGATGCCTACACCGGAACCGGAACTGTCGGGTGGGAGGGGTGGTGGGTGAGTGGAAAGCGACACTTCCGGTCGGGTGTTTTTTTTTCTGTGGCGAGGTGTCACTTTCAGTGGAGTCGTTCTGAGAATGACGTCGGCCGGATAATGGAGTCGGCCTGAGAATGGAGTCGGCCTGAGAATGGGTGTGAGATCTGAGAAGACGGGTTATGGGCTGTTGACAACTGACGCGCCTGCGGTGATTACTTGTAAGTTGTACAGCTCGCTGTGTAGAAACAGGAGATTGCCAGGTATCAGGGTAGAGCGCCAGGATTACACCCCGTCCCACCTCCAACTCCCGCCCCATCTCAATCAACACCCCCCCCATCCCCCAACTACCACCCCACACACCCAAGCATCACCACCACTTGCACCCTCACCTACCCACCAACCCTAACCATCATCATCACCATCACCCCCACCTCCACCCAACCACCAACCCTAGCCATCACCATTACAATCACCATCACCCCCCACCCAATCACCAACCCTAGCCATCACCATTACCCCACCCACACCCACACGCTCACCCACCCACGAACATCAACCACCACCACGCCCACCTCCACCCAATCACCAACCCTAACCATTCCCATCACCATCACCATCACCCACCACCCAATCACCAACCCTAACCATTTACCATCACCCACACCCACACCTCCACCCAACCACCAACCCTAACCACCGCCATCACCCACACCCCACCCACATGCTCACCCACCCACAAACATCAACCACCACCACGCCCACCTCCACCCAATCACCAACCCTAACCATCACGCCCACCCCACCCACACGCTCACCCACCCACAAACATCAACCACCACCACGCCCACCTCCACCCAATCACCAACCCTAAAAATCACCATCACCCCCACCCACACCCACACGCTCACCCACCCACCAACATCAACCACCACCACGCCCACCTCCACCCAATCACCAACCCTAACAATCACCATCACCCCCCACCCACACCCACACGCTCACGCTCACCCACCCACCAACATCAACCACCACCACGCCCACCTCCACCCAATCACCAAACCTAACCATCACTATCACCATCACCATCACCCACACGCTCACCCACCCACAAACATCAACCACCACCACACCCACCTCCACCCAATCACCAACCCTAACCATCACCATCACCCCCACCCACACCCACATGCTCACCCACCCACCAACATCAACCACCACCATGCCCACCTCCACCCAATCACCAACCCTAGCCATCACCATCACCATCACCCACCACCCAATCACCAACCCTAACCATTTACCATCACCCACACCCACACCTCCACCCAACCACCAACCCTAACCACCGCCATCACCCACACCCACACCCACACCCACACCCACACCCACACCCACACCCACACCCATACCCACACCCACACCCACACCCACACCCAACCATCACCTTAACCATCACCATACCCCCCCCCCCACCACCACCACAGACACAAGCAACAACCCTACCTTTCTGCCCCCTCATTCATACCACCACGGCCTGCCTTCGGCATTGTCCTAAGCATATCAGCAAAATGTCTCCGCCTCTCCCTCCCCCAAGCCCATCCCCATCCCCTTCCCACACCCCACCCCCACCTCCACCCCACCCCCATCCACCCACGTGTCTAGAGGTCCAGAGTGCGCGCGCAGGCTGAACATGCCGGTAATGGCTTCGCTGTCAACGAATCAGATTACCGGTAATAACGCCGGCAAGCAAGTCTCAGGCGACCGCCGCCAGGTGGCCGGATGCCGGGTGCTGGGTGCCGGGCGGGCTGTGCCGCTAGGGGGCGTGATCACGTGTGTACAGATGGAGAGGGCGACCTGGTCCTCGGGAGGGATGTGATGGTGATGATGGTGGTGGGGGTGATGGTGATGATGGTGATAATAATAATAATAATAATAATAATAATAACAATACAAATAATAATTACAGGTGTGTATGGAGTGGGGTCAGATCATGGGTATCGGAGAGTGTGTGAAAGGGGAAATATAAGCAGATGGCTTGGGTAATATATGTGTGTGTGGTGGTGAGGGGGCGGAGGGAGGACACGAGTTTACAGTGAAAGAGGTCTTGTTATGTAAACTATATTTGTGCATATACCACGCGAGTGGGGAACCCGTCCCCAAGGTAGGGGGGGGGGGGGCAGAACCACCCCCCACCCAACGCAAGGGGGGGGGGGGGGAGGCCACTACAGAGCTTATTATACACGATAAAGGGTTTATCACTATCCAATTAACTATATCCTGAACACCAGTCACAGAAAAGAAGAAGAATTATTCAGCTGAACAATGAATAAACATTTTAAGAACAACACAACGTGCGTGCACGTTGTTGGGGGGTGGCGGGGGTGGGTGTTTGATTGATTGATTGATTGGTGGTTGCTTTACGCCGTGTCGGCAGCATAGGCCATATTCACGGCGAGTGGGTGTGGGTGTGGTGTGAAGGGGCTAGGGGTGAGGGGGATGATTTGGTGTGGACAGGGGACAGAAGGGGCGAAAGAGGAGTGTGACTGGTACTACTGCTAGTGGTAACTACATTTGACAGTGGACAAGGTCCCTATGTATGCCGATGCTATGGCGATGTTGTGCCGATGTACACCGATGTAGGCTCTGGTGTGTGAGGGAGGAGGAGTGCGGGTTTGGCGGGGGGGGGGGGTGGAAACTGGCGGTGTTGTCGGGATAAAGATGGGGTATGCACGGCCCGGACGGGGCCGGGACCCGGGCACTCATCACCCGGGCGGCTGGTGATCAAAAGACCGGCCCGTGGGGCATGTACTTACAAGCACCTGCAGGGCAGACTGATGGCTGCAGGAGTGGGTCAGCTGCAAGGCAGACATGTGTGTATGTACCTGTGTGTTTACACAGACCCCCAATTGTCTATAGGTGGGTCTTTATGTGAAGGAGTTCCCCATGTGGATGCATGTGTGTGTATCTGGGAGAGGAGGAGTGTGTGGGAGAGTGTGTGTGAGTGTGTAACTGCCACCCACCACCATAACGGGGCGATGGCGTGACCCATGCCGGAGGTGGTGTGGGTGGGTGAGTGAGGCGGGGGGAGGCTTGTATCTATGTGCGGTGACCATGTTGGTGGTACATGGCAGGTACCTGAGCAGCTCATGGCGCACTGAGCTGTACAGGATATTCAGCCGCTGACTTGATACCTCGGTGAGCAGGTCACTGTACATCTCATTGAGCAACTCACTGTACAGTGCGTTAAGCAGCTCACTGCACAGCTCATTGAGCAGGTCACTACGCAGCCCTTTGAGCAACTCACTACAGAGCTCATGGAGCAGCTACCTGCACAGGTCATTAAGCAGCTCACCGTACAGCCCATTACGCAGCTCAGAGTGCAGCTCATTGAGCAGTTCACTGCACAGATCGTTGAGCAGCTCACTACTCTACTCATTGAGCAGCTCAATACACAACTCATTGAACTGCTCACTAGACAGCTCATTAAGCAGCTGACTACACTATGCATTGACCAGCTCACTGGACAGTTTGAGTGCATAACTCATTGAGCAGATCCCTGCAAGCTTATTGAGCAGCTCACTGTACAACTCATTGAGCCACTGACTGCACAGGTCATTGAGCTCAAAGCACAGCGCATTGAGCAGCTCATTGCACAGTTTATGGAGCAGCTTAGTGGCCGTTGAGGAGCATTCGCTGCACAGCTTATTGAGCAGCTCACTGCACAGCTCGTCGAGTAGCTCACGGTACAGCTAATTGAGCAGCTCACTCTACATATCCTTGAGCAGCTCACTGCACAACCCATTGAGAAACTCACTGCACAATTTATGGAACAGCTCACTGTAAAATTCAGTGAGCAGCTCACTGTGCAGCTCGTTGAACAGCTCACTGCACGGCTCATTGAGCAGTTCATTGTACACGGCAGCAGTTTATTGAGCTTAGTTGCCTTATGTAGCTTTGCTGGTAAATACGATTTTGTATTCATTAAAATAACGTTTAAAGCCGAAAGGTACTGTTGTTCCAGCCATTAAAAGGCTCGAATAAACCTTATTAAGGCCTCAGGTCACCCCAAGAACCAGCATAGTGACCTACTTTGGGGGAGGAGATCAGTTTAAAGAGCAACTCCTCGTATTGAAAGAGTCAGTCCGCTATAGACCTACACAACTCATGCCCATATAAGGAAGCCACCCCGCAGAGAACACCTCTTTACTCCACACATGCAGTCAGGGCTGACAATGGCTGTATGCTATGTGTGCCCTCATGTCGCGCGCAATCCCATCAGGCGTCGTAGAGGTGGGGTTGGGGGTGGGGGTGGTGGTGGTGGTTGGGGGGGGGGAGAAACCGGAAGCCAATAGAATGATGGGATTAGATGCCTCCCCCTACACCGACCGACCCAACCCGTCTCACCACCATATAGGGACCCGTGAATGGCAACGGTGGGGGGGTGGGGGGTAGGGGGCGGGGCTGGGGGATCTAGGGGGTGTCTTAGTAACAAATCGCCAACAAAAATCACCGCCCAGGCATTGTTGAATTAAAATGCAGTGTATGCGGAGAAGAAAATGGTGGATATTAATTAAACAGGTATTGCCCGATATAAGGATTTAGAACCGAGATTCACATGAATAAATGTATAACCGAAGTCGACATACCCTCTGGAGGTTTTAGGGAATCAAATTGCAGACGGGATGGCCAAATGAGTTAGAGCGTGTGGTAGATCGTGGGGTCGTGGGGTCGAATCCTGGTCGAGTCAAACCAATGACTTAAAAATTGATACTTGTCGCTTCCTAGCCAGGCACTCGGCATTACTAGGATAGGGCAAGGAGTAGTGGAATGAGGAAGACCAATCGCCAGCGACTGAAATTTCCGATGCTTAAACAACTAATGTACCAACAAATAAAAATATTGAGGTGATATAATTAAATATGGTTTATTAATTTATATTACTTTTAAATGTGAGCCATTTTCATCAGTAGAACCTGAGATTTAAATACATATTTATAAATCGCTAGCCATGGGAATATATAAACAAATGATAATATATACCTGGTCCCGACAGGACAGATCAGTAATGGGGAATTAGAGAGGTAGATCGCCCACATGTGGCGCCACTGTTCTATTAATTTATTAATTATATTACAGGAAGGTTGCCCAGGGTCTGCATGCAGGGTGTGTATGCAGTGCAGATAACAGACATTTCCCCTGTTGAGAAGATACTCTTCGTGGACATAATTGATCTAGTATTTCAATATAACAATAGCCCGAACAACATTCTCCAAAATGTATAGAGTGTTAACATCAAGTAAGATATTAATACAAACAAGGAAGCGTATTCTTCAGTGTTATGTGTGGTCTTCTCTAATGTATGGGGCTGAGACATGGACAATCTCTAAGAAAATGTACAAATGTTTAGCAGCATTTGAGATGTGGACTTATCGAAGGATGATGAAAATATCATGGACAAAGAAGATCACCAACAAAGAAGTTCTCAGAAAAATTAAAGATAAGAAAAAGCTTGTTTGCCACTATACAGACAAAGAAACTTATTTATTTTGGCCACATCATTCGTCAGAGTTCAATATACCATACATTGTTGGAAGGGAAGGTGAATGGCAGCAGAGGGAGAGGGAGACCAAGAAAATCATGGTTTACAAATATTTCACAGTGGACAGGCTTGAATTATTCACAGTCTATCAGCACAGCACACCATCGGGACAAGTGGAGAACCATTGCATCCAACCCTCGACTAGAGGACGGAACTATTGATTGATTCATTTCAATATTTGTGTGAATTGTGGGTGAGCTGTTAGCTAATCTGTCCTCTGTCACCTTGGTCCCCACGGGCGTGTTGGGCAGGCCTGCGTCTTGTAGGGCATGGAGAATGCCTATTGCCATTCACGTGTGTCCCCCTGGCGGCAGTTCCTGGAGTCTCCACAAGGGGGCAGTAAGGTGGTGGAGACTCACGACGAATTTATTCAGTGATCACTGGATCTCTAGTGCAAGGAGATCACAAATATGACTATTGTGTGAATAGCCGCGGGTTCGATCCCCGGCCGAGTCATGCTAAAGACTTAGACAAAGTATTGATCAAATGCTACTTTGATTTGCCGGTCCTCCTGACAGTACGAAGATCAGTGACTACCATTGGGACTGCGCACCAGGGGGCTCATCACGTGACTACTGATATATATATATATATATACATATATATATATATATACTGATATATTTATACAGGAAAACCTCTCTAACCGACCACCGCCACAGATTGACCACTCCCCTATATCGATCGCTTCATTTGGGTCCCGAACAATCGCCCATATAATACCATTGTAACAATAACAAAAACTCCCTATACCGACCACCTCCCTAAATGGATCATTTTCAGTCGGTCCAATGGTCGATCGATTTAAAGAGGTTTTACTTTATATATAATGTGGCCAAATCTGTAACTACGTGCTGGATTAATAACAATGGTGAATAGATATATATATACATATATATATATATATGTATATATATATGTATATATATAGTAAAACCTCTCTATACCGACCCCTCCACAGATCGACCACTCCCTTATATCGATCACTTTATTTGGGTCCCAACAATAACATTGTAAGGATATTCTAACTCTGTAAACCGACCACCGCCCTAAATGGACCACTTAAAGTCGGTCCCATGGTTGGTCGATTTAGAGAGGTTTTACTATATATGTATATATAGCCTGGACATACGCTGTATCTTCTCATGTAATGGGCAGAACACGGTACTTTACGCAAGACAGTCTAAATGCAGTTGGTTCATTTACTATCCATTGGGCGATGCTGCATTCCCTAGCCTAGGCAGTCTGTACCAGGTGCAGTCGACAGTGCTCGCCGAGCCACCGCCGCCGCCACATGCACCTCCGAGTGGCCATTGCAGACCTTACTGTTAGAAAGTATATATACATATATATACATATATATACATATATATATACATACATATACATAGTCGAAGCGGAATGAAGAAGGAAGACTAGGACTTGGTTTGTGTTGAGATTTATTCCTCTGGTAAGGGGATATATGCCTCACCGATACAAAAATAGAAAGTGAGACGTGAGTGACCATTGGAATCAGTTGGTCAAGGGTCAGAGTGGGCGGGATGCAGAGAATGACCGACTATCAGTATATCAAGTTAATTTTGTATGTGAGGACCAGTGTCAGAAGGACATCAACCAGAAACTTTAGGAGGCCTTCTTAATGTATGTAAACATAATAAATGATACAGTACATGTACAGAGGGAACTGAGATGTAATAGTGTCCCTGTTTATATTCCCATAATAAATTATAGAGCACATATCATCATCATCATGCTGTCAGTCGCAATGCGACAAAGACTGCTTTCATTACTTGACTCTCGATTTAGCTCTCTGCTGTGAGAGTTGCGTCCCTGAGTCATTCTTAATGTACATTTCATGAAAGCTGCCTGCAAAAGTGTTGAAGTGCTGCTGGCTTTTGCAAGTTACCGGCAGCACTCTCTCGGGGAGCAAATAGGGGTTTCACACCGGCAAGAACATGTCAAGACAGGCGCAAAACTATTTGTCCCTGCAGTGGCTGGTCGGGAGATGTTGGGAGTTCCATACATCAACCGCCCTTAATGCTGCCACAGTGACATGGTTTTCTGTTCAGGGTTTGCTCCCTTAGCCTTCTGTTCTGTCAAGAACCTGTACCACAAGGCAGTGGTTTACAACTCTGCAGGGCAGGGGCATCAAACTCCCTGAGGTATTGCTATACTATATGAGCACATATACACATACATATATAGTTGAAATAATGGTCTTAGGCGTCTACGAGCGCGATTTATTACGCACAATTCCGCCGCCAGATGGCGTGGCGAACAAGTCACGTGGTGCCGGCGATCCGTCTCGGAGAAGAAAAGAAAGTGAACTGGCAGACCACGGATGGAGGCAGTCACGTGATGTTTGTAGAAGACCACGTGACTGGACATACACTTCCCCGCCCCACCACCACTACCACCGGCACGATCTCTCTGTCCCCTTTGTCCCATTTGTTTGTATTTGGCTAAGGAAGACATTAGCAGTAAAGGTTGGAATTCCACTTTTAAAATGGTTTAAAAATAATCAAAGCCCATATTACATTGGGAACATGGGTTAGTTCCTGATGGAAACAGCATTATGTATATATATATATATATATAGTTAAAGTTCCATAGTCTGATGATTTTGAATTTCGTATTTCTTCTGAGATAAATATATTAGATTGATCACTAGTATCTACTTTACATTAGTTCCAAGTTACTTTTATTTTAAATAATAACTTTTTGAGATATTTTGAGTACAAACATGGAAAATTAGTTTTGGCAAGCTTGCCAACACTCTGACACAATAGACTTCTGCAGTAACAGGTTCTGTTAAATTGACTCAGTATTGCCTTCTATGCAGAAACAAATGGTTAGAAAGTGCATTAGTATCTAAGTTTAATATTTCATCGGACTATGCAGCTTTAAGATCAGACATTGCTGGCACCACCAGTACCCGTATGAGTAAGGAGCAAATACATGAAGAGTGTCCATTGGCTAATAATATAATATAATAATAATACAATATAATAGAATAATCCCTTCCGCGGCTTTATACTAGCATAATGCTTATACATCACATCTATATATATATATATATATATATATATATATATATATATATATATTGCTAGATACATATATCAATATATATATTGATATATATACTGATATATATATATATTGATATATTGATATGAAGACCAATTGTACACGATTGAAATTGACCCCGCTTACTCAACCTGAATAAAAAATCCGCACAAAAATATGCGTTAAATAGGTGACTAGGAATAATCTACATCAAATCTAGCCTAGATATCAGAGATGATAGTGTCGTGGGGGTGATGAAAATGGAAAATATTGCGCCTAGAGTGGGATTCGAACCCACATCTCTTTGCATTCCGGGCCAGTGTGCTAACAATTACACCACCTAGGCTCCCTGATATCACCATACTGCCCACGCCTACCTGTCTATGCGGCTCCTTGTCTGAGAGTTCAGTGCAGACCACTACAATAGCTACACACAGTCATCTAACTAGCCATCTAACTATCCCCTGATCTCTCTACCGTGGCGTGCCAGAATTCAATTGCTGTGGAAAGGCTGTTTGATCTTTGGGTGCGGGTTTTGCAGCCGCTCCATGCGCACAGCCACATTGAGTGGGGTCAATGCGACTGTCCCTAATCAAATCTAGCCTAGATATCAGAGATGATAGCTACACACAGTCATCTATTTTGCTATATAGCTATCACCCAACCTCTCTAGTGTAGCATGCGCGGAATTCAATTGCCATGGAAAGGCGTTTGATTTTTGGGTGCGGGTTTTGCGGCCGCTCCATGCGCTCTGTCCCATTGAGTGGGGTCAATGCGACTGCCCCTAATCAAATCTAGCCTAGATATCACAGATGATAGCTACAAACATTCAGCTATTTTGCTATCTAGCTATCACCCAACCTTTCTAGTGTAGCATGCGTGGAATTCAATTGCCATGGAAAGGCCGTTTGATCTTTGGGTACGGGTTTTGCAGCCGCTCCGTGCGCTCTGCCCCGCTGAGTGGGGTCAATACGACCGTCCCTAATCAAATCTAGCCTAGATATCACAGATGATAGCTACAAACATTCATCTATTTTGCTACATAGCTATCCCGCAACCTCTCTAGTGTAGCATGCGCGGAATTCAATTGCCATGGAAAGGCGTTTGATCTTTGGGTGCGGGTTTGCAGCCGCTCCGTGCACACTACCCAGCTGAGTGGGGTTAACACTGCCGGCCGTCTGACCATGTCTGTGATGGGCTTCAGTAATTCTATCACCATAAGCCCCACTCTACAGCCCACGTTAATAATGCAGGAGCGTAGGGCGGGAACATGGGGTATGTGTGTGTGTGGGGGGGGGGGAGATGTATGGGGGGTGGGGGGAGTCTGCGTTACTGATATGTCATCGAGCAATTTGCGAATTAGCAAAATGTTATTGTGCGGCAGAATTAGGTACTAAATTGACAAGAGCTCACAAGGAGCAGTATACTCGGCAGGCTTGGTGAGTATGGTGGTTGATTCACTTGTAGTTATAGGGGGCGGTTTTGAATTTAGATTGTAATTTAGGTTTCTGTAGTTTCACTTAGATGGCCATTGGAAGGTTGTTTGTACAGGACTGGGTTTAATGGCGAATCGTGTCGGAACACGCCTGCACCTTACCCCTCTCACATACATATATACATACGTACACACAAACACACATACACGCACTAGTACACATATGCCCACATACACACGTACATACATACACATACACACATAAAGACGTACACATATGCCCACATACACACGTACATACATACACATACACACATACACATGGACACATATACACATATACACATACACATATACACGTACACACAAACACACATACACGCATTAGTACACATATACCCACATACACACCTACATACATACATACACATACACACATACACACGTACACATATATACACATATACACATACACATATATACACGTACACACAAACACACATACACGCACTAGTACACATATACCCACATACACACCTACATACATACACATACACACATACACACGTACACATATATACACATATACACATACACATATACATACGTACACACAACCACACATACACGCACTAGTACACATATACCCACATACACACCTACATACATACACATACACACATACACGCGTACACATATGCACGTATACACACACATATATACCCGGACACACGGACACACATACACATGTACACACGGACGCACATACACATGTACACACATGTACACATACACACATGCACACATACATGCATACACACATACACATATATACACGTATACACATACACATATATACACATACACACAAACACACATACACGCACTAGTACATATATACCCACATACACACCTACATACATACACATACACACATACACACGTACACATATATACACATACACACATACACGCACACATACACACATACAGTGATACACACATACACACACATACACACATGGACACACATGTACACATTACTGGTAATACATATATACACATATACACATACACATACACATATGCACACAATACACACAGTACACATATACACACATATACACAAACACACATACATACATGCACATAAACACACTACACATAAACATATGCACACATATCATATACACATATGTACATAGACACATGCACACATACTCTATATACATATGTACATAGACATGCACACATACTCATATATACACATATGACAACAAACACCTACACACATCACACAAACACACATAACACAAGCACACATACACCACAAACTACACACATAGCCAGACCGAAAGAAAACTCGTATATTTAACTGCAGGTCTCATCCTTTGAACTCCGAAAATCTGAGAGAACTGAAGTGTTTTGTTTCAATCCAGCATATGAATCACTGTTATCAACTGATATCTTTATTTACTCACTAAGTCTGAATATTCAGTGTCTCTGGACTGAATGTTTTGAATACGGTTTGTGTGAAGGTGTATATACTTACGTTTTACCAAATGTTTTGTGTATGAAATAAAGGTCCTAGAGTATTTTGGTCTATAATTATCTCATTTTTTCATTTCATCAAAATATTGCTGTAACAATTAACTGTAATAGTATTTATAATCTTTCTTTTATCCCACATAGTCTCAGTATTCATACTTTTTTCTTGCAGTATTAATGTTTGATTACAATGCTATTCTAAAATCTGTATTTTTACTGCAGTATTAATGTTTGATTACAACATTATTCTGAAATCTGTATTTTTACTGCAGTATTAATGTTTGATTACAACGTTATTCTAAAATCTGTATTTTTACTGCAGTATTAATGTTTGATTACAACGTTATTCTAAAATCTGTATTTTTACTGCAGTATTAATGTTTGATTACAATGTTATTCTGAAATCTGTATTTTTACTGCAGTATTAATGTTTGATTACAGCATTATTCTAAAATCTGTATTTTTTACTGCAGCATTAATATTTGATTACAATGTTATTCTAAAATCTGTATTTTTACTGTAGTATTAATGTTTGATTACAATGATATTCTCAAATCTGTATTTTTATTGCAGTATTAATGTTTGATTACAACATTATTCTAAAATCTGTATTTTTTACTGCAGCATTAATATTTGATTACAGCTTTATTCTTAAATCGTTATTTTAACTACAGTATTAATGTTTGATTAAAACGTGATTCTGAAATCTGTATTTTTACTGCAGTATTATTGTTTGAATGCAATATTATTCTGAAATTCAAAACACAACTGGCGCCCAAGGATTTTGGATAAGAAACTGTGGACCTGTACTACATAGTTCACATGTCTGTTTTGCTATACAGATAAGCACACCAATATGTACACACATGATGCATAACCATATCATGAACTCGCTGTCGGTTGTCAGAAAGAAATAGGTCCGGGGTCGGAAAAAAAAGCTACCCCAGGCAGCACTTAAGGCATCAGCTCAGTACCGCAACACTGGCAGGTCAGGAGAGGGTCAGGAGCAGGTCAGGAGCAGGTCAGGAGCAGGTCAGGATCCGGTTATGTTCAAAAGGAGCGGCCTTGTAGCCTAGCGTACAAAGTCTGAACCATTTTACTTCAAAAGAGGGACGTTGGCTTCCATTTGGTTCATTAAATTTGCATAATCTGATGAAACCAAAGCATTTTCGAAACCGAAATGCTGACCTAGATTTGATCCTACCTATCCGGCCGATATTCTGGAGCACTCATTTAAAGTTGCACAGTCCGATGGTTTTGAGTTTCTGTAATTTTTCTGAGATAAATATATTAGATCGATCACTAGTATCTACTTTATATTAGTTTAAAGTTACTTTTATTTTAAATGGTAAACTTTTGAGATATTTGAAGTGCAAACAAGGAAAATTAGTTTTGGTAGGCCTGCCAAAAACTCTGACACCATAGACCTCTACAGGAACAGGTTCTATTAAATTGACTCAGTATTCCAATCTATGCAGAATCAAAAGTTCAATAAGTGCATTAGTATCTAAGTTAGATATGTAAAAATCAAATCTAGATAATTCTTTTGGTTTTGAAAATTTCATATTTCTTCGGACTATGCAACTTTAACATTTAAGACTGTATAGAGTGAATGTTAAATCAATTTGATAGAACCTGCCACTGTTGCGTGTAATGCATGCTTATTTTTAATTCAATATCTTCAAGATCAGTTATTTTTAATTACTGTTATTTCAAGCTAAAGTAAAATACCTTATACTTGTAAAATTGTCCGATTTGATACATGTGAACCGAGGTGAAATTACTATAATAAATTACAGACTGTCTATATAATGATAAGAGTTAAAATATAAAAACCCAAAGGCATATGAGGGATGTGTGAAATTGGTAAACTATTATTCATTGAGTATGGAATTTGTATAATTAAATAGTCTTTGGAGGGAGTGTCACTTCCGAGCTTGGCTAAGAACAGTCTTTGGAAGAGTCACCTCACATGCCCCCCCCCCCCCACATGGTATTGTTCTGATCATTGACCACTGCATTGTATTGTAATGGCCCACGGCCCTCCGACTCACCCTTTCTCACACGAAAGAACACCAAGATTCAATTCAGTGTATGCTTCACCTGGTTTATTGAACCCTCTGCTCTCCGCGGCGTCAGTAGTTGTCTGACCCGCCCCCTGACTCGCCAGATCCCACATCGACTCTATAGGTGTGTGTGGGGGGGGGGGGGTCAACCACACGCAGTAGAGGTCAGCCCAGTTGGGGTCTGACCGGTGGTGACCCGTGCCGCCACCTAGCGCAGTGTAGTGGAACTGCGCTGATGGCGTCGTAGTCTCCGCTGCTACCGCGTGATAGTAGAGCTCATGTTCAGACTACTACAGTATTCTAATTGGAGGATTAAGTCATGTGACCACTGCATTGTACTGTGATTGATGAATGGAATCAATTGACCACGGCCATCTTGAATTCTGATAAGCCTATATAAGCCAATAAATTGAAGAGTCTCATTCTCTTACTTTCACTCTAACCCTGTTTCCTTCATTACCTGTAGTGCTTTCATTTGACCTATTTACACCACCCACACCACCAGCCGGCACGTTTACATACTGATCACCCAGATGTATTTCGCTTAAAATATGGCACAACCCCAAAAGCAAGTTTAAAATAGGTGATATGAGTTCCTTTAATAGGTTAATTTGCATAGCTACTTCTCGGGTACTACAGTATTTAATTTAATCTGCTGATCTTTCTAGCTTATCTTAGTTGTGTTAGATATATATTATATATATATATATATATATATATATATATATATTAATATAAATCTTGAGCGCAAGTGACAGTGTAGCATCCAGGATAGAGGCGTGCCGGAGGTGTAGCCACTGGTGACGTGGTTAGAGGGGGGGCATACATCAAGTAAGCCACCCCATCAATATTTAGGGTAGGAAATAAACATATAATCCCTTACGTGCGTTTATACTCGCATAATGCTTATACATCCACATATATAATCATTAATCCAGACTGGATGGCCGAATGATTTGAGCGTCTATCTCCCGGTTTGGGAGGGCTAGGGATTGGAACCCATAGGTTCAAACCCTAACCGAGTCAACCCAAAACCAAAAACTTACTGAATGTATTCTTGTCCCTACCTAGCCTGACATTTGACACGTCTAGGATAGGCCAAGGAGCAGTGGACTGAAGGAGACCAATCATCCATGATTGAAAATTCCCCCTGCTTAATCAACTAATCTTCTACAACAGCAACAAAAACCACCGTAAAAAAAATATCAACATTTTCTTGAAGATAGTGAAGCTGCACCACGTGACACCTGGGGCCCTGGTCACATGACGTCCCCCACTAAGGCATTTTGCTTGTCGGCCATAAGGCGGTGCCGGTGTCCGCCTGCCTACTGCGCCTGTGCAGGTGTTGCTGTTTACTTACCTCACCATTTCTTTCCACGTCGCCGCCATTTGTTGGGAGACCCGCGACCAGTTGATGACCGTTGACATGCACTTGGCATTTGTCACGCTTTTTGCATTATTATTATCATCATTATTATTAGTATTATTATCAGTATTACCAATGTTAACATTATTATCATTAGTGCCATTAGTACTATCATTCTATCATTATCATTATTATCATCATTGGCATCCATATGAGTATCATTATCGTTATCATTATTATCATTATTATCATTATTGTCATCATTGGCGTTATCGTCATTATTGTCATTATCATCATTATCATCATTATTGTAGTTATCATTATCAGTAGTATCGGTATTATCAGTATTATGGGTATTATCGGTATTATCGGTATTATCATTATCATCAATATCATCGATATCATCAATATCATCACTATCATCATCAGCGTCATCAGCATCATCAGCAGTATCAGCAGTATTAGCAGTATCAGCAGTATTAGCAGCATTAGCAGTATCAGCAGTATCAGCAGTATCAGCAGTATCAGCAGCATCAGCAGCATCAGCAGTATCAGCAGCATCAGCAGCATCAGCAGTATCAGCAGTATTAGCAGTATCAGCAGTATCAGCAGTATCAGCAATATCAGCAATATCAGCAGTATCAGCAGCATCAGCAGCATCAGCAGCATCAGCAGCATCAGCAGCATCAGCAGCATCAGCAGCATCAGCAGCATCAGCAGCATCAGCAGCATCAGCAGCATCAGCAGCATCAGTAGCATCAGCGTCATCAGCAGTATCAGTAGTATCAGCAGTATCAGCAGTATCAAGAGTATCAGCAGTATCAGCAGTGTCATCAATATCAGCAGTATCAGCAGTATCAGCAGCATCAGCAGTATCAGCGTCATCAGCAGTATCAGTAGTATCAGCAGTATCAGCAGTATCAAGAGTATCAGCAGTCTCGGCAGTATCAGCAATATCAGCAATATCAGCAGTATCAGCAGTATCAACAGTATCAGCAGTATCAGCAGTATCAGCATCATCAGCAGCATCAGGGTCATCAGCAGCATCAGCAGGATCAGCAGGATCGGCAGCATCAGCAGTTTCAGCAGCAGCATCAGCAGCATCAGCAGTATCAGCAGTAGTATCAGTGGTATCAGTGGCACCAGTAGCTTCAGGACAATCAGTACCATCAGTAGTATAAGTAGTATCATTATCAGTATTATCAGTATTATCATTATCATCATTATCATCATTATCATTATTATCATCATCAGCATCATCAGCATCATCAGCATTGTTATCATTATCATTATTATTATTATTTCTGCTCGTATGTAGATGTATCATCCATATTGTTAATCCGACACACCTTAGCTAAGTTTTCATCAGGTGTTATTGTTATTATTAGTAGCATTATTATTATTAGTATTTTACGCGCATACATGTGAGGTATTATCCCGGTTGTTATTGATGTAAGAAAGCTTTGTACCCAAGTGGGTTGCTGGGTAATTGTAGTTAATGTAGAGATCTGTTGGATTTGCTTAATTTAAATATTAAATGGAATTGTGTTAGCCCTGTTCCCCGCCAGTGCCCCTCCAGTGCCCCTCCAGTGCCCCTCCAGTGCCCCTCCAGTGCCCCTCCAGTGCCCCGCATTGTGCCCCTCTCCCTCCTCGTCCCATTGCACCTCCACCGCTCCGTGCATGGCTCTCTCCCGCCCTGTGCCCCGCCGCGTCCCCCGCCCTGTGCTCCGTGACCCGCCCCTCCCCGTCTCCCGCCCCTTGCCCCGTCACCCGGCCTCCCCGTCACCAGCCCCCATCCCTCCCTGTTGTAATGTATGCGAATCACCCCATCACATGATGGTGTGTAACAAGGTAACCGCGGAACGTCGCATGGTAACATGACTACTAAATAAAGCCAGTCGGTGTGTCGACTCGTATCTTGCATGGTGTCAGATGAGAAAGAATAACCTAAGTACTATGGCGCTATCAGGATTAACTCCCCCCCCCCCCCCTGCACCACTGAACTTGGAAGGTAATTTAGCATTAAACTGCAGTCAGTGGCAGCATGCATATGAAATGTATGCCACCGCAGCAGGAGTTGCAAGAAAATCTGAAAAAGTACAATGCTGCGTGTTCCTTCATGTGGTCTTGGTCTCGTCACCTGTACACGGGACCCAGTGCTGTCGGCTGCGATGCCGGGATGTCCATATTTAGATCCCGAACTGTCTCGTCTAGTCAGCCTGTATCCCTGCCACTGATGGGGTATTCGCTGAGCTTTTACTGACTGGGTCGAGCTAAGTCGATGGTTTTGCATATATATCTACATGTCCCCTCTAGCCTCACACCTACACACCCTCACACACACCCTCACACACATCCTCACACACAGCCACACCCTCACACACCCTTACACACACCCTCACACACAGCCACACCCTCACACACCCTCACACACACCCTCACACACATCCACACCCTCACACACAGCCACACCCTCACACACACCCTCACACACACCCTCACACACAGCCACACACACATCCTCACACACATCCTCACACACATCCTCACACACAGCCACACACTCACACACCCTCACACACACCCTCACACATCCGCACACACAGCCACACCCTCACACACCCTCACACACAGCCACACCCTCACACACAGCCACACCCTCACACACAGCCACACCCTCACACACACCCTCACACATCCTCACACACAGCCACACCCTCACACACACCCTCACACACATCCTCACACACAGACACACACACACCCTCACACACACCCTCACACACACCCTCACACACACCCTCACACACACCCTCACACATCCTCACACACAGCCACACACTCACACACCCTCACACACACCCTCACACAGCCACACCCTCACACACCCTCACACACACCCTCACACACACCCTCACACACACCCTCACACATCCTCACACACAGCCACACCCTCACACACAGCCACACCCTCACACACAGTCACACCCTCACACACACCCTCACACACACCCTCACACACAGCCACACCCTCACACACACCCTCACCCACACCCTGACACACAGCCACACCCTAACCCACACCCTTACCCTCACACAAATCCTCACACACAGCCACACCCTCACACACAACCTCAGACACCCTCACACACCCTCACCCTCACCCACACCCTCACCCTACCCTCACGCACACCCTCACACACACCCTCATCCACACCCTCACACACCCTCTCACACACCCTCACACACACCCTCACACACAGCCACATCCTCACCCACACCCACACTCCTCCACTGCTCCACTCTCCTCCATTTCCCACCCTCTCCCCAATCCCCCCACTCTCGCCCAGTCCCCTTCAGTCTCCTCCGTCTGATTCACTCGTCCACACTCTCCCTCACTCACCACCGTTCCCCCACTCTCCTCCAGTCCCCTCACTCTCCCTCGCTCACCCAGCCTATCCCCCACTCACCCCCACATTCCCCCCACTCTCCCCCAATCGCCTTCCCACTCTCCCCGCCCACTCTGCCTCACTCTGCCTCACTCTGACCCACTATTTCCCACTCTCCCCCACTCTCCCTCACTCTCCCTCACTCTCCACCTCTCTTCCCCACTCTCTCCCTCACTCTCCAACACTCTCCCTCACTCTCCCTCACTCTCCACCACTCTCCCCACTCTCCCCCACTCTTCCCCACTCTTCCCCACTCTTCCCCAATCTTCCCCACTCTCCAACACTCTCCCTCACTCTCCCCCTCTCTCCCCCTCTCGCCCCCTCTCTCCCCTTCTCTCCCCCACTCTCCCTCACTCCACCTCTGGTGCTTGGCTGCATTATGATAGTGCAATGAGTGGTTGGCTTACTATAAGGATAATGTGCCCGAGTGGAATATCAGGTCATGGAACCCAGTAACTCCGTTGAGCAGCACTACAATGTTGCAATGAGTGTTCGGTGTCACAAAGCAGTACCCTGCCCGATATCACCTCAGCTGTTGCTGGCACATAACATTCCAACAAACAAAGTGGTTATGAGTACGCACTCACCCAAGGTATTAACAGTTCTGATATTAACTGAAATGTTGCTAGAACAAAACTGCAATTAGTTGTTAATTGTTGACCTCCTGCGTTATGTCCAATTGATGAATATTGAACAGTGGAAGCATTACAATAAAGAAAAGCTGTTATATTTAACAATGCCTCTAGAGCGCATTGATTTTTATCATCGGCTATTGGACGTCAGATATATGGTCATTCTGACATATTTCTTTAGAGGAAATTCACCGTCGCCACACATTTTCCAATAAGCAGCAAGGGTGTCTTTTATATGTATTTTCCCAGAGACAGGACAGCAGATGCCTTTGATGACCACTGGTTGGGGAAGCATTTGAATGCAGAACACATCAGGGCAGCCATCAGTCATGACTAGATGGCCTTCTGATGGTTCCCTAGCCAATAGTCGGCTATAGCTGAAAACAGATAAGTACGTCTTAGTATTGACAACACTGCAGTGATCTATCTATAACAAGAATCCAAATACACCACCCAATATGACCTAGTTTCTGCTTATGCAGTTCTGGGAGGCATACACAATCGGCCATTCCTGTTCTACTTCAAATACACATGCACACCTTCCATAATCACACCCACGCACACGCACACACGCACATTCATACCCACACCCACACCAACTGCTCACTCACATCCACACCAACACACATGCACCTTCATACCCACCCACACGCCCGCACACCTACAGCCACACTCACAGCCATACTCATATTCACACGCACACACACACTGACACACACCTACACTCACATCCACACTCACATCTACACCCACATCCACACCCACACACATACTCACATTTATAAACACACATACACCCACACACACTCACATACACTCACATCCACACTCACATCTACACCCACATCCACACCCACACACATACTCACATTTATAAACACACATACACGCACACACACTCACATCCACACTCACATGCACACGCACACACCCAAGCACACTTACATCCACACTCACACACACTCATACTCACACTCACACCCTACACCCATACCCACACCCACACCCACACTCACACTCACACTCATACCCATACCCACACCCACACTGATACTCACCCACAGTGATACTCACATTGACAACCACACATCCCCACACACCCACCCACTACACTTGTGGTGTTCTCTGTGGCGGAGTGGTTAGAGTGTCTGACTTTTTTCTAGGTCAGACTCCTAATCTGAAGGTCGGTGGTTCGATTCCCTGTGCCCCCACCTCTGCCAATTTGGATTTCCACCACTGTGTAGAACTTACAGCGTCATCAAAGGCCAGTTGCTCTCATACTGTGTCTATGTGGTGTGGGAGGTTAAAAATCCCTTGGGTCGGTAAAAGTGTAGGCTCAGGCTTTCTATCGACAAACTGTCTCATGGTGAAAACAAGTCTATTCAGACTTATCCATGATAGGCAGTAGAAATCTTTAAGAAAAAAACTACACACACACACATTCATACCCACACTCACATCCACACTCAGATCCACACCCACATTCATACTCACATTCACACTCACACCCAAACCTACACCCACACCCACACACACTCATGCCCATACCCATACCCAAACCCACACCCACACTCGCACCGACACTCGTACGCCCCGACACCCACACTCATACTCACACTCACACCCACCTACCCACACATACACACTCACCCACCCACACAGTCACACCGCAGTCCGTCCGCCGTGAACCGGGTCCTGGCGCCTCTCGCGATGCCCTACTTACATAAGTTACAAGCTCTTGTCCACCCGTGAGCAGGGATTAATATTTAACGTTAAAATGCGGGGCCTTCTAGGGTTGGAGAGGGTGGGAGAGGGTGAAAGATGGTGGAAGATGGTGGGATAGGGTGGGAGAGGGTTAGAGAGGGTTAGAGAGGGCTGGAGAGGGTGGGAGAGGGTGGGAGAGAGTGGGAGAGGGTTGGAGAGGGCTAGAGAGGGTTGGAGATGGTGGGAGATGATGGGAGAGGGTTGGAGAGGGTTAGAGAGGGTGTGAGAGTGTTTGAGAGGCCTGGAGAGAATTGGAGAGAGTTGGAGAGGGCTGGAGGGGGTTGGAGAGGACGGGAGAGGGCTAGAGAGGTTTGGATAAGGTTGGACGGAGTTGGGGAGGGCTGGAGAGGGCTGGAGAGGGTTGGAGAGGGCTGGAGAAGGCTGGACAGGGTGTGAGATGTGTTGCTGTGAGGGTGCTTCATCGTAGTGCCTCTTCCCCAACCCCCAAACCACATGCGAACTGATACCCGCCTCTTGACGATAACCCCCCCCCCACACACACACACACACACATGCACACCCAACATACACCCAGTTTGACGGTAGGCAATGAACCACAAACTTCAGAGTAATGTCCCACAGTTTCTGCTCAGTACCGTTGGGAAAGGTATTTCCTACAGTCGTGGAATTTGCGCCTGAAATATAATTGTTATATAATAATAGTAGTATAATTCATAATTCGACTGAAATAGTGCACAATAAAGGTGTTTTATTATAGTTAGCTTCTCACAATCAAATGTGTGTAGTTAAGCAGCAAGTCTGCTCGGGCAACGATTGTGTCACCTGCATTTTAATGTTGGTTTTTTTTTTTTTTTTCCCAGGTGAGTCCACGTTGTCTGGTGTGTACTGCAACAACAACAGCAACAATAACAACAACCAGTATGTCACGTGTGCGGTTTTCTTGTTTTATCTTTCTTCTCGTCGGGAAACCAAACGGGATGGCCGAATGAGTTAGAACTTCCGTCTCCCGTGTTGGTAGACCGTGGGGTCGTCGGTTCGAACCCTGGTTGAGTCAAACCAATGACTTAAAAATTTATACTTGTCGCTTCCTAGCCAGGCGCCAGGCGCTCCTAGTACAGGGCAAGGACTGGTTGGCTCAGTGTCAGGATAATGTGACTGAGTGGGATATCAGGTCATGGTGCTGGCGGCCTGGCCTCCCAGTGGGGCAGCACTCTAAAGTCGCCATGAGTGCGCACTGTCACAAGTCGGTACCCGTCCTGATATGACCTTAGATGTTGCTAGGACGTAAAACAACAACAACAAACAAAGAAACATCTCGTCGGGAATATGGCCGTTGCAGCTGACGCAGGCTAAAAGTACCATCAATCACTATCTATGGAATAGAGCTATTACATTTATTTTTAGTCTGGCAATTTTATCAATTAATAATAATACAATATTTTACTTTTAAAGTTTTATGTAGAATTATATTTACCTTGGCCGAGGATTATATGATTGATTGTGAGATTTGTTTATTCACCAGTGAGTCTCTATTGACACATAATTGATTGTATGCTTTTACAGTACAGTGAAACCTCCCTAACCAACCACCTCCACATATCGACCACTCCCCTATATCGACCGGTTTATTTGGGTCCCACTGATACCATTATAACCATATTCTAACTCCCTAATCCGACCACCTCCGTAAATGGACCACTTAAAGTCGGTCCCAAAGGCGGTCGATTTAGAGAGGTTTTACTGTATATGTAAATGTGCTGGTTAAAATAAAACAAACAAACAACTCTCCCCCGTGAATATGTTCTATGCAGCCGACACAACATAAAGCAACCACCAATCAATCAATCAAGCAATCTATTTGGGTTGGAGGGTTGTTTTTATAAAGACATTGGTACTGCGCCAAACTTCATTTATCAGGGCAATATGGAAGAGATGTTGTTTCCATTGTTAATGTAATATGGATGCATTGAAACACAGATTTCAAGTTCGACACGATAGAGACCAAGTACGATGCTTGTAGTACAAACCTAGGTTTGAATATATTTGATTTCCTCTTCTCTCCGCCGTCCCTTCTACCCTGTCTTCAGATGGGCATCTCTGGAATTACAACACCCCCTGACCCCCGCACCAACCCACCAATTGACCAAACTCCCCCCTCAAAGGCAACCCCTAACCTACCAATACGCCAACCCACCAACCCCACCCCCACTAAACCAACAACCCACAAACCCACTAACCCACTAACCCACCAAACCACCCGGAAAACCACCCAACAACTCACCAACCCACCAACCCATCAACCCACCAACCCACCAACCCACCAACCCACCAACCCACCAACCCACCAACCCACCAACCCACCAACCCACAAACCCACCAACCCACCAAACCACCAAACCACCCGGAAAACCACCCAACAACCAACTAACCCACCAACCCCACCCCCACCAAAACTCTAACCCACCAACCCACCTAACCAGGCACAAAACCACAAACCGACCCACCAACCCCACCCCCACTAACCCACCAACCCAACAACGCACTAACCCACCAACCCACCAACAATCTAACCCACCAACCCACCAACACTCTAACCCACCAACCCACCAAACCACCCACTATACCATCCACCAACCCACAAACCCTCTAACCCACCAACACTCTAACCCAACAACCCAACAACCCACAAATTCTATTCTGTTGGGTTATTATTTTAACCATCGCCTTTACACAAGTAAAGAGTACATAATGTATTACACACATCTAATAAAATAACTTGAGCAACATGTATAAATATGTATATACAAATTTGTTAGATAGCAACCCCCAACCTCCTAACCCTGCAACCCCCCAGCCCACAAACCCAACCCCTCAACCCCCCTCCCAGCCCCCCAATCCCTCAGTGCCAGGATGAGCGGTGTGCTGCCCTCATCACCTCGTGGTGTCCTTCCCCGATCTGTGTCAAGCAATCCCTCCCCCCACCCATACCCACCCCACCCACCCCCACCCACCCCACCCCTGCCCTCAGAAACTGAAATGCGCCTTCTGATGCCTGCATCACCTCGCACTATGCTCCTTGCGTCCATCACCCCCCCCCCCCCCCTCCCCCCCTCCCAATCCCCCCTCCCCCCCCCCCCTTCCGCAATCCTTCCCCCTTCCCCCCTCCCCCTTCCGTCTTCCCCCTCCCCCCTCCCCCCTCCCCCTTCCCGCTCCCCCTTCCCCTTCCCCTTCCCCCTTCCCCCTCCCCCTTCCACCTTCCCCCTTCCCCCCCCCCCCTCCCCATCCCCCTCCTCTCTCCCCCCTCTATCCCCCTCCCGCTCCGCCTCCTCGCCCTCCTTCTCACTCCCCATCCCCTCCCCCTCCCGCTCCGCCTCCTCCTCGCCCCCTTCCCCACCCCATCCCCCCTCACCCTCCAAGCTCCCCCTTCCCCCTCCCCCAGTGCATGCTGCCACCAACCAAGTAGAGTAATGGCGCCTGTTCCTGCACTTACCTTCTATTGAATTAACCTTGGTTGAGTCAAACCAACGACTTAGAAATTGATACTTGCCGCCTCTTACTCTTAGCCAGGCGCTCGGCATTATTAGGATCGGGCAAGGACTGGCTGGCTCAGTGTCATGATAATGTGACTGAGTGGGATATCAGGTCATGGTGCTGGTCGCCTGGTATCCCAGTAGGGCAGCACTATTAAGCCACCATGAGTGTGCTCTGTCACAAGTCGGTACCCGTGCTGATATGACCTTAGATGTTGCCAGGACATAAAGCTCCAACAACCAATCTATTAAATTATATAGCCAACAGCCGGTAGGCTTACCTAGGCACTACTCTCAATGCACTATGGCAGCGAGAAGGGTTATTGCTCATGGGAGGGTAATTGGGATATTGTCTGGGGCGGGGATGACATGGACACTGATGGATGACGTAGCGTACTTCTGAACCTGACCTACATTTTCCTCAGTATTGTTATGTTGATAGAAGCCTTCCATATGCTCTGCATGCAATGGGCATGCACCTTTCGTTGAATATACTTGTTAGAAGAAACATTGGTATGGGATGGAATAATAATTATAATTATATATCGCTATATGACATTAATTGCTGTCTTAATCATATTGCGCATGAGATCAATTTTGCCATTATTTGACATATATTGGACCATTAATACAGTGTCTCAATTTGAACGTATTTGATAAATGTATTAGACAGATTTATAATTGTTCGTGAAATTTAAACTGAAAGAATAAATTCTAGTAATTTATCGCCGTGGGCATGGCCATTGCTGCCAAAGTGGTGTTAAACTACCGCCAATCAATCAAGTTAAACCATCCCCAATCAACCAATCAATCAATCAAAACCTTAAAACTTGTACAAATTAAGCAAACAAAGAAGAAAAGTGTATTTCCCAACATCATGCTTGTCTCTATATGCCCTGCCCGGTAAGCAATTTTCCGAAAATGATTAAAATACCACCAAGGTGTCACCTCCCCCCCCCCCCCCCCCCCCCAGCCACCGCATCCTGCCCAATGTCAATATTATCAGTGTTATTTCTAATCAAACTCAAAGACCCGTTCATTCACGCAATGAGTTCATTCACGCAATGAGTTCGAGAGATTTGTTTCCCATCCTGGCAATGCGCGTGACTTATCTTCTGTGAGCACTTCACGCATGCGCAACCGCCTGCGAGGACTTCCGCTGAGGAAGTCATGGTTCTCGCTTGTGAGGTCATCACTTCTGCTTGGGGTTGACTTATCAAATGTATGCTTGTTGCTACCTAGCCTGGTGCTCTGCAATAATAGGATAGGGCAAGGACTGGATAGCTCAGTATCAGGATAATGTGACTTGGTAGGATATCAGGTCATGGTGCTAGTGGCCTGGTCTCCCAGTGGGGCAGCACTATAAAGTCACCATGAGTGTGCACTGTCACAAGCCAGAACCCATCCTGATATGACCTTAGATGTTGCTAGGATGTAAAACAACAAACAAACCTCACAGGATTTGTTTTGTTTGTTGTTGTTTTATGTTCTAGCAACATCTGAGGTCATATCAGGACGGGTACCGACTTGTGACAGTGCGCACTCACGGCGATTTTTATAGTGCTGCCCCACTGGAAGCCCAAACCGCCGGCAACATGATGTGATATCCCACCCACTGGAAGTGCGGCAGCACTATAAATTACATGGCTACATGGAACTCCCGACCTTCCGCCCGCGAGGCCGGCGCTCTACCGATCAGGCTACCGGCACGATGATGGGGTGTGGGGGTGTGTGGTGTGTGTGGTGTATGGGGTGTGTGGTGTTTGTGTGGTGTGTGGTGAGTGGCGCGTGTGGTGAGTGGTGAGTGTGGTATGTGTGGTCAGTGGTGTGTGCAGCCCCCCGGACCGAATTCCCCCAACACCGTCAACAGACTGTGCAGGAAGTAAACCGGAGAGGTAACGGATGGGTACCGGACATGTACCGGACATGTACCGGACAAAATGGACTAAGCGGACTTAAAACGGACACCAACCGTACACGTCAGTCCGGCGGTGTCCGGTACAAGTTTTGTGCATGTTCAAAACTTGCCACCATACACACCGGATGCCACCGGACAGATAACGGACACGCCGGATGCCAACCGTATATAAACCGGACATTGCCGTATTTCAACGGACAGTGTCCGGTTTCTGTCCGGTTCCTCAATTCGGTGAGGTCTGACTGGGCCTTGAAGGAAGTCGGTGTGGTTGTATCCCCAGTGGGGTGGACCGGAAGTATGTGGGCCAAGGGCCGGAAGTAGGGCACCCGGACTGCAAGGACCCAGTTCATCCATCCCGGGTCGGCCCGTGGATAAGTGCCCGTCTGGGGGTAGTTGTGGGGACGCTAGAGACCCGTCAGCTCCATCTGGTGCCCGCTCAGCACCCGCAGGTCTCACACACTAACAGTAACATTCATACAGACACAGACACCATATAGATGACCACCCGCAGGTCTCACACACTAACAGTAACATTCATGCAAACACAGCCACCATATAGATGACCACCCGCAGGTCTCACACACTAATATTCACACAAACACAGCCACCATATAGATGACCACCCGCAGGTCTCACTCACAAACATTCACACAGACACAGCCACCATATAGATGACCACTCGCAGGTCTCACTCAGTAACATTCACACAGACACAGACACCATATAGATGACCACCCGCAGGTCTCACTCACTAACATTCACACAGACACAGCCACCATATAGATGACCACCCACTGGTCTCACACACTAACATTCACACAGACACAGACACCATATAGATGACCACCCACTGGTCTCACACACTAACATTCACACATACACAGACACCATATAGATGACCACCCGCAGGTCTCACACACTAACATTCACACATACACAGCCACCATATAGATGACCACCCGCAGGTCTCACACACTAACAGTAACATTCATCCAGACACAGACACCATATAGATGCCACCACGAGTTCACACTAACATCACCAAACACAGCCACCATATGATGACCACCCAGGTCTCACTCACTAACATTCACACAGACACAGCCACCATATAGATGACCACCCGAGGTCTCACATACTAACATTCACACAGACACAGCCACCATATAGATGACCACCCACTGGTCTCACTCACTAACATTCACACAGACACAGCCACCATATAGATGACCACCCACTGGTCTCACTCACTAACATTCACACAGACACAGCCACCATATAGATGACCACCCGAGGTCTCACATACTAACATTCACACAGACACAGCCACCATATAGATGACCACCCACAGGTCTCACTCACTAACATTCACACAAACACAGCCACCATATAGATGAACCACCCGCCAGGTCCTCACTCACTAACATTCACACAGACACAGCCACCATATAGATGACCACCCGCAGGTCTCACACACTAACATTCACACATACACAGACACCATATAGATGACCACCCGCAGGTCTCACTCACTAACATTCACACAGACACAGCCACCATATAGATGACCACCCACTGGTCTCACTCACTAACATTCACACAGACACAGCCACCATATAGATGACCACCCGAGGTCTCACATACTAACATTCACACAGACACAGCCACCATATAGATGACCACCCACTGGTCTCACTCACTAACATTCACACAGACACAGCCACCATATAGATGACCACCCGCAGGTCTCACACACTAACATTCACACATACACAGCCACCATATAGATGACCACCCAAGGTCTCACTCACTAACATTCACACAGACACAGCCACCATATAGATGACCACCCGCAGGTCTCACACACTAACATTCACACAGACACAGCCACCATATAGATGACCACCCGCAGGTCTCACACACTAATATTCACACATACACAGCCACCATATAGATGACCACCCGCAGGTCTCACTCACTAACATTCACACAGACACAGACACCATATAGATGACCACCCGCAGGTCTCACTCACTAACATTCACACAGACACAGACACCATATAGATGACTACCCGCAGTTCTCACACACTAACATTCACACAGACACCATATAGATAACCACCCGCAGGTCTCACACACTAACATTCACACATACACAGCCACCATATAGATGACCACCCGCAGTTCTCATACACTAACATTCACACAGACACAGACACCATATAGATGACCACCTGCAGGTCTCACACACTGACATCCACACATAAACAGCCACCATATAGATGACCACCTGCAGGTCTCACACACTAACATCCACACATACACAGCCACCATATAGATGACCACCTGCAGGTCTGACACACTAACATTCATACAGACACAGACACCATATAGATGACCACCCGCAGGTCTCACACACTAACATCCACACATACACAGACACCATATAGATGACCACCCACTGGTCTCACTCACTAACATTCACACAGACACAGCCACCATATAGATGACCACCTGCAGGTCTCACACACTAACATTCACACACACACACGGACACCATATAGATGACCACCCGCAGGTCTCAGTCGCTAACATTCACACACACATACACCATATAGATGACCACCCGCAGGTCTCACACACTAACATCCACACATACACAGACACCATATAGATGACCACCCGCAGGTCACACTCACTAACATTCACACACACACAGACACCATATAGATGACCACCCACAGATCTCACACTCTAACATTCACACAAACACAGACACCATATAGATGACCACCCGCAGGTCTCACACAATACCATGCACACATACACACACTAACACACACAGCCACCATATACAAGACAACCAGCAGCTCTCACACACTAACATAACCCATCCACCATATAGATAACAACCCGCAGATCTCACACACTAACATACACACAGCCACACACATACATAAGCACCCTCAGATCTAACACACTAACATACACTCATACACACAGCCACACACATACATAACCACCCACAGATCTCACACACTAACATTCACACATACACACAGCCACACACATACATAACCAGCCGCAGGTCTCACCCACTAACATACACACATAAACACAGCCACACACATATATAACCACCCGCAGGTCTCACACACTAACAAACACACATACACACAGCCACACACATACATAAGCACCCGCAGGTCTCAAACACTAACATACACACAGCCACACACATACATAACCACCCGCAGGTCTCACACACTAACATACATACAACCACACACATACATAACCACCCACAGGTCTCACACACTAACATACACACAGCCATCATCATCATCATGCTGTCGGTCGCGATGCGACAAAAACTGCTTTCATTACTTGACTGCCGCTCTCCATTTTTGTGTGCGGTTGTACATTTCATGAAAGCTGCCTGCAAAAGTGTTGGAGTGCTGCTGGCTTTTGCAAGTTACCAGCGGCACTCTCTCGGGGAGCAAATAGAGGTTTCACACCGGCAAGAACATGTCAAGACAGGCGCAAAACTATTTGTCCCTGCAGTAGCTGGTCGGGAGATGTTGGGAGTTCCATACATCAACCGCCCTTGATGCTGCCACAGTGACATGGTTTTCTGTTCAGGGTTTGCTCCCTTAGCCTTCGGTTCTGTTAAGAACCTGTACCACAAGGCAGTGGTTTATAACTCTGCAGGGCAGGGGCGTCAAACTCCCTGAGGTATTGCACTACCTGCATACCAGCATACCCCAGCAGACACAGCCACACACATACATAACCACCCACAGGTCTCACACACTAACATTCACACATACACACGACCACCATATAGATGGCCACCCACATGTTTCACTCACTAACACACCTACTAACACAAACACAAACACACACACAGAGCCACACATATACATAACCACCCACAGACCTCACCCACTAACTCCAACACACAGCCATGCACACATAGACACAGAGAACCCAGGCCTCACTCATTTCACAACTACACAATTACCTACACAACCACGCATACACCTACACACATAACCACACACATTACCACGCTCACACAACCACGCACACAAGCACACACACATAACCCCAACATACTAACAAACGAACAACCACACACACAACCACAAACATAACCAGACACACAACCGCACATGCATTACCACATACACACAACCACACACGCATTATCACATACACACAACCACATAAATAACCACACACACATAACCACACACACATATAACCACACACACATAACCACACACACATAACCACGCACACATAACCACACACACATAACCACACATACACACAACCACAAGCACACACAACCACACACACATAACCACACACACATTATCACATACACACAACCACATAAATAACCACACACACATAACCACACACACACATAACCACACACACACATAACCACGCACACATAACCACACACTTAGCCACACACACACATAACCACACACACACAACCACACACACATAACCACACACGCTTTACCACATACACACAGCCACAAAGGCTTCCACAAACTAAGCAGTTTACAAATTGAGACTCCGCTGTTCCACCAGCCTGTCAGCCCTCCGCCCCCCCTCCTCCACACCCCAGTCTGTAGTAATCCACCCATTTACCCCAGGCTTTCTCGACAAGCTGCTCTTATTGGCCACTCGAGGCAGCACTAAGCTACCGGGTTGGTTTTGTTCACCCCGTACCCAGCAAACCACTCACAATGTACACTGTGCATAATGGCTACCAGACAGACATTCCCTCCTCTCCCGCCCCGTCTCCTGCTCTCACTCCCTTCCTGTCCCTTTCTTCCTATATCTTCATCTCCCCCTTCTCTCTCCCTCTCCCCTTCACTCCTATTGCCGCTCTCTCCCATTTTCTCCCCCCGCCCTCTTCTCTGTATTCTCTCTCTCTTGACTCTCTCATCTTTCTCTCTTTTCCTCCCTTCTCTCTTCCTCTCTCTTCCTCTCTCTTTCTCTCACTCTCTCCTTTCACTCTCTCTTCCCTTTCTCTCTTTCTCTCTCTGTCTCTCTCTTTCTCTCTCTCTTTCTCTCACTCTCTTCTCACTCTCTCGTCCCTCTCCCTCTTTCTCTCTCTCTTTCTCTCTCTCTGTCTCTCTCTCTCGACAGGTCATTTCATTTGCTGACATTGCATTAAATCATCTTAGCAGTTACTTCTCCACTCAGTCCAGCCCCCCACTCCCCCCCCCCCACCAACCACTACCACTAACACCCAGACACACATTGATGTCCCCAAAACCTGTGACCACCAACCTGACTTTCATCACCCACCCCCTCCACCATCCACCCTCCACCCCCACCCCTCCACCCTCCACCCTACACCCTACCCCCCCCCCCCCTCCACCCCCTCCCGCACCCTCCGGCCACTAAGTGCCATGCCCTGTAAGTCCAAGATTACACATCTTTTGCCCTCCCCCCTAGTTGCAAGTCAGGATGACATTAAAGGTGTCGTCTGCCATCACTGAATGTTGCGTGATGTGTGCCTAATATACTGAGATGTCGGGTACATTTCCACCACCGGATGCGGTGGCCGAATCGGTAGAGCGTGGGTCTCGTGTGCGGGAGATCAGCAGTTCGGTTCCCGGTCGAGTCAAACCAATGACTTATAAAATCGATACTTGTTTCTTCCTAGCCTGGTGCTCGGCATCAATAGGATGGAGCAATGATTGGTTAGGTCAGTGTCAGGATAATGTGACAGTGGGATATTGGGTCATGGTGCCATCAGCCTGATTTCCCACGGGGGCAGCAAAATAAGGTTGCCATGAGTGTGCACTGTCACAAGTTGGTACCCGTCCTGATATTTGTTGTTGAAGATTTATACTGCCTATCATGGATAAGCCTGAATATACTTGTTTTCACCATTAGAGAGTTTGTCCCTAGAAAGCCCGAGCCTACACTTTTACTGACCCAAGGGATTTTTAACCTCCCACACCACATAGACATGGTATGAGAGCAACTGGCCTTTGATGACGCTGTAAGTTATACACAGCGGTGGAAATCCAAATTGGCAGAGGTGGTGTCACATATCACTTTAGATGTTCCCAGGACGTAAAACTCCAACAACCAACAACAAGCTTGGTGTTACCTGATTAATCATGGGCGCTCTCTAATTGCAGGAGATGAAAATAATGTGAGGTCTGCATTGCCAGCAAGCTGACCTTATTAGATTCATGGGAGGGAGGGGGGGGAGTGGAAATGCGGCTATCTTACGGGTTGAGACTGGGTTGCAATATCTGTATTCCGAGTTCTTCTACTTGTCCCCCCGAAAGGACTGAGTAACAACATACATGTATATGACTTTGTGGAGTTTAAAGGACATATAGCAAATTTAGTAGCAACAGATGACAAATTTAGTAGCAACATATATGTGTATGACTTTGTGGAGTTTATAGGACATATAGCAAATTTAGTAACAGCGTACATGTATATGTGGAGTTTATGAGACAGATGACAAATTTAGTAGCAATATACATGTGTATGACTTTGTGGAGTTTATAGGACACATAGTAAATTTAGTAACAATGTACATGTATATGTGGAGTTTATGAGAGATCACAAATTTAGTAACAACATACATGTGTATGACTTTGTGGAGTTTATAGGACATATAGCAAATTTAGTAACAATGTACATGTATATGTGGAGTTTAAAAGACAGATGACAAATTTAGTAGCAACATACATGTGTATGACTTTGTGGAGTTTATAGGACATATAACAAATTTAGTAACAACATACATGTACATGTGGAGTTTAAAAGAGAGTTGACAAATTTAGTAGCAGCATGCATGTAAACATGTATATGTGTAGTTCAACAGACAGATGGCAAATTTAACAGTTACATATATATGCAGAGTATATAAGGCAGATGGCAAACTTAGTAGATACATACATTTATATTTGGAGTTTGGCTATGTCATAATGGGTAGATGTGTAGGGGTAAAGTCGGAGAGGGGTTCTTACCGTAATAACAAATGAACACACAGTAAACAAAAAAATACCCATAGATAATACCTAGCTAGCAACAACAAAGTAAAGAGAGAGAATATTACCACTGTCTGTGTCCGGTAGGAGAAGGAGAGAAAATAATAATAATTTGGTGGGTTTTTTTTTTTATGCTGCTAAAATTGGAAAAGCTAGACTCAAGCTTTGGTTGGTGAAGATGGCGGACTGTGACATCCAGAGGCGAATGTTGCCTGCGGGCAGCTGAGGGGAGCTAAAAGGATTGAATGCGAGGATAGTGTTCTCTGGGGGCAGAGGGAGGAGGAGGGGGGGCAGGACGAGGGGTAAGGAGGGGTGGCGGGCATAGACCTAGCCAGTCTTAAGGTGGCATAGACCGATGGTGTTGAGTTTCTGGTTTTCTGAGGTAAATATAGAAAGTGGATTGTTATAATCTTACTTTCGTTTGATGTAACTTTCATTTTAAATGGCTGACTTTTGAGATATTTGAAGTGCAAACATGGCAAATTTAATTTTGCTAATCATGCCAAAACTTCTTTTCAAATGGACTGGAATTGTCATTATTTTCTCCTTTTTGTACACTTATTAATTAAACAGGGGAAATATCAACCGCTGGCAATTGGATCTTCCTCATTCCACTCTTCCTTGCCCTATCCTAGCAATACTCAGTCCCAAGCCAGGTATAAGTATAAATTGTATGGCATTAGTTTGATTTAGATTATGTTCAAATGAGTCCATGACCTGTTACATGGGAAACTAACAATCAACTCATTCAGCCATCGTGGAGCTCTCACATTTTTGTAATAATTACCACGCTAACACATAATTGAAAACAGAACGAGACAGTAGTATAAAGTGGCAATTTTAATTCTTTCTATCTTAGCTTGTTACATTACTCTTGATGATGAAATGACATTTTAGATATTTCAAGGATTACAGGCACTTAACCCTATCGATACAATGTATTAGTTGGGTGGGTGGGACGGCAAATCTGCCCGAAAGAAGTACGTCCACTCGGTTTGAAAAGTCTGGGAGAAGTGTCTATCTCCAGTGCGACGTCATCAGCTTTGACCGGAAATCACTATAGGTGGCGTGTCGAGCGGCAGCCATTTTAGTTCTAAAAGTCACTATAGGTGTCGCCAGCAGTCTGATTTTAATTTAACTGCGTAGTTAAGTTAACTGCGCAATAAGCATTTCCAGGAGTATACAGTAGATGGCGCGTCAAACCGCAGCCACAATTATTAGTTCGAAGAATAGGCGCCATGGTCGCGCTGAATGCTGGGATGCACAGTCTCATTCATTCAATTACCCATGTTGCGCACATCATGGACAATGTGAGGATTCTCACTGCCTTCACACACACACACACACACACACACCCTTACACCATACATCATTCAGTGTCTCATTGTTTATGTGCCTGATGGCTTCCTTTCTGGCATAAATTATCATGTTGCTGCTGTCCGAGCAGAAGTGACAAATCTCTTTTCGACAATTAGATCACGTAAGCGGTAATCAAGTTCCAGTTAACGATCGCGTTTCGCCAAAATATAACATGCCCAGTTTTCGCGGTTCATTAAGGAGTTCTGTGTGAAAATGAATTGCAAACCCAGTCTGAAAATAAAAGTGATGTTTCTTCCCCTTCATATATAACCCTGGCTTAAGCAACTCTGGAGAAGCATGAGGGGGGGGGGGGTGAGAGTAGGCGCATGACTTTGCAATTCATTATTAAATAGAACTCATTAATGATGCATCTAAGCCGCAACTGGCACTGGTGAACATCCAGTCGAGGCGAGGGTGGCCAAGATGGCACCACCGGTACAGTGTTGCATCTTATGGAGTATAACAGGAATAATAATTAGTAATATTCCATTCTGGGTCTTTATACTCGCAGAATACGTTATGCATGCCATATATAAGGGAAGCAGGACGTAGCTCAGGCAGTAGCGTGTCCACCTGTGAAGGTGTGGGTCATGGGATTGATCCTGCTCAATAGACCCATTTGCAGTTTGGGCTATTTTCAATTCCAACCAGTGATCCACAACTGGTTCATCAAAGGATGCGGTATGTGCTTTCCTGTCTGTGGGAAAGTGCATATAAAAGACCCCGTGCTGCTTATCAGAAAGAGTAGCCTATGTGGCGGCAGTAGGTTTGCTCCAAAGAAATATGTCGGAATGACCATATGCTTGACGTCCAATAGCCAATGATATGAAAATCAATGTGCTCTAGAGGCGTCGTTCAATAAAACACAAACCCTGCATAACATATATATGATGTATAATGTAATATACAATTATAAATGCAATGAAAACATTTACTCTACATATATTCCTCCTTTGGCGCATTGGTGGAGTGCCCCCAAACCCGCTGTCGGGGTAATTGGCGGGTGGGCCCCCCCCTCGCGCCACGCACACTGGAGGAATTAGATATATATATAATGTGGGAATGTTTTCCATATTGTACCACTTCATAATATTAATTGTACACTCCTATACTGTATATGTAAACAAGGAATTTTTTTTTTTTTAACATTCTGAGCAACATTCTGTTCCCTTGAATAAGTAATTGAAACCCACAGATCGTTGGGTTTATATTGTAGTAGTAGCCTCTGCAGACTATTTGAAATATCACGAGGAAATGTACACTGCACTCTAAATAAGAATGTGCCTAAGGGCGTATTGCCAGATTTCATGTTGAAACCCAATGCCTTAAGTAATTGCGCAAGAGCCAGTATGGTATTGCCAAAGATGGATATGTTTGTGTGTGGAGTTTTGTTTGTGTGTGTGTGTGTGTGCATACATTTCTGTTTCAGAACTACCGTGCATACATGCATTCTATCTAATTGGTGCCATGACCAGAATCAGTCCCCAGCTTGGCCCAGTGTGCGTGTAATTGTGTTTCGTTGTGTTGTCCAGTGAGAGGCAGTTGCAATGGAGAATACTGCTGATATCTTTTTGTTTAATACCTTGAGTCATGCGGGGAATGATGGAGGTAACTTTCTGTCTGCTTTGGGATTCTGTAATCGATGGTTATGTGAGAGAGGCATCGTAAAATGTATGGTTAAAGCTGCATAGTCCGATGAAAACATCACATTTTCAAAACCATAAGAATCATCTAGATTTGATTCTACATATCTAATTTAGATACGGTTTATTAAACATTTGTTGCCACATAGAAGGGAAGATCGAGTCAATTTAATAGAAATTCTTCCTGTAGAAGCATATGGTGTCAGAGTTTTGGGGTGCTTGCCAAAATTAATGTTGTATGCATACACTTAAAATATCTCAAAATTAGCCATTTAAACTAAACGTTACTTAAAATTAAAGTAAGGTAGATTATAGCGAACAATCTAATATTTGTATCTCAGAAAATATCAGAAATTTAAACCCATCGGACTATGCAACTTTAACAACGACAACAAAACCACTATTTCTTCAGCCATCATCGAATCTACTAAGTTAATTAATTTACATTCAAACTCAGATTTGACAAGACATGAACAGAAAGCCCAGGGCAAGCCAAGAAAGGCCAGGTATGGGAAAGATCACGCTAGGGCAAGGTCAAGCAAGCCATTTGGACCAACCCGATTTCCTAACCATTAGGCTATCAAGGCTCCCTGATTTAATCAACCTACCCATGCCTACCTGTGTGGGTGTCTTTTCACCAGGGAAGGTCAGTACGTCAGTACATCTTACCATAATTGTCCCCCTTGAATGTTATGTCTTTACCTAAAGTTCATTTTCCAGTTTTAACTTGAAAAGTCTTTTACTGTTGATTTTATTTCTATTTTACCTGTTTTATCGAATCTTTTTGTGTGTTAAATAACAAGTTTTAAAACATGTAATTTTTTAGTCGGATATATTTAAACCACTGTATTACCCCCACTAGCCGATATCTACATTTTGTGCTGGGGGGTTGGGGGTTGGGGGTCGTTAAACAAACAAACAAACAAGCACAAAATGAATTTTATGTCTGATATTTGCGATAACAAACATCCCGGTAGTGCACTTATAACATATTAACTTATCGTACATACACAGGGAAGGTTCAACACTACGTTACACATAATTCAATCAACGTGACACAAGTACAGTATAAAATGGCATTTATTTAAACTTTTTAACTTGTTACATTACTCTTGATTTTGTGAGTTTTTGAGTCAATGATTCGAGGATACCAGACACTATCCCCAATGAACACTATATAGCTGGGTGGGAGGGACGGTAAATCTGAACCTTATGGACACGTCCTCCCAGTCCAGGTGCTCCGGTCGAAGTGATCGTAAGTGCCACGTCATCGATTAGTTATAAGTAATTAACACCAGGTGGCAGCTCGATCGGTAGATATTATTAGTTCTCGGTTAAAATATAGATGGCGCCAATGGTCTCATCCATAGAAAGCAGTGTACCTGTTTCGCGGGTTAGATTACCCATGTTGATATCAACATTGACAATGTACAACCTGGTCATGCGACCAATGTTGAATCCCCAATATCCGATGTTTACTTTTTGTGCTGGGGTTGGGGGGTGGGGGGGGGGGGTCGTTAAACAAACAAACAAACAAACTGACTGCACCAATGTTCTGTTTTTGTGTGTGCAATTGGGAAACATTTAGCATACAGTGGGATTGAACCCACACTTCTGCCAGTCTGGGACTATCGTCGTAACTATCAGACTATCCTGGCCAGACTATCCTGGCCTCTTGATACATTCAATATTCCCCAAGCCTACCTGTGTATGTGGCATTCCACTTGGGGAGGGCAGTTCATCTTACTTATATGTGTGATGTATAAGCATTATGCGAGTATAAAGCCACTGAAGGGATTTTGTATATTATTAGCCAATGGGCTCTCTGCATGTATTTGCTCCTTACTCATACGGGTACTGGTGGCTCCACCACCGCCCGACCATACTTCCGGCGCTAACATTGTCATATATATGCATATATATATATACAGTAAAACCTCGCTAAATCGACCGACCATGGGACCGAGTTTAAATGGTCCCTTTAGGGAGGTGGCGGGTTTAGGGAGTTTTTTTAAAACGTTCCAATGGTTGTATGGGCGATCGTTTGGGACAGAAATAAAGCGATCGATATAGGGGAGTGCTCGATCTGTGGAAGTGGTCGGTTAGAGAGGTTCTACTGTATATACATATATAATTAGTTTCTTTATCGGGTGTATGTGCCATTATGGCTGAATAAGCAGTGCAGATATGGAAAGGATTGTTTGAATCCCAATTAAATCACTTTCAAGATCCTTTGCGGAGGCAACTGCCTATTTCTTATGATCAAAGGACCTACCATTCCTACCCCACCCTCTCCTGGTACCCGGCCTCCGATATTTGATTATGTATGTAAATTTGATTTTGAGGCTCGCGGATATTGTCACACGTTATTTATGTCTCGGCACCTTGAACATTCTGGTGCATTTGCAGGGTGTATGGTAGGGGTGGGGATGTGTGTGTGTGTGTTTGTGGGTGTGGGGTGGTGCTGATATGGGGCAAAGACCCAACATCCATCCATGAGAGACCATACACGGTGGCCGAATCGCTAGAGCACAGGCCACCCGTGCGGAAGGTCAAGCGTTCGATTCGCTGTCTAATCAAATCAATGACTTACAAAATTGATACTTGTCACATCCTAGCGAGGCGCTCGCCATTATGAGGATAGGGCAAGGATTGGTTTGCTCAGTGTCAGGGTAATGCGACTGAGTTGGATATCGGGTCATGGTGCTGGTGGCTTGGTTTCCCAGTGGGGCAACACTATAAAGTCCCCATGAGTGTGCATTGATTGTCACAATTCGGTGCCCATCCTGACATGACGTTAAATGGGTTGGTTGTTGGGAGTTTTACCTCCTTGCAGCATCTAAGGTCATGTCAGGACGGGCTATGACCTTAGATGTTGCCAGGACGTGAAACTCCAACAAACAAAGGTTCATCCATGAGTCGATCAAGCATGGTGGTAGAGTAGACGGAGTCGTTCGCTTCGAATGAAGCGCCATGCCAACATTGCAGCCAATAATTAAACAATTAAATATGAATATGGCCTTTGTTGCCGGGCTGCCATGTTAGTCTGCTATCACTTCTCTCCTCATGTCGGGTATTTACTGACAGCAGCAGGTCACATCTAGAATAAACTTTTTTCTTTTTCTGTTTTGTTGTTGTATTTCTCTTCCTATAATTTTCGATCCTATAATTCACCATTATGTAATCACACAGATCTATTTCCAAATAGAGGACAATCAGCGAATGGTTAGTTTATACTGTACTTGCCTCTTGATATCCATATCGGATTCTAAAATAGCATTTAAAGCCAGATAATCTGATGAAAGCATCACATTTTCTAAGCGAAAACACTGATCGAGATTTGATCCTACATATCGAACTTAGCAACTAGTGCACTCATTAAATATTCACTGCAGTTGTGTGCTCTTGTCCTCTGCTTGAAAATCGGTCAACAAAGCCTATTATGTCCCGCATTTCGCTGTGATCCAGTGGTCCACAACTGGATCATCAAAGGTTGTGGTATATGCTGTCCTGTCTGTGGGAAAGTGCATATAATAGGCCCCCCTTGCTGCTTATCGCAAAAAGTAGCCTATATGGCGGCAGCGGGTTTCCTCCAAATAAATATGTCAGAATGTTTGACGTCTAATAGCCAATGATAAAAGTAAATATACTTTAGAGGCGTCATTAAATAAACAAACTATTAGCATTTTGCTGTGCTTGTGAACATTAATTGTGCATGGTTTCTACTTAAAATATTCGCATGATTAACCCCTTAAAGTAAACATTACCTCAAACTAACCTAATCTATGTAATTTTATTTTAAATGACAGAAACTCTAAATCAATAGGATTATGCAACCATAGGCTCATCAGACATTCTGACGGTGGAAGTTGATAATTATATGGGATATAAAAACATGACAGTGACTTCATAGCGGTTGGTTGTTGGAGTTTTACGTCCTGGCAACATCTAATGTCAAATCAGGATGGGTTCCAACTTGTGATAGTGTGCACTCATGGTGAATTTATAGTGCTGCCCCACTGGGAAATCAGGATGCCGGCACCATGACCTGATATCCCACTCAGACACATTATCCTGACACTGAGCTAACCAGTCCTTGCCCTATCTTATTAACACCGAGCTGGGAACTGACAAGTATTACTTTTAAAGTCATTGGTTTGACTCGACCGGGAACTGAACTCATGACCTTCCGCATGCCACGCCGGCGCTCTACCGATTAGGCCACCGCCTAGAGTGGTGAAATAAGTCGGATGGCGTCCTTGGCATTTTGCCAGCGTTTAATTATAGTTCTCGGCTTCGGCGAGTCGTGAAATAGTAGGTGTCATCAGCATGTCATCAACAATGTAGGCTTACTAACGAATTACCACTAACAGAAGGACAAGACGGGATGGCCGAATGAGTTGACCGTCCATCTCCCGTTATGGTAGATCGTTGGATTAGAACCCATGGGTTCGAACTCTTATTGAGTCAAACCAATGGCTTAAAAATTGGTACATGTCACTTCCTAGCCAGGCGCTCGGCATTATTAGGATAGGGCAAGGACTGGTTGGCTCAAGGTCAGGATAATGTGACTGAGTGGGATATAAGGTCATGCTGTCAGCAGCCTGGTCTCCTAGTGGGGCAGAACTATAAAGTTGCCATGAGTGCACACTATCACAGGTCACTACCCGTCCTGATATGACCTTAGATATTGCCAGGATGTAAAACCCCAACAACCAACCACCCACTAACAGAAGTCAAGGGGCACCACACCAGCACTTTACGATAGAGGGCGCGCATGGTCACACTCCACTGGGTCAGGGCAATCAAATTAGAATAACACAAGGGTTCGAACACTGGCCGAGTCAAAGCAATCACTTTAAAAAGAATTGATACGTGTTGCTACCTGGCCTGGCATTCTGCATTACTAGGTTAAGGCAAGGAGCAGTGGAATGAAGAAAACCAATTGTCCGTGATTGAAATTTCCCCTGCTTAATTAAAGCTGCATAGTCTGATGAAAACATCAAATTTTCACAATCATAACAAGGATCTAGATTTGATTCTAGATATCTAACTTAGATACTGGTGCACTTATTAAGCATTTGTTGTTACATATAAGGGAATACTGAGTCAATGTAATAGAACCTGTTACTGCAGAAGCCTATGGTGTTCGATTTTTGGCAAGCTTGCCAAAATTAATTTAGCACATTTGCACTTCAAATATCTCATAAGTTAGCCATTTAACATCAAATTTACTTCAAACTAAAGTACGGTAGATTATAACGATCAACATAATACGTTTATCTCCAAAAATGAGAGAAACTCAAAACAATCGGACTATGCAACTTTAACTAATGTGCAAAAACAAAAATAAAAACCGGTCTATGAATGAGGAGCGGGACCTGGCATACTGCCAGGAGGACATTGAAATGATCTCCTTTTGATTTTGTTGTGCTTTTTGTTTAGTTTGTTTATTTCACCTGAAAACAAGAGCTGTTTGATGAATTGCTGTTTCTCCACTCTCACTCAATATTTCAGCATGAGGAGTTGGCCTATATAATCAGGCAAGGCAGACGACATTTGCAGTAACCTGCTTCTAATATCAATCAATACACCTGTCTGGCGGCCAGTTACCGGGATGGTTTGGCGAACGTTTATGTGTGTGTTTTGTTGTGTTTTGTGTGTGTTTTGTGTGTTTTGTGTCTGCTTTGTTGGTGGTTTTTCTGTGTGTAAATTGTAGATCTGTTGAATACTCAATGAATGCACTATGTGCAATCAATGTGTGATTGATGTACTGTCAGGTCATGCTGACGACTGTGTCTGCAAGTAATCGCCATGTTAAAGGATGTTTCAAATCTGATCGTCAGCAATAACTACAAGCGTCTATTACCTCAAATTGTGCTAAGATACTAAACCCACAATCAAACTTGCTTTCATGCTCCCTCGGCTCGATTCTTAAATTCCATGCACAACTTTAATCGTCCTAATATGACCTCTAACTTTCCTATCAGGTCATGGTGGTGGCGGCCTGGTCTCCCAGTGGGGCAGCATTATAAAATCGCCAGAGTGCACACTATCACAAGTCGGTACACATCCTGATATGATCTTAGATGTTGCCAGGATGTAAAACTCCAACAACCAACAACCAAACCAGCACTACCGTGCACCGCCCCACACACTATGAGAGAAGCCTGCCAATGGCTGCTGTTCTCTCCCTGTGTCTCCAAGGCTTCCCAGCAGCCTTCACTCTCCAGACAGATGTCTCGAGGCTATTTTTCTCCTTTTTTATACTTGTTATTATTCACTAAGAACCAAACGCACTGCGCTCTCATTGACAAGTCGATCTGCTCATGCATTCTGAATTGCTACCCATCCACCGATCATTGTGGTTGCATCAGTGGGTTTAAAAAAAATGTGAACTCGGTCTAATTGGCTATGAGGCAATCATAGATAGACGATTTATGTCGTTATTATTATTATTATTATTATTATTTATGTTGTCGTTATTGTATTTGGTGAAATAAATGTGGGTTAATTTGGATTTCGCGCGATGGTGGAAGTGATTCTTTAGTGAAGCATCACACATACAAAAGTGAGCATTAGTACTTGCTTCAATCTCCAAGCATGGGTCGCTGTTGTCGCTGCATTGTCTCGCGTTCAGTGGTGTGTGTGGCACTAAGGATGTGTTTGGAGTGCAAACTGCTGACAGGCGATATAAACAATGGCGTGTGAGCGGAGGAGGAGGGAGTGGGAAGGGGGGAGGGGGGCGCTTCCTTTAAATGGGTCTTCTCATTTGTGCTCGTGCAGATTGCTGTTGGATTTCAGCTCTGGCATGCCCCCCCCCCCTCCCCCTTTCCTCCCATCTGCTGAGGCATTCTATCTGAATTTTGCATCGGTAAAAATAACCTCTTTTGTGAAATTAGCATTTTGCCATGTATCATATAAATATATAGGTTGGTTGTATCATATAAATATTTTGGTTGGTTGGTTGGTTGTTGGAGTTTTACATCCTGGCAACATCTAAGGTCATATCAGGATGGGTACCGACTTGTGACAGTGCACACTCATGGCAACTTTGTAGTGCTGCCCCACTGGGAGACCAGGCCACCATAAAAGCATAACTTGATAATCCACTCAGTCACATTATCCTGACATTATCCTGTCCCAAGTCGGTACCCATCCTGCTATGATTGTAGATATTGCCAGGACGTAAAACCCCATTAAACAAATAACCGATCGTTATGTATTTACCAAAATGAAATTGTTCTTGAAGAAAATAGTCCATAAGATGTATATTATATATTGTGTAGAGTACGCTTTTCTTATAATTTGTCTTCATTTTATTTAGTTTCTGTTTCTTTTATTTGTGTGTATGGCGCCAAAAATAGACTCATAACCCAGCGTTGAAATGAAAATGAAAAAACCAAGCAATGTTCAGAACAATACATTTATTTATCTTGAAAAAAAACCTGCAAAGGAAGACGGGAGGTGGATTATTTCTGTGGCACTGTTTATTATTATCATTTGAGGAATTGTTCTCAAGAAGAGTATTCCGTTGCGATCCACCAGGAGGAAGTCATGAGTCGGTCACAAGTACTGCTTGGATATCCTCTGTGATTGGAAATAGGGAGCTAATCACCCCCGCCCCCTCACTCTCCCAAGTAGGTCAGATTAGTTCCCTGCAATATGACAAATGGGCTCTCAAACATCCAGCACTCAGACCCACAACAGATCTTGAGAAGCGCTATAGCAGATCTTGAGCAACTCTCAGAGCAACTCTCAGAGCAACTCTCAGAGCAACTCTCAGAGCAACTCTCAGAGCAACTCTCAGAGCAACTCTCAGAGCAACTCTCAGAGCAACTCTCAGAGCAACTCTCAGAGCAACTCTCACAGCAACTCTCACAGCAACTCTCACAGCAACTCTCACAACAACTCTCACAGCAACTCTCACAGCAACTCTCACAGCAACTCTCACAGCAACTCTCACAGCAACTCTCACAGCAACTCTCACAGCAACTCTCACAGCAACTCTCACAGCAACTCTCGAGCTGTGGCAAAGAGATCTCAAGCAAATCAGTCTCATGTAGCCACGAGGTTATCTCGCGCTGAGGAAATCTTGAGCATCTGCCGAGCAAATCTTGCATGGCTTTGGGGAGATTCCGTCTAGAAAATCTTATGTGGCTTTGAGTATATCTCACATAGAAAGTCGTGCTTGGCTTGAAGCCGGTCTCGTGTAGTAAATCAGGCATGGTTTCAAGCAGATCTTGTGCAAAAAATCATTGTGGCTTCAAGTAGATCATGTGTAGCAAATCAGGCATGGTTTCAATCAGATCTTGTGCCACAAATCATGTGTGGATTCAAGCAGATCTTGTGTAGCAAATCGTGTGTGGCTTCAAGCACATCTTGTGTAGCAAATCCGTCATGGTTTCAATCAGATCTTGTGCAGCAAATCATGTGTGGCTCCAAGCAGATCTTGTGCATCAAATCATATATTGTTTCAAGCAGATCTCGTGTAGAAAATCATGCATGGCTTCCTGTGGATCTGACCTCGCAAATCTCAAGCAGCTTCAGCGACATCTCATGTAGCAAATCTCATGCAACTTCAAGTATGTATCGCTTAGCAAACTTCATGCTACTTTGCGGAGCAGATCTTACATATCCAATCTAACGTGACTTCAGTTATTCTCACCTTGCAAATATCTGATGGCTTCGAGTAAATCTAGAGTAGCTCTCGAGCGGCAAACCTGTAGCACCATTGAGCTAGTCTCACTGGTTCAGTAGTCACAGTAGATCTCCCGCAGTCCCAGAATAGATCCGGTGAAAGCCCCACCCCCTCATCCCCACCCGAAACATAGCAGATCCCATGCGGCACCTGGCTGAGCAGATCCCGAGCAGGTCCCGAGCAGATCCCGAGCAGATTTTGAGCAGGTTTCGAACTGGTTTCGAACATGTTCCGAACATGTTCCGAGCAGGTTCCGAGATTCCGAGTAGGTCCCGGGCAGATTCCCAGCAGATTCCTAGCAGGTTCTGAGCAGATTCTGAGCAGGTTCCGAGCATATCCCGAGCAGGTTCTGAGCAGGTTCTGAGCAGATTCCGACCAGATCATGAGCAGATTCCGAGAAGATCATGAGCAGATTCCGAGCACATCCCAAGCAGATCCACAGGTGCAGATTCCGAGCAGGTCCCGAGCAGATTGCGAGCAGATTGCGAGCAGCTCCCGAGAAGATCCCAAGCAGATCCCAAGCAGATCCAGAGCAGATCCAGAGCAGATTGTGCGCGACTCACACCCCTGGCTGCCCGCTCCCACGGCGCCTGGCTCATCGGCTCGAGGTTAGTTACATCGATTTCCGCTGCTGGCGCGTATAGTCGATAATGTGTGAATGGCCGATGTAGTAAGTTCAAACCACTACCCCACAAAAACACGAGAGTGTTTTCAACCTAGTTGAAGGTAGGTTCAAAACACTACTGTGGCCATGCTCAAAACACTATCCTTAAGTTCAAAACACTACCTTTAAGTTCAAAACACTACTCTAAAAAAATGCATATTCATTTTCATTTGTAGTAGGGTGAGGCAGTATGCAGTAGTGAGGGGCAGTATGTAGCCTAGTAAGGTGGGGCAGTAGGCGTTGTTATTGGTTGTTTTTTTGCATACTAGCAACATCTAAGGTCATATCAGGATGGGTACTGACTTAATTGTGACAGTGCATACTCATGGCACCTTTATAATGCTGCCCCACTGGGAAATCAGGCAACCAGCACCATGATCCGGTATATCCCACTCAGTCACAATATGCTGAGTGCCAGGCTAGGAAGTAACACGTATCAATTTTTAAGTTATTGGTTTGATTCGATTGGGAACCAAACTCCCAACCTTCCGGATGTAAGGCCCATACGCTACAATTCCGCATCACAATCAGCGTATATGCCCTACTAATACGTTGATCAAATGCTGCATCACTATCAACGTATACTAACACATTGTTAAACGCCGCAGCACTATCTGCATGTGGTGCAGATGCTGCAGCGCTATCAGTGTATACTACTAACACATTGGTAAATACCGCAGCACTATCAGCATGTACTAATACATTGTTAAATTGTTTGGTGTAGTGTTTTGAACGGGGTAGTGTTCTGAACGTCCTACACCGGCAGTGTACGCAGGGAGTGGGCATCGATCCGGACCCACTGTTAAGGGTATTACTGTTAAGGGTATATCAATGGGCCTACCGGGACGGGGAGGTGGGGCTGGCACGCGTTTGCTGTGGGTGTTATATGACATACAGGAAGATGGAGCATGGTCGAGACACACAAGTCAGCGTAAGAGCGGTGTATGATTCAGCAGCTTCTACTGGTACGTCCACAGCAGGACCGGCCCGAATACCAACTCGACGACATCCATACAAGCTATTCAAGAAAAAGAATCAGAACCTACTGCAGGCAACTCTTGTTTGTTTTCACCGAGAAAGTTACCAATGTGTGGAACAGCTGCCGAGTTATCTTCTGGAGGCCCTGAGTATTAGTGCATTTGAATGAAGGATTGAAAGATAGTCATAGTCAGTCAGCTAATTCTGATAGTGAGATATTGTGTCATGTTGCTGACGGTCTGGTCTCCCAATCGGGCAGTACTATTAAGTTTCCTTATCTTGTGGATGGCCTGAGGATTAGTGCATTTGAATGAAGGATTGAAAAATAGTCATAGTCAGTCAGATAATTCTGATAGTGAGATATTGTGTCATGTTGCTGACGGTCTGGTCTCCCAATTGGGCAGTACTAGTAAGTTTCCTTATCTTGTGGAGGGCCTGAGGATTAGTGCATTTGAATGAAGGATTGAAAAATAGTCCTAGTCAGTCACATAATTCTGATAGTGAGATATTGTGTCATGTTGCTGACGGTCCAATCTCCCAGTGGGGCAGTACTAGTAAGTTTCGATGAGTGTGCACTGTCATGAGTTGGTACCCATGGTGATATGACTTTAGATGTAGGTATGGCATAAAACCCCAAACAAACAAATATACCAACCACATCAGTCAGGCACTCTACTACTAATCATTATCATCATCATCATCATCATCATCAGTCCCCTAACCACGTTAACCACAAAAGTCATTGGGGCAGCACCGATGACTTTGCAACCAGTTTTCTCCAGTGTCCCCTGTTCTCCACTGTCGTCTGGGAATTACCGAACACCAAGTCTACGCTCCTTGATGTTGTCTTCCCACCTCTTCTTTTGTCCGCATTCTTTCCTTCCCACTTTCATTCTAGTTGGTTGGTTGTAAGGGTTTTATGTCCTGGCAACATCTAATGTCATATCAGGGCGGTGCATTGTGGAAATGACTACCAGTAATACCAGGTAGTTAAGTAACACACGTGTGTGATGCAGGATTTTGCCGACAGGGTTCAGATGGACCGGCACAACATAACACACCACACCACAACACACCACACCCCAATACACCACACAACACAACATAACACAGCCCCGGAAACACCAGCACACACGGCAGGGGTGAGCGCAGGGTTAATTGGCATCGCAGGCATGTTTAACCCCGTAAACCCCACCGCCCACATACCGACTACACACCCTATCTCTGCCACCATCAGCGCCACATGCTATTCCTGTACTGAACATGCACTCAGTCTTCCTAATGTGGCAGAATGGCGGTCAGAAACTGTCAATCACCCACCAGGCGGGAGGGTGGGAGCGTGGCTTGAAGACAACAGGGCACAAGCCACACCTCCTTTTTTTCTCCCGGATAAGATAAGATCCAGGCCTGGCTGACACTAAAAATAAAAGCACTGCAATGCAGCACTAAATAGCCAGCTGGGTGCTGTACTTTTTATGAAAATATTTACTTTTCGACAAGACCAACTACCGTCTGCTGTAGAGTGAATTCCACTTCAATTTGTGATCAAAAATAGTCAGCATTATTGATTGGTTATCCACAGACGGCGTGTCTGGGGACGAGCGGGGTGAGGGGGTTGGTGGGGAGGGGGGGGGGTAAAAAGTACACTACGGTTAGCGTTGAAAGGATGTGTGAACATCATAGACTGCTGGGACCAGACGGGATGGCCAAATGAGTTAGAGCATCCATCTCCCGTGTTGGTAGATCGTGGGGTCGTGTGTTCGAACCCTGGTCGAGTCAAACCAATGACATACAAATTTATACTTGTTGCTTCCTAGCCTGGCGCTCGGCATTATTAGGATAGGGCAAGGACTGGGCGGTCCGGGGTATTTTGCGATCCGGACTCGATCCGGCATCGTCTGGCATGATCCGGGGGTAATCCATGGGTGGTCCGGGTAGGCCAGGGGTGGACCGGCAGTAGTCTGTGCTGCGTCCGGGCCAGGCTGGGGCTGTTTCGCCCTGGATGAGCCATGTTTTAGCCACGGTTTAACCCAGACCAGCCCCGGACTTGCCCGGACCAGCCCCGACATAGCCATGGACCACTCCCAGACTGCCGGGATGACCACGGATTAACCACGGATCGCCACAGATGACCACGTAATACTCGCGGACTACCCCCGGATGAGTCCCGCATTTCAGGTTATCATCCGGAGGTTGTCCAGGGCTAATCCGGGTAGTCCAGGGGTTGTCTGGGGCTCATCCGAGGTGATCTGGGCTTGTAGTCCATGGCTCGTCTGGGTATGCGTGACCGCGAGGCCAAAAACGAACAAAATAGCGATTTTATCTGGGGCTGTCCGGGACAGTCCGGGTGACTGGTCCGGGGGTGGCCCGGCTAAAAATCCTGGGCTCGTCTGGGTAGGTGTGACTGGGGCTTAAGCTTTGAAAAGATTTCATTGGACTATGCATCTGTAATCGCACTGGATGGCCTAATGAGTCCAGTATTCTGTTTCCCAAGTGGCAGGTGATGGATATGTATTGCGACTGAATCAAACCCATGACTTTAAGCAAAAGTACATACTTCCAGCTACCTTGCCTGGTGTTCAGCATTGCCAGGATATGGCAAGGAGCAGTAGAATGCGGAACACCAATAGACCCCACCTAGTTAAGCTAGTGACATCTATCGGCAGAATTTGGAACCGCTGTGGTCGGGTCGTTTCCCTAACTGCCTATGACTTCACATGTTATATCTCCATAAAGAATGCTAGGAAAAATATTAAAATGTTTGATTATATTCAGATATTCATATCGCAACAGGCAGCAAGCTCTTATCCTTGTAATATATTTTTTTTTTTAAAGACAACTGTATTGTATTTTTCTTCTGGGTTTCACCGCCACTCTCTTCATGTGTATTACACCCCTCCAGTTAAGCTAGTGCCATCTATTGGCAGAATCTTGAACCACTCTAGCCGGGTACTTTCTAACTTAACTAGCGGGGTCTATTATCCTTATTTGAAATGTCACTGGCTTAATCAACCAATTTGAAATTGGTTTGACTCAGCTTCGATCACAAACCTTAAGTATTCCGTGTGGGGAGGTGGAGACTACTGGCAACACTATTGCCGCTTCTGCTGGTTGAAGCGACGTGACGTCAGCATCCGGACGTGACGTCACGAACCGGACCTGACGCCACACCATCATCCATTTGCTTGGCTCATTGGTCTCATTGTGGAGAGTGTGCTGGGTCTGGGAGGATCTAGATCTTTTCCCGTCCGCTAGACCCGTTGTGGAGAGTGTGCTAGATCGGGTAAGATCTAGATCTTTCAGCGTGGTCAGACCCATTGTGGAGAGTGTGCTAGATATGGGAGGATCTAGATTTTACCGCATCGGCCAGACCCATTGTGGAGAGTGTGCTAGATCGGGGAGGATCTAGATCTTGCCACATCGGCCACACCCATTGTGGAGAGTGCAATAGATTGGAGAGGATCTAGATCTTGCCGCATCAGCCAGATGCATTGTGGAAAGTTGCTAGATCGTGGAGGATCTAGATCTTGCCACATCAGCCAGACCCATTGTGGAGAGTGTGTTAGATCGGGGAGGATATAGATCTTTCCGCATCGCCACACCCATTGTGGAGAGTGTGCTAGATTGGGGAGTATCTAGATCTTGCCGCGTGGACCAGACCCGGCCGGCTTCCCTCTCAGATCCATCCATCCACTGGTGATTGGTTTGATCCCGGAGACCTACTGTTTAAATTGCTTCAATCCTGCTAAGGCACACGTGTCTTTCTTTTTATTGGCGTTATTTTTTTAACGCGTTCATCTAGGAAGGAGTCTGTTCCAGGTGTGTGTGTGTTGCTAACTAATAGCTGACAATTCCCCTTCCTCCCCCCCCCCCCACCCACCCCCCTCCCGCACCAGACATAAGTAGCATAAATCAAGGAAGCGTGTTCAACAGATCATAATTAAGATAATTGGACTTTGCCATGCAGTAAAACCTTTCTATACCGATCCCTCCACAGATCGACCACTCCCCTATATCGATCGCTTTATTTGGCTCCCATAAATACCACTTAAAGTCGGTCTCATGTTCGGTCGATTTAGAGAGGTTTTACTGTATATGCTTTTTTTTCTGTGGATAAAATTAGAATTCAGTCATACATGACTGATGGATCCTTAGCAGATCCCTCATGCGGAAGCTGTTTGTTTAGTAGTGAATCAAGCCCCTGGACTGGGAAGCAAGGGCGACTGGGGTACATTGTACCAAGTGTGAATTCTCTAAAGAGGCTGGTTATATATTTGTAGTATACAACACGGTGCCCTGATTTACACACAGGTCACCTCACACTGCAACATTTCTCTTATTCTGCCAATAAAGCTACACCATGTTTGATGAAGCCTCTGACTGACTAGGAGAGACTTCTTGCATTTCCATCCCGATGGGAGCTATCTAAATTATTGCAGAGGCTTGTGGGTGGGAAACAAAGAAATGTTCCTTTCCTTCCAGACAAGTTGGTCATTGTGGCCTTAATGAGTGTTGGGCCTAGCTGCGTAGTAAGCATGCAGGGTTTTATGGTAGACGCTGATGACAATTTATATTGGCAACCTTCACAAGGTATTGTCTTTCTTGATCAGGTAAAGGGGAGGGAGGGCTTTGCACTCTTGCTGTTAAATAAATATCTCATTTCCGAGATTTCAGAGTTGGTGACCACCTAGCGGCAAATTGGCCATGCATGGATAGGGGATGGGTGGAAGCACAGTACAGCACTGACGCTGCTACGGATATATACAGGAATGAGTATTTTATTTCAAGTTTAATAGTAGTTAGCACAATTTCACTGAAACCCAATTTAAAAGCAAACGTAAGGCAGGAGATACGTTAAGTTTGGTCATCATAGACCGCGTATTTAAAGGTTTAAACTGACTTTAAAGTTGCATAGTCCGATGAAAACATCAAATTTTCAAAACCAAAACACTTATCTAGATTTGATTCTATATAGTCAACTTAGTTAGACACTGGTGCACTTATCAAGCATGTGTTGCTGCATAGAAGGGCATAATAAGTCAATTAATATAACCTGTTTCTACTTAAGTCAGAGTTTTGGCGTGCTTGGACATCAAATATTTCCTAACTTAGCCATCTAAAATGTAAGTTACTTCAAACTAAAGTAAAGTAGATTATAACGATTAGTATAATATATTTATCTCAGGAAATAGCAACAACTCAAAAGCATCGGACTATGCAACTTTAAAATATGGGTTCAGTTACCCCCTATTTCTATAGTGTCCCATATAAAGACCCATGTTGCCAATGGGGGAGTTGGTGCAAAGATCCAGCAGGCAAATTGGACCACACAAATATCTTCTGACAATCATATGGAGATGCAAACTGCAGTGGTATGGCCATATTTCCCATTCATTAGATGTAGCCAAAATCATCTTGGAAGGCACATTGAAAGGGGGAAGAAAACAAGGTGGACAAAGGAAGAGGTGGGACGACAACATCAGGGAATGAACAGGCCTGGAGTTTGACAAGTCCTAGAGAGTTTGACAAGTCCTAGAGAGTTTGACAAGTCCTTAGGATAGGATGTAAAACAACAAACAAAAAAACAAAAAAACCACTGCAGGTGTTAGTTTAAAATGTCACTATTGTTATGGACCACCTGTTTTACTCCACCCGAGGAATAATAAGGTGATACCGAAGTTGCTTCAAACTCCAGGCCATACCGCAGTTTATATCTACCAACGTCAAAATAGGAGTTGTGACCTATCACTGCCCAGCCGGGTTGCAGGTAACCTCCCATTGGGGGGGGCACTTGTGATAGAGATGGAACAGTCCACCATTGGGGATGTTCCTGCTCGCGTGCTGCCATCTTATCGACAGAGGTCAGTGTAGTCGAGACTGCCACTGGGTGGTAGTGGGGCTCATAACAAACTACTACACTATAGATCACACTTCAAGGTCAGAAAAGGTCATAGTGCCAAGACTCGTGTCAAAGGTCAAGGCATGTGTTGCATCATAATGGCGCCTTGGCGTTCATGTCCTGATTGCTCAGCAAAACTCCCACCCACTGTGTACAGGAAGCTTGGTTGCTGCGCATGTGTGTCACCCATGTTGTGAGGTGCGCCCTGTGTTGCACTGTATGCTTGTTTCTTCTTCTTCTTGATGCTGTGTTTATACTGTCAATAGCATGTAAGCTCGAGTGCTCGGGCTTGTTTTCAATGCTGGCCAGTTGTAGTAGTGGTTTAATCTTATCACACAGTAGGATGTGATAAGATGTTTTTGTTTCTCAGACAATAGCAGGTACATGGTGATTATTTAGTATATGTAGATGTTTGAGCTTGTTTTGTGTGGTCTACATCCTGTTTGGATGAAGCTTGGCTGTTTTGGGAGATCAGGGGATCCGACCCCATGGGTTCGCGGATTCGAACCCTGCTAAAGTCAAACCAATGACTTAAACCATGTATACCTGTTGCTTCCTAGCCAGGCGCTCGGCATTATTAGGGTAGGACAAGGACCTGTTGGCTCAGTGTCTGGATAACGTGACTGAGTGGGATATCAGGTCATGATGCTGGCAGCCTGGTCTCCCAGTGGGGCATCGCTATAAAGTCGCCATGAGTGCGCACTGTCGCAAGTCGGTACACGTCTGATATGACCTTAGATGTTGCTAGGATGTAAAACAACAACAAACAAACAAAAAAGAAGATGAAGCTTGGTTACTGCGCAATGCAATACTATGCTTGTTTCTGGCGTGGTTTATATCATGTGTGCTAGAATCTTGGTTACTGCGCAATGCAATACTATGCTTTGTTTCTGGTGTGGTTTATATCATGTGTGCAGGAAGCTTGGTTACTGCGCAATGCAATACTATGCTTTGTTTCTGGTGTGGTTTATATCATGTGTGCAGGAAGCTTGGTTACTGCGCAATGCAATACTATGCTTGTTTCTGGCGTGGTTTATATCATGTGTGCAGGAAGCTTGGTTATTGCGCAATACAATACTATGCTTGTTTCTGGCGTGGTTTATATCATGTGTGCAGGAAGCTTGGTTACTGCGCATGCGTGTCACCCATTTTGTGTGGCCCGCCTTGTGTTGCACTATACGCTTGTTTCTGGCGTGGTATACATCCGCGACATTAGCGGGTGTTATTGAATCTCGTGGATTAACCTTTCATTTGGTGAAATCTACTGCAGCTTGAATGTGCACTGGGGAGACTTGTATGATAAATAAGCACATTACCGGCGTGTTGCAGCGTGTGAATGCACGTGATGCCCTGGTGTACTTCTCCACGTGGGCCGAATCTGTTATATATATATATATATATATATATATATATGTATATATTCATATTATAAGAAAAATCCTCCGATGCAACTGATGTTTTTTTAGAGTATACAGATAACGGATAGCGCTGGAGGTGGCGTCACCAGTCATGACAGATGAAGGAGGCAGGACAGTGTATCTTGTAATAATAATAATATTAAGGAAATAATTCCCTTCCACGCCTTTATACTCACATAATGCATTATGTATCACATATACTGTATGTGTCCCAATAGAAGAATGCTACCCAACAGAAGCACACCCCCCATTTCAAGAATGAAAGCACGCACAAATTTACGATCCTATTCAGACTGAATGCACATAAAATAAGACAATCCCACTTTATTTCAGAGGCATGACAAAAACAAATTAATGACATTCTTTAACTTTGAATAGATGCGCATCCATGTGTATTTATATATATATATATACAGTAAAACCTCTCTAGACCGACCCCTCCACAGACCGACCACTCCCTTATATCGATCCCATGGTCGGTCGATTTAGAGAGGTTTTGCTGAGTATATAATTATATATATGGTAGAAACGATAAAAGGGTTGGATTATGCAACATTAAATGCCGAGAATTGTTCCACACTGAGTGTCAATCTTGTGCAACACACGGGAGAAGTGGCTTCGTTGTGTGTGGCACAGGCTGAACTGAATTGTTGATGTTCGTGATAATGCATAATAGAACGAGAAATCTGATACCGCGGCTAAACAGTGCAATATCAACCCAATCCAAGAGCAAGGAAACCACAACAACAAAACCATGCCAAACGATTCGCTTAAAATGGCCTTTTAGAAAATGGCGTTTCGCTTTGGAATTAGATTTGGGGCTGGTGGTATGTGGGTTTTGTTTGTTTGTTTGTTTATTTGTTTGTTTAATGACCCCCCAGAACAAAAAGTGAACAGCGGCTATTGGGGGGCCATACAGTGGCAAAACATATCTGAGTAAAGAATTACATTTAATATAGAGCACAGAAATGTACGTTAAGAAAGCACACAACTGTGGTAAAATCACAAGTGGTGTATGATTAATAGAATCAACAGTAAAGGATCTTTCAAGAGGAAAATGGAAAATTTATTTAGGTTGCTGACGGGTAATAATGGCGGGTTGTCCACTGGGGAGAAGCCGAAAGGATTACATGCGTTGGTTGTCGGCAGTGTAAGGGTTGTGTCAGCCCGGCCGTCTAACTAGCAGAAGGCTTTGTTTGTTTGTTGGGGTTTTCTGCCCTAGCAACATTCATATCATGACAGGGCGGGTACTAATTTGTGACAGTGCACGGTGCACAGTGCACACCCATGGCAACGTTATAGTGTTGCCCCACTACAAGACCAGGCCTTCAGGACTGTGACTCAATATCCGGCTCAATTATGTCGTCCTGATATTGAGCTAACCAGTCATTGCCCTAATCTAATAATGCCGAGCGCCTGGGTAGGAAGCGACAAGTATAAATTTTTAAGTAATTGGTTTGACTCTACCAGAGATCGAACCGATGGGTTTGAATCCCACGATCTACCAAAACGGGAGACGGACGCTCAACTCATTCGGCCATCCCATCTGGTATATATAACATTGATGCTTGTCGCTTCCTAGCCAGGCACTCGGCACTATTACGATAGCGCAAGGACTGGTTGGTTCAGCGTCCGACTAATGTGACTGAGTGGGATATCAGGTTATGGTTCTGGCGGCCTGGTCTCCCAGTGGAGCAGCACTATGAAGTCACCATGAGTGCACACTCTCACAAGTCAGCACCCGTCCTGATATGACATTAGATGTTGCCAGGACTTAAAGATCAACCATCCTAAACATGGCTACGAGTAGTAGGGAAAGCGAAGCTTCTGCTTCCGGTTTGGAGTAATTAGCACAACTACGTCCGGACAGTGAGTGAGTTTGAATGAGGTTGTTTTATATTATAGTTAGGCTTCGTCTCAGACAGTCAACAGGTGGATTTAGGCCTATGAATCAATGCAGGGCCCACCTCGACTTGTCTTAATTAAACCCCACAGAGGTTTGAACACTGCTTGGGTGATAGGATTTGGGACAGCCTCCTTTTGGTGCTGTGTTATCGCATGCCATGAATAGGTAATGTTCCTACTACGAGCAGCTCGCTCCGCAACCACCCACCCAACCCTAGCATACACACCCCCCCCCCCACACACACACACACAGACCCCGCCTGGAGCGCCCCTAGCGAGAAAGGCTGGCGGTGACAGCCCTGTGGTGGCCCTGTAAGAAGTACGGCCGCAGTTGGCAGCAGGGGCCGAGTACAGAGGACGGGGGTGAGGGGAGCATGGGCGGGGTGTGGGGGATGGGGGGGACAAGGGGATGGGGATGAGGGGAGCATGGGCGTGGTGAGGGGGAGACAAGGGGGCGGGGATTAGGGGATTAGGGGCGGGGTGTGGGGGATGGGGGGGGGGGGACAAGGGGATGGGGATGAGGGGATCATGGGCGGGGTGAGGGGGGGGATAAGGGGACGGGGATGAGGGGAGTGGGGGGGGGGACAAGGGGAGCATGGGCGGGGTAAGGGGGGGGTACGGGGATGAGGGGGCGTGGGCGGGGTGTGGAGGGGGTAAGGGGACGGGATGTGCAGGGAGGGGGGGCAAGGGGGCGGAGGGGGGCAGGGGAGCAGTGCTAGGGTGTGTGTATGAAGGGAGTGATGTGGGGTATTGTGTGTGAGGGGGGGTGAGGGTATGGGGGGGGGTGGGGGGGGGGGGGGGGGGCTATGGGGGGAAGGGTTGTGATCTATTCATGCACGTTGCTATGGCTACCTCGTTCCAAATGCCCGAACAATGGTTCCTTAACAATATACCGACAGATTGCCTAAAAAGGAAACAGCAAATGCCATTGTACCGTGTGTATTATGTATGGAACCATTATATAAGAGCATTTCCTCCTTAGTTATAATATGTGAATGATGTATTTAATTAGTAATAAACAATGTGTTTTATTCCTAATTCAGTTTTGAGTTTTATAATTTGCATGAAAATTTCCCAATTTTTCGTTGTAAAATAATGCAGCAAATATTGTGGGTTGTACAATATGTACAGTGCACTGTGTTGGGAATATAAATGTAGTTTTACTTGTTTATGCGGGGTGACACTTTGCACTCCATGTACCTCATTTCATATTCCCTCAGAGGATGGGGCGGCCAGCCTGTGTTCTGCTAGTTGGGCTCAAATGGGCTCCTCATGCAAAGAGTTTGCTGCGTTGCGGAAACTCTGTTGATAGATGATGGTACTGACATGAAGGCTTAATTGATTGATAACAATAGCCCGAACAACATTCTCCAAAATGTATAGAGTGTTAACATCAAGTAAGATATTAATACAAACAAGGAAGCGTATTCTTCAGTGTTATGTGTGGTCTACTCTAATGTATGGGGCAGAGACATGGACAATCTCTAAGAAAATGTACAAACGTTTAGCAGCATTTGAGATGTGGACTTATCGAAGGATGATGAAAATATCATGGACAAAGAAGATCACCAACAAAGAAGTTCTCAGAAAAATTAAAAATAAGAAAAGCTTGTTTGCCACTATACAGACAAAGAAACTTATTTATTTTGGCCACATCATTCGTCAGAGTTCAATATACCGTACATTGTTGGAAGGGAAGGTGAATGGCAGCAGAGGGAGGGGGAGACCAAGAACATCATGGTTTACAAATATTTCACAGTGGACAGGCTTGAATTTTTCACAGTCTATCAGAACAGCACAACATCGGGACAAGTGGAGAACCATTGCATCCAACCCTCGACTAGAGGATGGAACTATTGATTGATTGATTGGTGATGGCTTAAAACCGTGTTTAGCACCAAATGTTTCATTCACAGTGAAAAGATAGTGATATTTATTCTGTCAGGTTTCTTTCATGAAAATATGTATGTGATCTATAGCGAATTATGCGAGTATGAAGGCGTGGAAGGGAATTATTATCTATTTTATTGTACTGATTATTCTATGCCACCTCCTCTGCTCGATGGTGGCGCCACCACCGGTTCCCATTGTCACTACTGGGCATGACAAGCCGTAGATAAAGGATTCTCCCCGTACTTGTAGTACACGGGTGAATGACAACGTAGTCTAAATACTGGCGAAAATAGCTTTAGTATGGAAGAGGAAGTAGAATGGCTGCCTCCAATATCAAATAGGTACTTATATTGGCACAGAGTTGGTGAAATGGGAGAGAATGCAAAAAGACAATATGGCGGTGATAGAACGCCATCAATTTCACTTTTAAATTCTTTTAAACTAGATGTTTTTCAACTCAAAAGTAGCGGGGGAATATGAAGACATATAAAGAATAAGTATTGCTTCTTAGATTGGAAAACTAGGTTCTCATTTCATTTCCCCACATTTTTGACAGCTTTGATATAGGGTTGGTATTCACCCGTGTACAGGGTGAATACTTTATCTAGGCAAGCCACCACTCGCACCAGATGGGAACCAGATGGGATGGCCGAATGAGGTAGAGCATCCGTCTCCCATGTTGGTAGACCATGGGATTGTCAGTTTGAACCCTGGTCGAGTCAAACCAATGTCTTAAAAATGTATACTTGTCACTTCCTAGCCAGGCACTTGGCATTATTAGGATAGGTCAAGGACTGGTTAGCTCAGTGTCAGGATAATGTGACTGAATGGGATATCAGGTCATGGTGCTGGTGGCCTGGTCTTCCAGTGGGCAGCACTATGAAGTTGCTATGAGTGCGCACTGTCACAAGTCGGTACCCATCCTGTGATGACCTTAGATGTTGCTAGGACTTAAAACAACAACAAACAAACAAACGCACCAGACGATATACACTCACCCCACTATTATTGTCTTGTGCATTTGTTTATACTGTAGCAGCCCCTTTATATGTTTATATTGAGATTTACACGGAAATCTGATATGGTTAGATTTGTGTTACATGACAAATAGTTTTGTGCCTGACTTGACATGTTCTTGCCGGTTTGAAACCTCTATTTGCTCTCCGAGAGAGTGCCGCTGGTAACTTGCAAAAGCTAGCAGCACTTAACACTTTTGCAGGCAGCTTTCATGAAATGTCATTAAGACCGACTCATGGACGCAACTCTCACAGCAGAGAGCTAAATGGAGAGCGGCAGTCAAGTAATGAAAGCAGTCTTTGTCGCATCGTGACCGACAGCATGATGATGATGACATGATAGCAATAATTATTTCAGTGGAATCTTGACGTGGTTAAACTTGCTTATCTGCTCGGTGATAAAAGCAGAGCGGAGTACACCTGTTCGCAGAGGCATGCATCATGTCTGAACGTGAAGTGGGCATAGTTTACTTGTAACTCCTGCTTAATGCATGTTATTTGTCGCTAGTTTTGCTGGTATTAGCCATTACTAGCTTACCCTAAGAACTAGTTGGTTCAGTGCCTGTATAATGTGACTGAGTGGAATATCAGAATATGCTGGTGGCAGCATGGTATCCCGGTGTAGCAGCAGTATACAGTCACCACGAGTGCGCACTGCTACAAATTAGTACCCATCCTGTAATTACCTCAGACGTTGCTAGGACGTAAGACTACAGTAAGCCAAAGAAGAACCTACTCGCTTGAACCGGTTGTGTGAAGAATCAAATTTCCCACACAAATATATTCGCAAACGGTGATATTCCCTTGGGTATTAGTTTTTAGGATAGGGCAGGAACTGGGCGACTCAGGGTCAGGATTATATGACTCAGGTCATGGTGATGGTGACCTGGTCTCCCAGTGTGGCAGCAGTATAAATGTACACACTGTCGTCAGTCGCTATCCGTCCTTATGTGACCTTAGATGTTGCCAGGACGTAAATCTCCAACACCCAACCAACCAAGTGGGTTTTCTAAAGTCCAGTGGACACATAATGAATTTATCCTTATATAAGTGTATGCACGAATTGTTCCTAGTTGTTCCGAGTTGTTCCGAATTGCTCCAATTTGTTCCGAATTGTTCCGAATTGCTCCGAAATGCTCAGATTTATTCTTAGTTGTTCTATTCTGCTCAGGGTTTCGCTGACCTGTTGTGAGTTCCGTTGAACTGCTCTGAATTAATGTGGGAAAATAGAGTTTCTCTATGTTGCTCTGATTTGGTCTGATTTACTCTGATTTGCTAGCAGTTATTCTTCCTTGCTCTGAGCTGCTCTGAGCTGCTCTGAGCTGTTCTAAGCTACTCCTGCTTGCTCTGAGATGTTATGAGCTGCTCTTGCTTGCTCTGGACTGCCCTGATTTGCTCTATTTTGCTCTAAGCTACTCGTGCTTGCTCTGAGATGTTCTGAGCTGTTGTGAGGTACTGTGAGCTGTTGTGAGGTACTGTGAGCTGCTCTGAGCTACTGTGAGCTGCTCTGAGCTGTTGTGAGCTGCTCTGAGCTACTCCTGCTTGCTCTGATATGTTGTGAGCTGCTCTGAGCAACTCCTGTTTACTATGAGCTATTCTGAGCTGCTCTGAGCAACTCCTGTTTACTATGAGCTATTCTGAGCTGCTCTGAGCAGTTGTGACCAAATGTGAGCTCCTCTGAGCTCCTCTGAGCTACCCCTGCTTGCTCTGAGCTACTTTGAGCTGTTGTGAGCTGCTCTGATCAGTTGTGAGCTAATAGGAGCTGCTCTGAACTGTTGTGAGATGCTCTGAGGTGCTCTGAGATACTCCTGTTTGCTCTGAGCTACTCTGAGCTGTTGTGAGCTGCTCTGAGATGTTGTGAGCAACTCCTGCTTGCTCTGAGCACTTCATCTCAATGCGGCATCCATAAGGTGCCATTCGTCCACTGAGAGGGTGCAGACACGGCGTAATGATGGTCGGTTGTCAGTGCTTCTGGGAAAATGGTTGTGCATGAAGCAGACACCAGCATTGATTGATCGCAGACAATGATAGGGGCAGGTGGGAGTGAGTGGACAGGATCTGGCAGCCAAGATTCTGCAGTTTCAGCGCTAACAAATGGGGGCGACATGCGCTTATTTAATTCATTACCTGATTAGACCCTCAGGTCTCACTACAGTGGCTGGTGTAAGGGTAAACTTGCCAATTGCTCGCCACCTGAGGGTCTCACTACACAAATATTGGATAAATATGTTAGGGAATGTGAAAACATTTGCAGACTAATATTTGCAGATTAACTGCTCGCGAAATATTGTTTCAGTGCAGTGGCTTATGTATGGACAAATATGTTTGTGAATGTGAAAACATTTGCAGACTAATATTTGCAGATTAACTGCTTGCGCAATATTGTCTCAGTGCAGTGGGTGATGATGTATGGGTAAATATTTGTAGTGATTCATTTGGGTGTACAAGCAGAAAGATAATCCCTGATGGGGGATCTCGATCGAACAGACCCTACCGTATTCAATGGTTTAATGAAAATCCCCAGAATCAATACTGCCTGTACCCTATGGTTTCATCATCGTATTCATTATGTGTCAGCATTTTGAATTTTTTACATTTTTTGGTTGCAAATGAAAGCTGGAAATCTCCCCTTTACGCCTATGTAAAATATAAATTGATGAGATAAAAAAAAAGATGTAGTCCATGATTAAGCTATGTCGTATGGCAGTATAACATGTGTTGCTCAGATGTAACACATGTTTAGGACACCACACAGTCTGCTTAATAACATTCTAAGCAGAAGTAAATAATTTCATACTTAGAAAGATATTAATCATGGCATAATATACAGAAATATGTAGTGCTGATATTGATTTTTTAAAGTAATTCCCAGCCATGGTTTATTCGCTGAATAATGTGTGTACAGCACGCTGTGTGGCATCCAGACACCACTGGTTACATCTGTGACAGGAATTTATAACGTTATTTCTGAAGACATGAAATAATTAATTTTTTCTAAATTTAAGCATGCATACATGTTAATAAATACTTCCTGTTTGATTTGGGAACTGTTTTGTTTGATATATCAAGATGTTAGTAAGGATGCAACCATGTCCCATATGTCATGTTACAAATGGCTAAGGGTAAAATAGGGTTGTTTGGTACAAAAACACTTGATAACTAAAAGGACCATAGTTGCACACAGTTTACTTTATTTCCCTTAGTTCTTACATTAAATCTGAACATGAATATGAACAGTATAAGGAAAATAATAACTAGGACGTTTTTTTATTGATGTTTCTATACTATATATCTATATATATATATATTTACAAGCTTAACAACCACGCTCTTTCCATAGTTTAAAGCTTGCTCCTGCGGTGGACTACATGGGTCTTCGGCCCATATAACTAAGGCTCATAGTGGACACCACTGACATGGATGTCGCAGACATAATGGTCATCGCCGACTTCATAGTCCCACCATAGTCCCAACCAATGTCATATTCACTGCCATTTAAGACTCGTTTGTCAGAATTCTTTGTGACTACACAGACAAAAATACACACACATTCGCTTTTATCTATATAGATTTATTTATATTTTGTAGGGATAAATAGTTTATATTCTTCAGACCCTTTGACGTCAGTAGAAGAATGGATGTTGTGGACAAGAGCTCATTGTGCAGCATACTTTATTGATGAAAATGTATTTGAGAGGATTTCCACCACTAAGTGATTATAGTGGCAAGAACTAATGTTCATGCTTTGTGAGGAAAATGCCTATTAGGCATGATATTGCTATTTCTTAAATATTCAACCAAAGTTGATTCTCAGAGTTCAGTGTATTAGTATGTGCGTTATAGTATGTTTTCCTATGGGGATACTTTGGTTCATAGATCATGGCGACATACTTACGTGCATTGATTTGCAACTCATTGATTTCTAGGACACTTGCGTTCCTTCACGGCTCTGGCTATACCTGATAACAGACTAGAATATCGACGGAAATAAGCGGGGTTAATTGATACCGGTCATCCTAATTTAATCAGGTAACAAATAATCTAAGGGATCCACAAATGCATCACGCTTATATTAGTATAGGGTTGAACGCTAATTATTTTCATGGTATTTTATAATTGATTGTAGGCTCATGCTTCCTGTGTAAAAAGTATATGACTTATGCATTCTGTGTACAAAGAAAGAGTATATGGCTTATGCATTCTGTGTAAAACGTGATGATTAAGTAAAGAATATCGCCGATTAAAAGCTAAACAGGTATTGTCAGGAACATGGCATTTGCTGTTGATATGACTTGAGATCAACATAAATTAAATCAAATCAAATCAAATCCACAATATTGTCCTGTTGGTGAAGGGGTGTTATTTCTCTGAACGCACACTTTCACGAGCACCGGTCTTTCCAGCCATAATTAATTATCAACCATTTCCACTAATGAATGACAATAACTCAGAAGTGCAGCCAAGTACATTTTATATTGGGATTAATAAATGCCAGAAGTCAGTCCTTTCTTTCTCTTTTTTTTAATCCCTTTCTTTATGTTAATTAACAAGAAGAGTACCCAAACACATGTTATATCGGGCCTAACTAATAAATGCCAGAAGTGATTTCCGGTTTGTTTCTAGTTTTCTTTGTTTTTAAATATGCATTTTTGAATGAGCAAGACATCAACACCAATGTCCAGAAATAAATCTAAAAGAAATCGAAATCTCCACAACCCCCATCGCCTTCCCACTGTAGTCCTTAATACAGGGTGGGTTCCCTTCGCCCAAACCCTAAATGTATCCTAACTATGGAGACTCTTGATGATAAGGTCAGATTTAGGACTAGAATAGTAGAATTTGCTCCCCCTTATCAGTGCCAGTCAACGGTTGTAATCCATCGATCGGCGTATTTCTCACGGCCGGCCCCTGCTGCTCCCCCCCCCCCCGTTCCCCCTCCCCCTCTCCCTCTCCCTCCTCCTGCCTCCCCTTCCAAGCCCCCCTCCTCCGTCGTCCCTCCCCCGTCCCTCCCCCGTCCCCGTGCCCGTCCCTCCTCACCCTCACCCATTCCCCTTTCATCCCTCCCCTCTCCCTCCTCCCGTCCCCCTCTTCCCTTCCCCCGGTCCCTTCCCTCCTCTCCCTCCCCATCCCCCCCAATCCCCCTCCACTCCACCGTCCCACTGTCCCTCCCCTCCTCTCTCATCCCCCCCCCCCACTCCCGCTCCCCTGTCCCCCCCCCCTCACCCTCTCAGTCCCCCTTCCCCTTCCCTTCCCTGCCCCTCCCCTTCCCCTCGCCCCGCATCCCACCTACTCCTCCTCCCCTTCCCCTCCTCTCCCCTTCCTCCTCCCCTTCCCCTCCTCTGCCCTTCCTCCTCCCCTTCCCCTCCCCCTCCCCTTCCTCTGCCCTCCCCCTCCTCTCTCCCCAGCCCCCAACTTTCACCCTCATCCCCCTCCCTCTACCCCCTCCCCCCTCCCCTCCCACTCCTCTTCCCCTCCCGCTCCCACTCCCCCTCCCCCTCCCCTCCCCCTCCCCCTCCCTCTATCCCCCCACAGTGTCGCCCCCTACTGGCCTGCCCACAGTGATAAGGAATGGGCTGAAGACGGTCCATGGGCATCCAAGGGAAAGACTGCTTTAGAGATTGCCTTTCAGCTTTGCCTGGCCTGGTTCTAAATCCTTTTAAGCTCTCTACAATGTTGATGTTTCAGTCCTCAGTGTGTCTTCGCCTTTAGGTAACATGTGCAAACCCTGATAAAATGCGAGGTCATGGTGTAGTGAAACTGTACCATTTGACCAGCCATCCATGCAAACCTTTTATTTGGTTTACTATATTTAAACAGCTTGGTTTTACTGCATCTGAAAATAAGCATATTTGGCATTTGAAATAATAATAATACCATTAATAATAATAATATATATCATTGGAATGCATAGATGGTCCTATATTGCAATGTGTAGCATCATATGGAAACACGTGTGATAAGTATTTTCTTTGGATAGTTACTTCAAACCTTTGCAATATATTTCTACTTCGTCTTCAATTCAGTCAATAGACATCCCTGAGTGTCTTGGACCTTAAACCCCATATATATTATGTCCCGGCTTCAATTCAGCCAATAGACATCCCTGAGTGTCTTGGACGTTAAACCCCATATATATTATGTCCTGGCACTAAATAGATAGTCTTTTTTTATTCATATGTCTATAGGTGTGGAAGCTGGTGGGTTCTAACCCTGGCCGAGTCAAACAAATTGTAGAGTGGGTGTTCGAGTCTGTGGCTATGTAGGTAGGCTAAAGTTAAAAACAATACAGACGAAGAGAAAGAGAGAAAGTAAAGCAAAAGTAAGAGTGTATGAGAGAGTCCAAGCCCCTCTGGTGTATTATATATAGTACATGGATTCTTGGTATAGGATCATGCCATTCACTTCAACCAATAGGGATGCAGCATTCCCAGTTCCTCCAATAGGGACTCAGCATTTCTGGTTGCCATGACCACCAGTGGTCTGTCCACCATCAGAGCTGGTTGACCTATGGCCACCACCAACCATAACCCCTGTGTGCATTGACCCCTACCTCAGCAGAGAGCCAGGCCCTGAGTGCACTCGCCCAGACCTGCCAATCATCCCTAATTCTATAATTACCTGCCCTCAAGCATGGGCCAAACCATATATACACATACACAAGATACATATATATACACACTCTTGGCTGGCCACACAGAATAATAATAGAGGATTTCCATTATCCCCCCCCCCGCTAATGATCGGAATATTTGACAAAAATGACTTAGAAAATTGATTCTTGTTGCTACCTAGCCTGGTGCCCTGCATGACATCACAGGTAAAGCAGCCACCTACACAGTTGGGCGTTGGTAGTTTGATTGCGGTATACTGGTTAGAACGCTCGCCCTGGAATGGCAGAGATGTGAGTTCGAGTCCCGTTCTGGGTACGGTGATCCCTGTGATCGTACCACCACAATGGCGATAATATGAATAAGCAATGCTTAGGACCGACCCCCCCCCCCCACACACACACACACACGCACACACATTTTGGTGTTCAAGAATGTTGTACTTAATTTACTAATTCGTTTTTTAGCAATATATAACAAATATTAACTGGTCCCATGGCCTTCTCCCATGTCTTACATGGGACTCAAGATGGAACAGGGGACCAGCTTGATGTGTCATTCTGGTCACCAGCAGACACAATCTCTAAGCACAGATTTGCCTAAAACCAGTTTCTGCAGTTCCGCAGAAACAGCTGGTCAGTTTCAGCAGTTCCACAGAAATAATTGTTTCTGGATTCTGGTGAATTAATGTTCCCTCTCTATGACTATGGGTATTGTTTATGTATATATATGCACGTGTTAGTGCATATATACCCGTGGGTGGGTCGGTACTAATGTGTTATCTTAATTCAAAGGACAAGTGGAAAGGGCAGTAAATATGAATGTTTAAGGTACAGACAAGAGCGTGACTAAATCAGCTTTTTCTCATTCTCCAAAGTGGTCGACAGTAGAGGCTTGTTTGGCAGGTATCGTGTACCTACTTATAGTTATAGTGTCGACAGTGGCTTAAATGTAGAGAGCGTCAAACCGGAAGTGTAAGCGTAGAGAGCCTCAGACCGGAAGTGTAAGCGTAGAGAGCCTCAGACCGGAAGTGACACATATCCCAATAAGCCCACCCAAACCCTCACCCACACCCACACTTACACTCACACCCCCCCACACACCCACACCCACACCCACACTCATACCCATACCCACATCCACACCCACATTCCTGTGTTCCTAAGGTGCAGCATCAACTTTTGACAAATGATTTATTTAAAAGACTGGAAATGATTAATCAAGAAAGTGCTGAGTTTGGAATTGTGATTGAGGTGTGGAGCCTTGTTTGTGACACTGAATGGTGCTTTACTAATGCTGCTGAATTTAGGAGTAGTGAAGGAGCCGTGGCAAGGTGCAAGTACACTACAGAAGTAGTAGTAGTAGTACCTGACTCCTCGGTGAGGTTGGTTGGTTGTTGGAGTTTTATGTCCTTGCAACATCTAAGGTCATATCAGGACGGGTGGGTGAGAGTGACCTTACACTGACTGACCTGTTGGTCATTGGGACCTGGCACCGAAATAATGGAAATTAAGACTCCTAGCTCTACGTTTAATATATACACCTAGGTGTGTGTGTTGGGGTGTGGGGAGGTAGAGACAATGGAGAATGAAAGGGGGGGGGGGTGTACAGGGGGCGAGAAGAGGATGGTAGTAGAGGGGATTTGACGGGAAGGGAGGGGCACAGCGGGGGATGGGAGGAGGGTGGGAGGATGTGGCAGGAGACAGGCAGGGGATCGCCAGGGGATGGTCAGGGGACCGGGAGCGGGATCTGGAGGGGGCCGGCAGGGGGGCCGGCAGAGGGCCGGCAGGGGCTCGGGATAGGAGGGACCGGATGCGGGCGGAAGGGAACCGGCGACGGGACCGGCGACGGGACCGGCGACGGGACCGGCGACGGAACCGGCGAGAGACCTTCACGGGACTGGAAATGCACATGTTCATAACATAAAAGAACACAAAGAGGGCAGAACAAGAAGAGTTGTTGGAAACGCTGAGAACATTAAAAGAATGCAACATTAATTCTGCACTTGTTTATTGTATACATACTGTAATGTACCGGACTAGTCGCTGTGGGGAGCATTTACTATTCAACCCACCCTTCGTACATTCATATTTTCCCCTGTATATAGACTTGTAACATGTTAGAGCTGGATCTATGGTAGACTGGATTGGACAAAGACAATGGCAATGATTGACAATGGTTGATGATGATTTTATTTTTTACTCTATCGACCCATCGCAGGGTATGAGAGCAACAATATAACAATATAGAATGTAAATCAAATAGCAAATAAGAATGGCAGACGGACATAAACCAATGAGGCTGGCATATGTTGCCGGTGTTGTAAAATAGAATGGCCCCCCCTCAAAATTATCTCTCCCCGGGCCATTGTATTTCGAAATAAAATAAATCGCCCCCTGGAGATTTTATTTCGAAATATCCCTCTGTTATATTTCTAACTGAATGTTGTGAGTCAGCGCAATTCTATTTTAACAGGGTATGTTTTATTTCGAAATACCCGTCCTGATATGACCTTAGATGTTGCTAGGACGTAAAACAACAACAAACAAACAACAAACAACAAACATTTCGAAATAGATTCGCCGGGGGGAGAGAACATTTAGAGGGGGCGATTCTATTTTGTGACATGGTGCCAGATCACCACTAATCAATCAATCAGCCAATCAATAAGGCCAGTCAATCACTGCCAGAGTAAATCAAGAAGCACCCTCCCTTTGTTCAAACATGAACCGGAAACCACCCGCTGCAAGCGTCTCCCCCGATAAGACGCCGCAATAAATGGGCGGGAAAGTGGACTTCTGGGCAGACGACAGCCGATTCCAAATGGGTCCTGAGCTCTCTGCACTTCAGTTTCTGTTTGTTTGTTTGAAATATCATTAATTAAAGTTGCATAGTTCGATAAAAGCAACACATTTTCAAAAGCTAAAGATTTTTCCAACTTATATACTTGTCCATTTTTCAAGCATGTATTGCTGCATAGAATATAAGACTAAGTCAATTTAATGGAAGCTGTTAATGCTGAAGCCTATGAGGCTCAAAGTTTGGCAAGTACCCCAAAATATAGTTGGCATGTTTACACTTCAAATATCTCCAAAGTTAGCCATTTTAGATCAAAGTTACTTCAAACTAACGTAAGGTAGATTATAACGATTAACCTAAGGTAGATTATAACGATTAACCTAATATATATCTCAGAAAATGACGGAAACTGAAAACCATCGGACTATGAAACTTTAATGTGCATCACACTGCTATCGTAGCTATAATGTGCCAATGCAATACAATATATGCTAAATATATTTACATCCAGCAAAATGTCCCTCCCTCCCCCTCCACACACACAAGTCATATGTACCTTGAATCGCGACAATGTCCGGTACTGATAGATGAAATGTCCACATTGAGCTGAAATATGAGGAAGCCTGTAGGCATTGTCCGGATATTGCAGCTATTTAATATAGGGCCCCTCGCCTTCCTCCCACACACCCACACACACCCCTATCCCACTGACTCCCTATTGGATGACGTCTACCAGCTATTTACCAAGGAGTACTGACCAAATTTAGGATTTTTCTTAAATGCACAACCAGAGGGGATGGCCGAATGAGTTAGAGCGTCCATCTCCTGTGTTGGTAGACCGTGGGATCGTAGGCCCGAATCCTGGTTGAGTCAAACTAATGACTTAAAAATTGATACTCGTCGGCGCTCGGCATTATTAGGGTAGGGCAAGGACTGGTTAGCTCAGTGTCAGGATAAGGTGACTGAATGGGATATCAGATCATGGTGCTGGCAGCCTGGTCTCCCAGTGGGGCAGCACTATAAAGTTGCCATGAGTGCACACTGTCATAAGTCGGCACATGCCATGATATGACCTTAGATGTTGCTAGGATATAAAATAACAACAAACAAACAATCTTAAATGCGCCCTGAAGTATACACCCGCTTATACTCCACACACTTCGGAGTGTGTGGAGTATAAGAGCCTGTCGTGATATGCACCTGTCCTGATATGAACTTAGATGTTGCTATGACGTAAAACCCCAATCAAAATCAAACTACATATGGCACAAATGTAAGTTCAAAGCTGGATAGTCAAATGAAAGTATCAATTTATCTAAATCAAAATACTTAGCTAGATTTGATCCTAGATATTTAACTTAACAAAAACATGTAATGTTGTATAAACAGTTGATTTAAACTGATGGTACCATTTCAGTGTGCACATCAGAAGTAACTTTGTGTGTTTTCCCTTCAATTACCTATCAAATTAACCATGTGTAATACAATTTACTTCAAGCTTAAAGCTGCATAGTGCGATGAAATATCAAATTTAAAAAAAAAAAAAAAATTATCTAGATTTGATTGTCCATATCTAACTTAAATACTGATGCACTTATTAAGCATTTGTTTCTGCGTAGAGGGCAATACTGAGTCAATTTAACAGAACCTGTTACTGCAGAAGTCTATAGTGTCAGAGTTTTGGCAAGCTTGCCAAAACTAATGTTCCATGTTTGCACTCAAAATAACTCAAAAGCTAAAATAAAAGTAACTTTGAACTAATATAAAGTAGATACCACTGATCGATCTAATATATTTATCTCAGAAGAAGTACAGAAATTCAAAACCATCAGACTATGCGACTTTAATCTAAAGTAGATTATAACGATCAACTTAATATATTTATTTGTGAGATATGGCAGAAATTCAATAACCATCAGACTATGCAATGTTAAGAGGGAAAAAACAGTTTAATTCATTTTTACAATTTCAAGTTAGACGTCGATTTATGTAATTCGTCTAAATTGATTGTCGCAAAGCATTCAATGATCTAAAGAAATGTTCGTCACTTGCGTCGGTGATTTATTTAGTGAGACTGGCCCATGATCGGTATTTTTGGCGGAAGTGACATCGAGCTGGCGCATGCGTAGTCAGAGAAAGCCGGCAGAGCGGAAGTGGTTGCCCAGGTACATAGACAGATTGGGTATCGGGGGTTAGAGTCCTCCCCCCCCCCCCTCCATCCTCCTCGCGTATCAGGACGACAATCCAGTTCAATGCATCTCCGTTCTCACACACACCCCACACACATACCACACACACACGCACACTTACACGCACTCACACACATCCACACATTTTCACATACATTCGCACAGGTCAGAGCTCCCCCTCCTGTATCAGGATGAGAACCCATTTCAATACCCTGCTGACACCCCTCATGCACACATACCGTACACACTCACACATACTCCACACACACTTACACACTCACACTCATACAAACATACCCACACACACACATCCAAGCATTCTCACATACATTCACACCCAGTTACACACACTTGCACTCACACTCATACAAACATACCCACACACACACATCCAAGCATTCTCACATACATTCACACCCAGTTACACACACTTGCACTCACACTCATACAAACATACCCACACACACACATCCAAGCATTCTCACATACATTCACAGCCAGTTACACACACTTACACTCATACAAACATACTCACACACCCGCACACACATCCTAGCACTTTAACATACATTCATACACACGTACACTCATACGTACACCCACACACACATTCACACACCCATCCACACATCCGCACACATGCACACATTCGTGCACGCATACACACCACACACACATCCACACACTCACACAAACTTAACGTCATACACACACTTTCAGATACACTCACACACTCTCACTTACACTCACCCACATCCACACAGACTCACACACTCAGGCAGACTTAACCTTATACACACACTTTCAGATACACTCACACACTCTCACGCACACTCAGCCACATCCACACATACACTCACACACACTCACACTCACACTCACACATACACTCATTCATAAAGACTTACACGCAAAGAAGCTGCTGTCCTTGAATGTCGTCTGCTGTCCCTGAATGTCGTCTGCTGTCTCTGAATGTCGTCTGATGTCCCTGAATGTCCTCTGATGTCCCTGAATGTCCTCTGATGTCCCTGAATGTCGTCTGATGTCCCTGAATGTCGTCTGCTGTCTCTGAATGTCGTCTCCTGTCCCTGAATGTCGTCTGCTGTCCCTTAATGTCGTCTGATGTCCATAAATATCCTCTGCTGTCCCTTAATGTCGTCTGCTGTCCCTGAATGTCGTCTGCTGTCTCTGAATGTCGTCTGATGTCCCTGAATGTTGTCTGATGTCCCTGAATGTCGTCTGATGTCTATGAATATCGTCTGTTGTCCCTTAATGTCTTCTGATGTCCCTGAATGTCGTCTGTTGTTTCTGAATGTCGTATGCTGTCCCTTAATGTCGTCTGATGTCCCTGAATGTCGTTTGCTGTCCCTGAATATGGTCTGCTCTAGGGTTCGCTTTAGTAAAGCATAGCATTTGTTTCACTAGATTCCCTCTATGAAATGAATACAGTCTGCTGTTAGTGTTACCTTAGTGACAGCAGACGACAATTAGTAACAACGGACCATGTTTTTACATTAGCTTACGCAAACTCACTTTTTTTTTCTGCTAAGTCATGTGCGCTGGATATTACAAAAAATAAGTGGTTAATTTCTTATTGCCTGTCGCCTACTGCCATCGCGATCAGCAGGTGAACAAATCGATGAGTCATTCACACACGTATAAAAAAGGGTGGGAAGGAGGGTTTGGGAGCTGTGTGTTGGGAGGGAGGGTGGAGGGAGGGAGGAGGGAAGGATGAGGGAGGGAGGGGGGGGAGAGAGGGGGTATTTTGGCGGGAAGTTGACAGGGTGATAGGGGTGAGGGTACCTAGACGAGGCCTATGAAATAGTTGCGGTGGACAGTGCGTGACTTGTGGTCTGTGAAGTCTGAGGTACGATGGCTCTCCATGTGGACTGGGCGTGGCTTTTTATGACTCTGGGAGCGTGCAGGTGTGTGTGGGTGTGTGGGTGATGTGTGGGTAGGGGGGGGAGTGGACTGTTACTGGACTACTAATTGGTGTGGATGTTCCAAAGTAGCCTATGGTGTGAGAGTCACGCCCTAAAGCCAGGTGTTTGCTGCTGCTGCGCTTAAAGCTGCATTGTCCGATGAAAGCATCAAAATTGTATAAATCAACAGACTTAGCTGGATTTGATTCCACATACCCAACTTTACCACTGGTGGCAGCCATTAAGCATGTATTGTTGGATAAAAAGGACACTAAGTCAATTCAATAGAATATGTTACTGCTGAAGGTTATGGTGCCAGAGTTGTGATGTGCTTGGCAAAATTAATTGTTGCATGTTTGCACTTCAAATATCTCAATGGGTAACCATTTAAAGGAAGGATTAGTTTATGGTAAAGTAGGGTATTGATTACACCAAGCAAGCTAATATATTTATCCTTTAGCAAAAATGACAAACTCTAAGGCATCGGACTATGCAACTTTCGTATTTTGGTTGTAAATAAAGTATGCTTTCGTCGGATTATGCAGCTTTAAGTAGTTAATAATTCGTATCTGGAAATTGTATTTGTTTATATATAAATATAGATATATACACGCGTATATCTATGATATACTGGTGTAGGGAGGGCGCAGATCTCCCCCCTCGCAGGTTGGCATGTTTCTATAGATAGTTGGGTTCGAATCCATCAGGTGGCGCCACTACCACCTTTCCTCGCTCCCCTCGTCGTACGACCCGGCCCATTCCTTACTTGCCTGCACCAGGCAACACACGCTCCTGTCCTGTTTTCCCGATTTTTTTTTTTTTTTGTATAGTTATATAGCTATTATGACTTGGTTATTGCTTTCACTTTATACTTGTAATCTTGAAGCTTATGCTCCACTATGTTTTTGGGCTGATCGCTTATTCTTATTGTTATTATGGGTAGGGCGGGTTGCCCAGCCAAATATGGTTACGGTTGAGTCATGATTACACTGCGATGATATAAGCCAAATAAAACTAACCATATACGCCTATTAGTTTCTGTGTTGGTCTGCCCCTCCTACATATATATACAAATGTGTATATATATTTTTGTTTAATATTAAACCTTTGTAAACATTTTGTCGGTGTCTAAACTAAAACCTGTACGGTAATGGACATAATGGGTGTATTTGGTTTATTCTCCAAAACTGGGCACCTCATATTTGGTCTCCACATTACGATGCTGATAATTAAGTCTTTCTTTTACTGGTAGCAAGTCAAATAATTATTGTAGCAGTTATATATGTTTTGAATCTATCCCACAAATGAAATCAACATTATACTTGTATGATTTTGGTGTATAGTGAAAATCTGAAAATTTATGCATTGACACCGTGCATTTAGCAACACTTTTTCAACTTTTGTTCAACCTTTTTCTTGTAAGACATAACATTGTTTGCTTAACTGTAATCAATAAAATCTTGTTTGATTTTGTTGTGTATGTTAAAATAATGTTTTGGATGTGTCTTTGAATTTCATGTTACACGAGTGATATTAACATATTGCTCAATTTGTATAAGATCTAAATCAAAAAGTGAAATATATTTTTTTCAACTCTGACATATGCACAACATACCAACTTTTGTAGAAACATGTTTTTTTCTATTATTTGAAAAAAGATTTTTGCTATTATTTGGAAGGTTTTCACTTTTGGTTTCCATGTCACTCTTTAGTGCCCAGTTTGAGAGAATGACCCATTTGCGTCTGCCCTACTAGTAGTAAGGTTACACCATTTTTACTTACAGCGCGACCCCCTTATATATCCGGCCAAGTGTTAACATCAGGGATTGATCACCTGCTATTTAGAACCACTGCACAAATGCCAACTGCTCAGATTTTGTCGGAAGACTTCCGATTCTGGCTACTCTCTTCCTATATTGCGATTCCATTTGCAAATCTCACCCATTTTCACTCTTTATATTCACATAAAGCACTATATATATATATATATATATATATATATATATATATATAACGTGTCTTGCAAGTCGATGGAATTACATAAAAATGACTCCAGGAGGCGCCACAGTTAAGAACTAACGCAACAGGATATGATTTGTAGAATAGTATAATACAATATAAGCGTATATATGCTATTTATATTCACATTACCCATTATATAACAATACGTACATGATCCGTACAGTCGATGTCGGTGTGTGGAATAGATCGGAGAGCGGTGGAACAAATGGTATGTGTAGAAAAAAATTGGAATGTTTGTTAGTAAAAAAAAACTAGCATGTTCGGATAGCGTGATGAATGCTACAAGCAAAAATATTCCAAGCAGCTAATACGAAAGGCAAAATCAGCTACATACAGTAGCTTAAAGACATCAGCAGCTCAAGGTGGCAAGCAGAGCTTAGAAAGTAACACATAGACACATGGTAGGATACATGGTGGGACTTAAATGAAAAAGTATATAATACAATTATATATACATATTATATATTGTATGATTATACTATGTCATCATATTTGTCCGATTGCCATTCCGCGTGTTTCCGCACACAACCTTATCATCCTAATAAAACGTTAAAATCCTCCTACTTTTGGTCACACAATGTCGGCATCTCTGCCACTGTGATTGCCAGCAAAGATCAGGTGATAAACCCTCCTAGCCAGTGTCAGGTATTTAAGAGCTCGAGACATATCACTCCAGGTCAATTCATGACCAAGCACCATGTCTCACCAGAGGGGTGTGTGGGTGTGTGGGTGTGTGGGAGATCAAGTTTTAAAGACTAGGTAGAACCAGCACTTCTGAGTTCACGATTTTTCTTTCTGATGCCAACAAAGCAAGTAGTATATAAAAGAAATCCAAAAAAATATCACCACAACATGTAACCTTGCAGCAGCAGTGTCAAGGTCAAGTGGATTCTCTTAGCAACGCGGCAGGCACCTGACCTTTGGGCACTTGGCCAACATGGATATCTATTATCTCCAACTGGTATTTGACAGGGGCGCCAAATCCATCATGATAGTAAAGATAGATCTACCGACCACTTTGCGCGGCATGACCCTTCCGCCCCTATCTGTCACAAGGGGGCGCGTCTAGAAATGCTGGCATCGCCTCTGCAATAAGTAGTGCATGAAATGGGTGTGCTATATATACCGGTAAAGCACTGTCACTCACTATACTGTCACTAGTGCCAGGCACTATGGCAGTGTAGCAATATGAGTACAGACGATACTTTGCTTGTTTCTTTGTTGGGGATTTACGTCTTGTCAACATCTAAGGTCATATCACGATGGATACCGACTTTTGACAGTGCGCACTCATGGTGACTTTACAGTGTTGTCCCACTGGGAGACTAGGCCATCGTCACTATAACCTAGTGTGAGCATAGTCAGCGAAAGGGGCCGCCTAAAGTCTGCTAGTGTGAGCATAGTCGGCAAATGGGGCCGCCTAATGTCGGCTAGTGTGAGCATAGTCGGCAAAAGTGGCCGCCTAAAGTCAGCTAGTGTGAGCATAGTGGGGCCGCCTAATATCAGCTAGCGTGAGCATAGTCGGCAAAAGGGGATGCCTAACATTGACTAGTGTGAGAATAGTCACCAAAAGGGGCCACATAAAGTCGGCTAGTGTGAGCATAGCTGGTAAAAGTTGGTTATTGTGAGCATAGTCAGCAAAAGGGGCCGCCTAAAGTCAGCTAGTGTGAGCATAGTCGGCGAAAGAGGCCGCCTAAAGTCGGCTAGTGTGAGCATAGTCAACAAATGGGGCCGGCTACAGTCGGCTAGTGTGAGATTAGTCGGCGAAAAAGGCCACCCAAGGTCGGCTAGTGTGAGAATAGTCAGCAAAAGAGGCCGCCTGACTGTATCGACAGTCGGACAGTGTGCGCGCGCTCTACTCAGAGACACACTGGCTATTATTAGTCTAGTTCCACATGAAGCGGCCCTAATTCACCGTCTTGATTACCGGATAATTAGCTAATTGCCGCCTACCCTGTTTAATGTGCAGTCTCGATCATTAGATGGCTATAGCTTCCATATATCTGGTATCCCAGCGGGGAGTTTACACATACCATTTGTTCCAGTGCTCTCCGATCTAGTCCACACACCAACATCGACTATACGGATCATGTATGTATTGTTATATAATGTGTAATGTGAATATAAATAGCAAACGCTTATATTGTATTATACTATTCTACAAATCATCTCCCGTTGCGTTAGTTCTTAACTGTGGCGCCTCCTGAAGTCATTTTTATGTAATTCCATCGACTTGCAAGACGCTTTATATATATATATATATATATATACATATAATATATATACATATATATACATATATGTATGCATATATATATATAAATATGTATATATAGTGCTTTATGTGAATATAAATAACAGAGGTGTTATTTATTTCCTATTTCGCCGAACTTCCCGTTCCGGTGAATAAATTTTGTGATGGTACCTGGAGTCCACTTCCTGTATTCCCACCGACTAACAAGTGACTCAGTATATACATATATATATATGCATATATACATGTATTTATACATGTATATATGCATATATCTAGTCGGCGGTAGTAGATGAAACTGCTCCAGGTGGCGCCAGTGTGTCATAAGTGAGGAACAGAACCTTAATCGAAATAGGAGAAATATAGTGGTATGTAGCATATCTATTAAAATATATGACTACGTTTGTTACTTATTCGATAAATACATTATATAGAATACGTGGTGTATAAGTATTATACAAGTATAGCTAATCGGAAGCTTTCACTCATTATTAGTATCCTAAGTCATCTAATGTACTGTTCTTACTAGTAATTTCATCGACTATGCAACTGGTCGGATTGTTGTGCGCCCCCTGTCTTCAAATGTGGTAACTTGTCTGGCCATACTCAGTCACTCTGCCCACAGGTTGTGTATTTATGTTGGGCTAGAGTCAGTTAACCTCTAGCCAAAGATGATATATATATGCAACCTACTCTTATTGGAGAAAATACCTCCAGTGTGTGTGGCGCGAGGGGGGTCCCACCCACCAATTATCCCGACAGCTAGTTGGGGGTGAAGGGAGGGGGCACTCCACCAATGCGCCACGGAGGAATAGATATATAAAGTATATGTTCTCCTTGCATTTATACCTCCAGTGTGTGTAGCGCGAGGGGGGTCCCACCCACCAATTACCTCGACAGCTGTTAGGGGGGGGGGGGCACTTCACCAATGCGCCATGGAGGAATAGATATATAAACTATATGTTCCCCTTGCATTAATACCTCCAGTGAGTGGCGCGAGGGGGGGGGGGGGGTCCCATCCACCAATCACCAATTACCAAGTTTTAAATTGTTCCACGAATGACACTACGGCGGCAATATCAAAGCACCGGAAATAGGACAGGTGGATGCAGCGCCCAGCTCCGCAGCAAAACTACAGACGTACAAGATTCGTTCAATACTAAATCAGAAATACACACGGAGTGGCAGTTTGTTGTGTGTTTGTTGTTGTTTTACGTCCTAGCAACATCTAAGGTCATATCAGGACGGGGGTAGTGGCGGAATAAATAATAATAATAATAAAGCAGGCACCGCCAATTTATATACATATAATAAATTATATTACAAATAATGTATATGTTCCCCTTACATTTATACTTATGCATCATATATATAAATTATATACATTATATATATTTATAATGAGTCAGCCTAACGAAAATGGGCCAATCGGTGGTTTATTTAAGATGTTGGCGTCGCAATTCTTAAAATGTAGTGCATTTCTTTGTTTTATATTAAATTACCCTAGAAACAAATAAGGTTGTTGGATTTGGTCTACCTTTACATTCAGGATAAATTTAAGAACTTTGCAACACCTCTGTCAATGCTAAACTATAAGTATGCCGATCGATGCCGACATCCAATGCTCGATGCCGACAACTTTAACAGATGTCGGCGTCACAATTCTTAAAGTGTAGTGCAGTTCTTTGTTAGGTTGTTGTGCTTTCTCTACCTTTACATTCAGGATAAATTTAAGGACTTTCCAATACCTCTGTCAATGCTAAACTATAATTATACTGTTCGACACCGACATCCAATGATCGATGCTGACAACTTCCCCCAATTGGCCTCTTTTCATGATCCTGACTCATATATATATATAGATAGATATATATATATACAGAGAGAGAGAGAGAGAGAAAAATCTACAAAACACCAAGTCACAGCCTCTAACCAGCACCTCCCTGCTTCTTCTTGTCTTGCAGGACCTACAGGCAGAAATTGAGTCCCACCAGCATGTGTTTGAGTCGCTCCAGTCGACAGGCCGGCAGATGGCGGGGCGGACTGGGGCGGGGGCCGAGCCGACTCCACCGCCGGCACCGGCCGACCCCTCCAGCCTGCAGCGCCGCCTGGAGGAGATGAACCGCCGGTGGGTCCGCCTCAAGACCAAGTCCATGGAGATCAGGTCAGCCCCGTTTAGTTCCTCTCGTCCCCACCAGGGTGTGTGAGTGGTGATGGTGTAGCACTCCATGTTGTGTGTGTTTTACCCTTCATAATAAGCTATGTTAAGGTGGCGTAATGTAATGTATTGATTGTGAGTTTTGTGGATTATTATGGGATATTATGCAAATATTGGTTACGCTGAAGTTAACCAGTTTATCTGCTGTTGTGCGAAGGGAAATCCAATGTTTTCAACATTTTCATGGTCGGATAAAGCGTACTATTGTTCCACATTCACGCACCCCACCCCCACCCCCACCCTCCCCCAAGAGTAGTACACATCAACATTTAAATACGTCGTTCGTCCTCCCCCAAATAAAAGTAGTACATATCAACATTTAAATACGTCGTTCCTCCTCCCCCAAATAAAAGTAGTACATATAATTATAAACATTTAACTACTTTGTTAGATACATTTTAGAAATCAACATTTTATGCAGAGATACCCTCACCCCCCCCCCCCCCCATTGAACACTTTGCATGAACGTGAAGATGTTGAAAAGTTTTATTATTTATTAATCGTCTTCAGAATGCAGGGAATGGGAAATCGCAATCAAGTGCATGACACTCATCAACAACATCATCATGCTGTCGGTCGCGATGCGACAAAGACTGCTTTCATTACTTGACTGTCGCTCTCCATTTAGCTCTCTGCTTTGAGAGTGATGTCCATGAGTGATGTCCAGGGGAGAATAGAGGATCTGCTTTGGTAGCCTGTCTGATGACATCCTCATGAGATGTCCAGTCCACCGGAGATTCTTTTTGATTAGAAGATTGAGGGCAGCCCCATCCGTTCGAGTATTTCCTTATTTGTCACTTTGTCCTTCCAGGTTAGCCTCATGATTGAACGCACATCATGAAGGCATGCAGCTTTTTCACCTGTCGTCTGAAAGCTGCCTGTAAAAGTGTTGAAGTTCTGCTGGCTTTTGCAAGTTACCAGCGGCACTCTCTCAGGGAGCAAATAGAGGTATCACACTGGCAAGAACATGTCAAGACAGGCGCAAAACTATTTGTCCCTGCAGTGGCTGGTCGGGAGATGTTGGGAGTTCCATACATCAACCACCCTTAATGCTGCCACAGTGACATGGTTTTCTGTTTAGGGTTTGCTCCCTTAGCCTTCAGTTCTGTCAAGAACCTGTACCACAAGGCAGTGGTTTACAACTTTGCAAGGCAGGGACGTCAAACTCCCTGAGGAATTGCTATACCTGCATACCACAATTTTAATATGCATCCTGACTAACTATGCAAGGAAAATTTCTTATGGAATGGGTTCATAACCCAGCATGCTATTGATAATAAAGATTGGTTGGGAAGTGAAAATTAATTACAACACGCATCGCAGTGTCAGCATCAATAACAAGTGACCAGGTGAAAACCTAGCACAAGCCATGTTTAAAATACCCATCAACTTTGACAGTTTGTTTCTTGTGGTGATGATTATGTAGGATTAGAAAATGAAGCGTTTAAATTAAAGCCAATCACAATTTCATTGTGAAAGTAAACGGTCCTCTGAGAATTGCAACAGACCAACAAATTAATCTATTTATTTTGCTTAAATAATTGTTGGGACTAACGGAGATCAGATGAGAGCAGCTGTGAATGGCTGTTATTTAAAACGCTCTTCTCTTCCCACATAACGGGGTTTCTGTGTGTGTGTGTGGGGGGTGGGGGGGGGGGGGGTTAATGGAATCATTTTAAAACACAGAGCTAATTAAATCCGCTGATTACATAGGAAGTGGTCTTATTTATTGTTCTTAGTCGCTGATCGCAATAATCAAGACTGTTATTTTAAACGATGTATGATATTAAAAGAGATGTGATGGGGGGGGGGGGGTAAATGGAAATTAGAACGGGTAAGGGAGATGAGAGGAGGGGAGGGCAGATTGGAACAGATTGGATGCCAAAAGAAGATAAATGGGGACAGACTGGGGGGGGGGGGGGGAGGCAGGGGGACAGGTGAGCAACAGGGGTATAGTGGGCAGAGCGGAGACAGAAGACAGGGGAGGCAGATTGGCAGTGGGAGGAAGATAGATGGCTAACGAGGGGAGAAAGGGGGAACTAGGGGAGAGACAGCGGAGAGACAGGAAAGAGACATCCGAGAGATGGGGAGAGATAGGCGAGAGATAGGGGAGAGGCGGGGGAGACAGGAAGAGACAGAGGAGAGATTGGAAAGAGGGAGTGGGAGTAAGGGGAGATGCAGATGAGAGACAGGGGAGCGATAGGAGAGATATAAGGGAGAGGTAGTGGAGACAGGAAGAGATAGGGGAGAGATTGGAAAGAGGGACAGGGAGTAAGGGGAGATGCAGGTGAGAGACAGGGGGGAGATAGGAGAGATATAAGGGAGAGGCAGGGGAGACAGGAAGAGAGAGGAGAGAGATTGGAAAGAGGGAGAGGGAGTAAGGGGAGATGCAGGTGAGAGACAGGTGGGAGATAGGAGAGAGGGAGAGGGGAGATGCGGGTGAGAGTCAGGGGAGAGATAGGAGAGGGAAGGGGAGATGCGGGTGAGAGACAGGGGAGAGACAGGGGAGAGATAGGAGAGAGGGGAAGGGGGAGAGGGGAGAGAGACAGGGCGAGATGGGAGGATGATAGGGGAAAGGAGGGCGGAGATGAGGAGAGAGACAGGGGGCAGACAGGGGAGAGACAGGGGAGAGACAGGGGAGAGATTGGAGAGAGGGAGTAAGGGGAGATGCAGATGAGAGACAGAGGAGAGACAGGGGAGATATAGGAGAGAGGGAGAGGGGAAGGGGAGAGGCGAGGGAGGCAGGGGCGAGATAGGTGGATGATAGGGGAGAGGAGAGCGGAGATGAGGAGAGAGACAGGGTCAGATAGGGGAGAGGCAGGGGAGAGTCAGGGTAGGGACAGAGAAGAGGCAGGGGAGAGATAGGGGGAGACAAGGAAGAGACAAGGAAGAGACAGGGGAGAGACAACGGAGAGAGGGGGAGAGACGCGGGAGAGACAGGGGAGAGACAAGGGAGAGACAAGGGAGAGACAAGGGGAGAGACAAGGGGAGAGACAAGGGAGAGACAAGGGAGAGACAAGGGAGAGACAAGGGAGAGACAAGGGAGAGACAAGGGAGAGACAAGGGAGAGACAACCCTCTCCCCGTCCCCTTCCCTCCCCCTCCCCCTCCGCTCCCCTTGCCCCTTGCCCCTCCCCCTCCCCATCCCTCCCTATCCCCATCCCCATCCCCAACACCCACACCCACACCCACCCACACCCACACCCCTGCACTCGGCGCCCCGCCCTGTCAGTGCCAGTAACAGTGACAGTGACAGTGACATTTTCGCGCCAGTCTGACGGCGGGCCGCTGACAGCTTCAGTGAAGGGTCGTCTGCCAAAGCACCAAGACTCCCATTAGCTTCAATGTTCAATTCATCAGCTGCTCTTACGATATGTCGTCTGCCTTCATGACACTACCAACACTTTATTTATTACTGTGACTGTTTTGGAGTTGGTTAAGTGAAAACAGATTAAGAATGCCTGTTTTCGCTAATAAGTCTGTGGCGTTTGTCACTGTTATCGGGGGGGGGGGTGCTTCTGTTCTTTTACGTCCTAGCAACATCTAGGGTCATATCAGGACGAGTCACCGTGGTCGACGTTGATATCAGAGAATATTTATACTGGGGCACGGATGATTTGTTAGTCATGGCTGGGTTTTCGATACAGGTTCTACTCGTGGAAATGACTTGCAAAGAAAATGGCTGGCATGTTTTATGGAGAGTATACGTGTTACATTGTTATATCGCCTGAACACGTAATCACCCAACAAAGACTTGTTATGGTTTTTACCATTGCTTTATTATTGTTAATAGGGCCATCACAGATGTCTTTTTGTTATATTAGTTATTATCATTGGTAATATCCCCTAATAGCCGATGTCTACTTTTTGGGATGAGGGGTCGTTAAACAAACATTGATATTATTATTATTATCGATGATTATATTGTGTTTCTTGGTATCATTATTAATAATACAATTTAGATGTTACCATTTAAATGTGTATATATATATACACATATATAATGATGATATGCTAGCCAAAGATTACATATAAAGTATATGTTCCCCCATCAGAAAAAGTAGACATCAGCTATTGGGGGATATTAGCAGTGAAAATAACTAATATAACAAAAAGACATCTGCAATGGCCCTATATATATACACCAACATGTTACAGCAGCTAGCACTTTGCATACACAGCGAATACTTAGCAGCAGTGTATGATATATAGAAATGTATGCGAATATCCCCCCCCCCTACTCCCCACACCCCCCCCCCCCACCCCCCACAGACAGCGCTTACAAATGTGCCTCTACCCAGGGCGCCATACTGAGCAATGTGTCACCACAATTCCTTGGTGGCCAATTGCCTCTTTTATGGCGGAGTGTTATGACTTTCCATATAGCATGCGCATGCGCGTGTGAGGCCAATGAGGTGGCCTGGCTTAAGGACTTAGTCCTGAGCAGTGCTGAGCGCAATGCTTAGGATGATGGCAGCCACCACCAATCAGCAGCTTCCAGTTTGTACTGGTTGTTTTGCTGGGGCTGTTTTTTGAGTGTTGTTGGGGTTGGGGTACCAGGACTGAGGGGGTTATTGTTAAAGTTGCATAGTCCGATGGTTTTGAATTTCTGCCATTTTTCTTAGATAAATATATTTAATTGGTTGTTATAACCTACCTTACTTTAGTTTGAAGTAACTTTCATTTTGAATGGCTAACTTTTGAGATATTTGAAGTGCAAACATCCTAAATTGATTTTGGCAAGCATGCTAAATCTCTCACCATAGGCTTATGCAGTAACAGGTTCTGTTAAATTGACTCATTATGCCCTTCTATGTGGCAACAAATGTTTAATAAGTGCACCAATATCTAAGTTAGATATGTAGAATAAAATCTAGGTGAATGTTTTTGTTTTGAAAATGTGATGCTTCATTGGACTATGCAGCTTTAAAGAAACGCCATAGAACATTAACAAAATGAATACTATTTGGCATTTCCTTAATTTAAGGAGTATGAACCACCAGCAATATATGAACATTGTGGATTTAATAAGCAAGCATGCACAACATAGAGCATGTTTTAAAAATGCCACTTCAATTTGGCAATAATAATCAAATCCCATGCACTAAAAGGTGCATTTTTGGGGTCGATATGTGCGCTTTAATGCGATCTTTGAGACGGGATGACTGACATAGATGGATTAAGTGACTGGTCAGACCTGGCAGAGTTCCTTGCTGCTTGGCGTGCCCCGTTTAGTTCGGGACCCGGCTTGGGTCGGTGTAGTTCCGCTCACGCCCACCAGAGGCTCACCGGGACAGCGCTATTTGGCTGGAGGACCGGGTACCGGTGGACGGCTGTGTGCGTTGCTGCCACCTAGCGTCACGCGATGGTACCCGAAGGCGTATGGTGAGACACCAGTGTATTTCAATTTAAGCACTCCGACATCTCGTTTGTTCGAGTTTTACCTCCTAGCAACAACTACGGGCATATCATCATTATATATGTGTGTGTATATGAGACTGTCTCAAAAGGTGCTAAGCAATATGGGACAAAACTTTGTACATTGTAACGATCAACATACTATCTGCTTATGCATTTGCTCAGGATAAACTCATTTGTTTTTTACATGGTGTTTCATAATCCCAATAGAATACATATTGATTTGAAGCAAATGTCCTTGTGTTTTCAGTGTAACAGTTTCTGTGCTGTTTTGTGTCAATCGTTACAATGGACCCCCCAAAAAAAGAAGAGAGTTATCACCTTTTGAGACAGGCTCATATATATTATATATATATATATATATATATATATATATATATATATATATATATATATATATATATATATAATGTCAGGAGTTTGAATCCCACGACCTGCCAAAACAGGAGTCGGAGCGTTCAACTCATTTAGCCATCCCGTCTGTTCTTTTGTTTGATGTTGTTTTACTTCCTAACAACATCTAGGGTTCTATCAGGATGGGTTACTGCAGCTGCTGCCATCGCCTTGTTTGTATACCTCGCGACTTGCCAGAGTGCCACTTGAATTTAGAATTTGTTTACGTCCTAGCAACATTCTAAGGTCATAACAGGATGGGTTCCGACTCGTGACAGTGCACACTAATGGCGAGTTTATAGTACTGCTCCATTGGGAGACCAGACTGCCGGCACCATGACCTGATACCCCACTCAGTGACATTATTCTGACACTGTGCCAACCAGTTCCTGTACTATGCTATTAATGCCGAGCACAAGGCTAGGTAGCGACAAGTTTCAATTTTCTAAGACATTGGTTTGACTCGGTTGGGATTCAAACTCCCGACCTTCCGCACAGGAAGCCTGCGCTCTACCGATTCGGACAACGCATCCGGTTGAATTTTGAATTGTGGGGGTTAAAAGTCGCACTGGTGCTATTTGAAAGCGCACCTTGGTAGCACTAGCAGACCTTGGTGAACAATGGCGAACAACACTGACTGGCGGCAGTTGCTCGCAGAGTGCGCAATGGGCGATAAGCGTGTATCGTGTAAACGCATAGGTTGGTGCTATACTCAGTTGATACTGATGGCTACATGCCCAGCCGTCATGATTGGCGGGGGACACATCCTTGGCTCTGCAAGTAAGGCTGACCTGATTCAGTTAAGTGGTGTTTGCTGTCACTCTCATTGGTGTGCACACTTACTGCCCTGTTTTGTTTAATTTGTTTCTCTCTTATTTTTATGGCGTGACATGATTCTTGAAAATATGCTCTTAGTCCGGGAGATATGTGATTAATTGTGCCTTTTACGATACAAGATTGAGATTTGGCACGCCATTAGAGCATACCCTAAGAAAGATGTTTAGCTAGAGGGCCATCGCAGATTTGTCCCATGACCCATAATGGCGGCCATTTTTTTTACTAAATCTGCGATGGCCCTATAGCTAAAAAATCGTCCTGAGGGCATGCCCTAACAGTGTGCCAAAGCTCATGCTTGTATCGTAAAAGTCACAATCCTTCAAATATTGCGCATATCTCCCGGACTATCTATGAATGGAAAGAAGGAGAATGGTTCAGTGGCTTTGGACGGGGTGCTGGGGTTCTTGGAATTATTAATATTTAATGCTTTCATAATGACTTATTGATTTGTATATACATATATATAATGCATTTTGATTGGTTGTTGGAGCCTTATATCCTGGCAACATCTAAGTTCATATCAAGACGGGTACCAACTTCTGACAGTGTGCACTCATGGCGGCTTTATATTGCTGCCCCACTGGCAAATCAGGCCAATGGCACCATGACCTGATATCCTGATCAGTCACATTATCCTGAGACTGAGCTAGCCATTCCTTGCCCTATCCTATTAATGCTGAGCGCCAGACTAGGAAGCGACAAGTATCACTACCAGACTGCCAGCACCATGACCTGACACCCCACTCAGTCATCTGATCCTGATACTGAGTCAACCAGTTCTTGCCCTATCCCAATAATGGCGTAATTTATTTTTTGAATATAAGTAAGAAATGTATTCGCATGTTTTATTATAGCTTTCCTATAATGCAATGTAGCTGCCCGTATCACTGGAACCATCTGGAATGTGACAACATTGTGAGCGTACTAGATACTGTGGCCAAATCGGGAAAGCGACAGTCGACAGACAACAGACAACAGTCGACAGATGACAAACGATATATGACAGATGACAGTCGACAGATGGCAGTAAGCAGAAAACAGTAGACAGACGACATTTGACAGACAACAGTTGACAGACAACAGTTGTCAGACAACAGTTGACAGATACAGTTGACAGACAACAGTAGTCAGATGATAGTAGGCACATGTCAGTGGGCACATGTCAGTGGGCACATGACAGTGGGCACATGACATTGGGCAAACAACAGTAGACAAACAACAGTAAGAAAACGACAGTCAGCAGATGACAGTATGCACATCACAATAGACAAATGACAGTAGGCAAATGATAGTAGACCAATGACAGTGGCAGACAATAGTAGGCAGAGGACAGTAGGCAGTCAACATATGTCGGTAGGAAAATGACAGTAGGCAGACGACAGTAGGCAGACGATCTAGATGGACGACAGTAGGCAGACGAAAGCAGACAGATGACAGCAGGCAGACGACAGCAGGCAGACGACAGTAGGCAGACGACAGTAGGCAGACGACAGTAGGCAGACGACAGTAAGCAGATGACAGTAGACAGATGACAGTAGACAGACGACAGTAGGCAGACAACAGTAGGCAGACGACAGTAGGCAGACGACAGTAGGCAGATGACAGTAGGCAGACGATAGTAGGCAGATGACAGTAGACAGATGACAGTAGGCAGACGACAGTAGGCAGATGATGGTAGGCAGACTACGGTAGGCAGACGATGGTAGGCAGACGACAGTAGGCAGAGACAGTAGGCAGACACATAGACCGTGTGTAGACAGCCATGCAAATAACCCATCCGGCGGTGTATGCAAAGCATATCGTTCTAACACCACGATAAACATTTACCCTCTAACTCTACATATTGCAGCTGTGTTATTCTTTGAGGGTAGATGGTTTACTCTAGCTCTATGACCTGTTATACACGCATGCGCGTATCAATATTAGTTGTATTCTAAACACGATGTGACGATTGTGAACATTAGTATTTCACCCTGTCACAAAAGCAAACAAACAAAACGCATATTTTCAGAACAAACAGCGTTTATTGAAAGAATTCCTTCTTTTGACGAATAAATATATATGGATGTGTGTGGATGTAATTCCACTGCCACAAGGTGATATTTAAATGGGTTGAAGTAACTTCACTTTGTCAGCCTCCCACGCCTGCGCGGCCTGTCAAAGAGTTAGTTATGATTGTCGTGAGTTCATTAATCAAGCCACAGTTGACACCTCCATTACAAAGCTGTAATTAGATGGGGGAGCATATATGCCTAGTTGGCTGTTTATACTCTGGATGTGGGATGTGTGGTGGGAGATCTATGTAGTCTGTTGCAGCAAAGACTGGTTAATAATAAATGAATGGTGACTGCATCTCTTAATCAATGTATACCACGCATTTTACTCTCTGTATTATTAGCTTTTTTTCTTCTAATGTTGCATCGTCCTATGGTAAATGATCATTTTATTCAGTGAACAAAGTTATATTTTATGCGCTGATGCACTGGTGACCTCTTTGCGACCAAAGCGATGGTCGCCGCCCTCTGGGCAACCATTTTTGTTGCGAGGAGATTTTTTTTGTGAAATAGCTGCAACCTCCTTGCGACCAAAATGGTTGCAAGGTTAGTGACCACTGCAGACCACTTTGCAACCACTTGCGACCTCTTTCCAACTACTTTCCGGCCACTTTCCGGCCACTTTATACTTGTGATCTCGTTGCGGCCAACTCTTCTGTTGTGGTTGCAAAGCAGTTGCAAGCAGTCACAGCAGTAGTGTGACTGGGGTAATAGCGGATGAGTTTAGGTTATGTAACATGCGCATTTTGGAACATTAATGAGTTTGGGGGAGGCGGGTGCAAGGTGTCAAACGGAAGTGAGGGTTAAAAGCAGATTTCTCACTGGAATTGTGGACGGCTAATATTTCCCAGTAGTCCAATTTAAATATTTCTGGTCCTTGTTTTTTGGGGAACATTTTCTTTTACAGCTGACAAAGTTAAAGCTGCATAGTCCGATGAAGCATCAAATTTTCAAAACCAAAATAATTATATAGATTTAACTCTTCATATCTAACTTAGATATTGATGCACATATTAAGCATTTATTGTCACATAGAAGGGAACACTTAAGACAATTTGATAGAACCTGTTACTGTTGAAGCCTATGGGGTCAGCGTTTTGGCATGCTTGCCAAAACTAAGTTTACATGTTTGAATTTCAAATATCTCGAAATTTATCCATTTAAAATCAAAGTTACTTTAACCTGAAATAAGGTAGATTATAGCGATCAATTTAATATATTTATCTCAGAAAAATGACCAAAAAGCAAAACCATCGGAGTATGCAACTTTAACCTGAAGGCTCGACTAAGGACTGACGTCATGAAACAAACCACCATTATGTTGCAAATAGACCACTCACTGCACTGCCATACTGTAACCGAGTGGGAAATTGGGTCATGTTGCTTGTGGCTTGATATTCCAGCAGGGCAGCACTATGAAGTTCCCACGAGTGTGCACTGTCACAATTCAGTACCCATCCTGATATTCAGGGATGAAAGATCTCCGCAATTCCGCGGATTTCCGGGTTTTTCAATCCCGCAGCACCATCCGCATATAGTATTATGGACCAGACGGGATGGCCGAATGAGTTAGAGCGTCCGTCTCCCGTGCTGGAAGATCGTGGGGTCGTGGGTTCGGACCCTGGTCGAGTCAAACCAATGACTTAAAAATTTATACTTGTCACTTCCTAGCCAGGCGCTCGGCATTATTAGGACAGGGCAAGGACTGGTGTGCTCAGTATCAGGATAATGTGACTGAGTGGGATACCAGGTCACGGTGCCGGCGGCCTGGTTTCCCCGTGGGACAGCACTATAAAGTTGCCATTAGTGCGCACTGTCACAAGTCGGTACCCGTCCTGATATGACCTTAGATGTTGCTAGGACGTAAAACAACAACAAACAAACAAATATAGTGCTATGTGGTCCAGACGCTGCAGCACTACCAGCGTATATTACTAATAAATGCTCCAAATGACACAGCACTATCAGCGTATACTAATAGATGCTTCAAACAGCGCAGCACTATCAGCAATATGCATGAAACCCGACTTCCGGAAATTTTCCGCGATTCTCTGACAACGCTATACCTATGGGATAATATCAGCATTTCTGCTTTTTTTTCCCCCGGAGACCACTTTCATTCCTGATATTACATCACATGTTGCCAGGATGCAAAACCCCAACAAACAAACAAACCAGGGTTTGCCAGTGTTTGCCATGTCGGTTAGATTATTTGTCCAAGGTGGCGAGTGAAAGGGAGTTGTGACAACCCCTTATTAGGAACGCCGCCCCCCCCCCCACCACCACCACCCCCCCCCCTCCCGCGTGACATCCGGTACAACAGCATCTTGGGCACAATTAGTATTAATAACAGAAACAAAAAAACATAAAAAGAAACCATGGGGCCTGGCACATGCAACATCTGCAGCACCAACATGGCCGCGAAAAGGAATTGAATTTAAATTGTTAACCAGGATGTGCTAACACTGAAGCGATGGTTAGAGCGTCGGCTTTCAGTCTGGGAGGTCGTTGATTCGAACCCCGAACACCAAGTCAAAAAACAAAGACTTACAAAATGAATGCTTGTTGCTATCTTTGCCTACTGATCTGCATTACTAGGAGAGGACAAGTAGGGGGTGGTGTATCAGGCAAGGAACCACATAGACAGGTAGGCGTTGATAGGGAGTCTATGCAGTGTAACTGTTAGCACGCTAGCCCCGAGATCGGACGCGCTGGCCGAGTAGGTAGAGCGCAGGCTTCTCGTGCAGAAGGTCGGGAGTTCAATTCCCAGTAGGGCAGCACTATAAAGACGTATTGAGTGCGCACTGTCACGAGTCGGTACCCGTCCTAATATAACCTAACCTTAGATGTTGCCAGGACATAACATTGTTTTTTAGGTTTTTTTTCTCTTCAAGATTTATACTGCCTATCATGGATAAGTCTGAATAGACTTGTTTTCAACATTAGACAGTTTGTCGATAGAAAGCCCGAGCCTACACTTTTACCGACCCAAGGGATTTTTAACCTCCCACACCACATAGACATGGTATGAGAGCAACTGGCCTTTGATGAAGTGTAAGTTATACACATCGGTGGAAATCCAAATTGGCAGAGGTGGGGGTATGAGGAATCGAACCACCTACCTTCAGATTAGGAGTCTGACCTAGAAAATAAGTCAGACACTCTAACCAGTCCGCCACAGAGAATACCACAAAGTTCGAAATCCTGCTATAGGCACCATATTTCCGGTTACCACCACACCCTCCCCACCCCCACCACGACGACATGCACATATTCCTATATTACTGCGGTGATATTTAATTAAACATCACATTACCCCCCCTTAAAGTGTTAGTAACGCAGGGTTCTCACCGGAAGTGCGGTTCCCTAATTGTCAGCAGAGACCGGGACGCCCTGTAGGGGGCACCGGGCGGCTCTCCGTCGGGTGGAAGCCGTCAGGTGCGGAGGGAGACGCGTCATGGAGCGGACAGCGCGACAACGAGGCTCTGTCACGTCACGTGATTGCGTCACGGCGCGACTCGGCTGATTCCCTAAAGCCAACTGAGACTGCAATGGAATTGCTTAAACCATGTTGTATTCATGGCATTGTGCGAATAATCTTACAATGTAAATTGTATGCATGATTTTATTTTTGTATTTTACTAATTTAAAAGCAAGAGAAATGTGTAACTGACCTCAGGACAGCACGAATGTGCTACCATATATAACCTTAAAGTAACAAATAAATGCACATTTAAAAGTAAAATGATACCATAGAATTTTACCTCAGATTTTTTACTTTTTTGTAAGCTTTTATATTCTCTTTTAAGTGTCATTTGATACACAATTCATAATTCATTGTGAGGTTTTAGATCATGTGTAAAATCGATGGTTAAATAATAATGCAACAGGGATTTTAAGCACTTCTCACCATGAATATGGCTTTTGCTGCCAACACAGCATAAAACCACCATCAATCAATCAATCAAACTGACTCGCTAGAGCACTCGCTTCCGGTGTGAAAGGTCGTGAGATCAATCTCCGGCAGAGTCAAAACAAACACTTACAAAATGTATACCTTGCGTAGCTCAGGGGCATTACTAGAATAGAGCAAAGACTGGTTGGCGCAGTTTGTTTATTGCTGTGTCACTTCCTAGCAACATCTAAGGTCATATCAGGATGGGTACCGACTTGTGACAGTGCGCACTCATGGCGACTTTATAGTGCTGCCCCACTGCAAGACCAGGCCACCAGCACCGTGACCTGATATCCCACTCAGTCACATTATCCTGACACTGAGCCAACCAGTCCTTGCCCTATCCTAATAATGCTGAGCGTCAGGGTAGGAAGCAACAAGTATCAATTTCTAAGTCATTGGTTTGACTCGTCATTGGGTATGCAGTCATTGGGTATGTAGGCATTGCAATACCTCAGGGAGTTTGACGCCCCTGCCCTGCAGAGTTGTAAACCACTGCCAGGTGGTACAGGTTCTTGACAGAAGCGAAGGCTAAGGGAGCAAACCCTGAACAGAAAACCATGTCACTGTGGCAGCATCAAGGGCGGTTGATGTATGGAAGTCCCAACATCTCCCTACCAGCCACTGCAGGGACAAATAGTTTTGCACCTGTCTGGACATGTTCTTGCCGGTGTGAAACCTCTATTTGCTGCCGAGAGAGTGTTGCTGGTAACTTGCAAAAGCCAGCAGCACTTCAACACTTTTGCAGGCAGCTTTCATGAAATGTGACTCATGGACATCACTCTCACAGCAGAGAGCTAAATGGAGAGCGGCAGTCAAGTAATGAAAGCAGTCTTTGTCGCATCGCGACCGACAGCATAATGATGATGATGGTTTGACTGGACCAGGGTTCGAACCCACGATCTACCAACATGGGAGACGGACGCTCTAACTGATTCGGCCATCCCATCTGGTCTGGTTGGCGCAGTGATAGGATAATGTTACTGAGTGGGATATTAAGTCATGTTGCCTGTGGCGTGCTATCCCAGTAGGGACCAAAATTACTAATGCCAGTGGAGCAGCGCTGTAAAATTGCCACTCACCAGACGGTACCCGTCCTGATATGACCTTAAATGTTGCTTGGACCTACAACTCCAATCACTTATCCCAGTTGGGCAGCGTTATAATATAAAATTGCCACTGATCTGATATGCCCTAGGATGTTGCTAAGACGACACCACCCATTGATGTTGGCAAGACAGCACCTTAACCATGGACATCAAGCATCTAGAATTTAATTCTCGAATTTGTCTTCTTTGGTGGTTTAGATGTGCATTGACATTGCATTGTATTAACCCTCCACTCTCCCACTGCTACCCCCATAACCGCCTCCACCATCCTACGCCTACCAAGCCCCTCCCACACCCTACCACACACTACCACACCCTCACATACCATACCATCACCCTCCAACGCCCTCCTACACTTTCACACCCTCCCACACTTCCCCCCACACTCCAACACCCTAACCCACCCTCCCACGCCCTCCCACACCGCCAACACCATCCAACATCCTCCCAAACCGTTCCACACCCTCCACCACCCTCCCACACTCTCCAGGACCCACCACCTCCCACACCCGTACGTTCCGCATATATCTATGCGCTCCCCACACACATCCACACACCCCTTCCCTCCACACCTCCCCTACATAAACCCCACACCCACACCACACCCACACTCATTCATGCACACACCCACACCCACACTCATTCATGCACACACCCACACCCACACTACCCACACCCACATCACCTACACACACCACAACACACCCACAGACCCACACCCCACCCACAATCACTCGTTCACACACCCACACCCATGCTACCCACACCCACATCAGCCACACCTACAACACACGCACACCCACATACACCCACACACACACGGCCACATTCCCATACCCACACCACACCCACTCAAGCGAACACCCACACCCACAACACCCACAACACCCACACCACACCTACACCACATCGACACCACATCCACATGCACACAACCACCCACACCCCACATACACCCATGCACCCCGACACCCCCACACCACCCCCCATCCACACGCACACCACCACCCACATTCCACATACACCCACATACATCAATGCACCCAGACCCCCCCCCCCACACACACGCCCCAGCCCCCACGTGCCAGCCACACACACACACCTTTCAACTACCGGATATCTAGTGACACTAGATGTCGGCTCGTGTTATTAATGCCCGCCCTCATTACCCTCGTGGTACCGGGCACTCACTAGTACCCATCCCCTGGATGCGACTATCAGACGCCACCCGCCCACGTCCCACTCACACCCCCACACTCACACCCACACACCCACACCCAAATACCCACACCCAGATATACACACCCGCACACACACCCGGGCCCACACCCGCACCCCCACATTCACCCCCACACACCCACACCCATACACACACACCCGCGCACACCCACACCCACACCCACACCCCTCCTCACACACACACTACTCCTGTAGTCCAGGCACATATAATACACAGGAGGCGTGACCAGCCACATAGTAGCGTCGCAGTGACCACATGCTGTATCATTTGAGGAGGAGGAGGAGGCATCAGCTCTCATGACATATAGGACCCTGGAGTGCTGGAGGTGGGCAGTGTGACAGGGAGGGAGAAGGGAGAAGGAGGAGGGAGAAGTAGGAGGAAGAGGATGACGGGAGGCTATCCCTATTTACCCATAGCGCTACCCTGGCGAGCTGCTCACACATTGACTCCCAGCTCACGAGGCTCTCACGAGCTGCTCACGCATTGACGCCCATCTCATGAGTTGCTCACGAGCTGCTCACGCATTGGCTCCCAGCTCATGAGGTACTCACCCGCTGCCCACGCATTGACTCCCACCTCACGAGCTGCTCACGAGCTGCTCACGCATTGACTCCCGGCTCAGGAGCTGCTCAGGAGCTGCTCGCGCATTGATTCCTAGCTCAGGAGCTGCTCACACCTATTGCTACATTGTAACCCCGTGTAGGTTCACACCTTGTTCACGGGAGGTCATGCACTGTACTCCACAGGACCTGCTCAGCTGGCATCTGTTAGGTGCCAGAGCAGCAGATGGGGGGGGGGGGGGGATGTGGAGGGAGGGGGGGGGGTAATGTTCCTGCTTCTTCCTGTATGTGCAGCTGGTACAGTAGGGTAATTGGGTAGGCTATACTAAGGTCGCTGCTACACACTGCTTGTTCTCTAACAGAATTCAATGGCATCCACTGTTGGCTTACTATTACCCGATTGACACAGACCATACTTGCAAAATACATGTATGCTTAACGTACGTACACTTTACATACACTTTGTAGTTGTCCGTATTCCTAATATACTCGTTTTCCTTCTTTATATATGTGTGCAGTTGAGATACTATTGAGTCAGACCCTTTTTTGTTTGAAATATTTATATTATTGTCATGGAAGGTGATGAAAGTGTGAAATATTTCACCTAAAGCAGGATTCCATTCAATACAATGTCATTCTGGGGCAATCATGCTAAGCATTACACTATCTAAGCTGCACGACTAATTATATATGAGGCTCCTTGCCTGACATGTCAGTGCAGACTAGTGCTCTCGTCCCCCTGGACCTGTGAGCCTTTTAAGTGGTTTACATCAATGAATAAAGCCTTTGTTGTTGCCTGGACATTAAGACAACACACATTAGCTTACAAAGAAAGCAGCCTGTATTCCAGTGAGACCGGACACATCACAGAAAGGCTTTATGATTAGTCGACCTTAGATGTTGCCAGGACGTAAAACTCCAACAACTAACCAACCTAATGATTGGAGCCACCACATCCTGTTGACAAGTCTTAGGGCTTTTAAAGCAAAAGCAAAGACTTACAAAATTAGTTCATGCTCTTACTCGCTCTGATACTTGACATTATTAGGATAGGATAAGGAGGACTGGTCGACTTAGTTTCAGTATTATGTGACTGAGTCTGGATATCGTGTCATGGTGTCTGCCACCATGGTTTCTCAGTGGGGCAACACTTTAAAGCAGCCATATGAATGTATCAAAAGTTGGTAGCCTTGATAATATGACCTGAAATGTTGCTAGGACGTAATTGCCACTAATTCACTCACTATTACAAGTAGTAAGCTGTTAAGGTCATGCCTGGATTTTCTGGCTGACCTGCCTTAAAGCTGCATAGTCCCATGAAATCACAACATTTTCTAAACCAGAACATTTAGTTTTACTATATATCCAACTTAGATCCTGGTACACAGTAAGCCTGTGCCAAATCAATTTGATAGAACCTACAGTGTCCAGCATTTTGGTGTTCATCCCAAGGTAATTTTGCATGTTTTCATTTCACATATATATCTCCTAAGTTAGGCATTTATACTAAATGTATATTGTAATGATCAACCTAACATATTTATCTAAAGAAGATGAGATAAACTCAAGCACTATGTGACTTTGCAGCTAGAAGGATAAACTGCTTATCTCTTTCCAGTCCTATTAGCCACGGTGATGTATAGTGACAAGAGCCTGCAAGGCATCTTTGCTGATTGCTTGCTATATATGCCACTTACCTGTTCCCCAAACTTGATTTATTAACATTAAGCCATTAAGAAAGAGAGGGCGCCCTCATCTCAGGTTCAAGGATACCATCAAGAGAAACCTGAAGCTGAGAGACATTAAGACCGACTCACAGCAGAGAGACCGACTCACAGCAGAGAGACCGACTCACAGCAGAGAGCTAAATGGACAGCAACAGTCAAGTAATGAAAGCAGTATTTGTCGCATCGCGACCGACAGCATGATGATAGCCAATATGCACATGAGTTAGTGTCGTGACCTTTGACCTCGTGCTATGACCTGCGTATAGGTTAGGACTAGCATCATTACACAAGCATGTACCCACGGCAGCAGTAAGCCACCCCCTTGCAACAGTGGGGTGCCTCCCTATTGTGTGGTGTTCTCCTGTGGCTATTTGTGACGAGTTAAAGCTGCATAGTCCGATGAAAGCATCAAATTTTCGAAACCAAATCACTTATCTAGATTTCATTTGACATATCCAACTTAGATATTGGTGCACTTATTATTGCTCCATATACTAAGTCAATCACTCTCACAGCAGAGAGCTAAATGGAGAGCGGCAGTCAAGTAATGAAAGCAGTCTTTGACGCATCGCGACCGACAGCATGATGATGATGATGACTAAGTCAATTTAATCAAACGTGTTACCGCTAAAGCCTATGCTGTCAGAATTGTGATGAGCTTGCCAATATTAAATTGTCATGTTTTCATTCTGAATATCTCCAAAGTTTGCCGTTTAAAATAAAGTTACACCAAACTAATGTAAAGTAGATAATACCGATTAATTTAATGTATTTATCTCAGAAAGTGGTGGCAGAAACTCAAAACCATCGGAGTATGCAACTTTAATATGAATACCTACATTAAAATGTCTTGTGTCTCCCCACAACAACTATATATGTTATAGAGGTGTGAGCAAAGACCTGTTATTTAATCTTACTAAGCCTTCTTAGTCGGTCAAACCTCATAACTTGAAGCTCAGGGCCCGTATGCAGGAGTCAGTGTTAGCGGGTTTTGGTGTTACAGCCTATTACCGATTAGCTATCGCCAATGTCAGGAACTGTGTCAAGTCGTATGCACGAGCACGTAACACTTACATTTTAGCTAAACGTGAAATTATTTATAGATTTGGGAAATCCCTCTGCGTCTGAACCCATATATTAGGCTTAAATCTATTAAATGCTATCATATTTAACAGAATTAAATACGCAATAAGTGAAATTTGAGGAAATTAACCCTAAATTCGAAGCAATATTAACGCTGCTTCCGTAACGGCGGCGATATTAATGTTTATATTTTCGAATCGACGAGCGTAAACTAAACAAATCGCTAATACATTGCCGCCAATGCGTAAACGTCGGCCAGTATGGATGTCGACGTCGACACGGCGGTCGCGACGGCGGCGATTTGTTTACTTTACGTTCGTCGATTCGAAAATATAAGTATTAATATCTCCGCCGTTACGGCGGCAGCATTAATATTGCTTCGAATTTAGGGTTAAATTGATAACATTTCACTTATTGCGTATGTAATTCTGTTAAATATGACAGCATTGAATAAATTTGGGCCTAATAAACTCGCTAAACCTAATATTTTTTAGGGGTAAGGTAACACCGGTTAAGGCTTTGGTGTTAGGCCTAACACTGACTCGTGCATACCATTTTTTCGCCGCTAACCCGGAATTCCCGCCAAACACCGTTTTTCCTCGCTAACACTGACTCCTGCATACGGCCCCTGGTCACCCGATTTCGACATGATTGTGTTCTTTGACATGTATATCCACGATGCTTTAAAGTAGTTCTAGTCTAGAAATCTCAATGGTGTTACACAAAGAACTAGTACTAAAAATAGTCATCGGGTATCAGACCTAATGGTGCTGGACAGACAAACCCCTGCCGACTGCAAATGAGGATAAATAGATCATTATGTGACGTCATGCAGGGAAGGGATAGGCGGTATTATATGGCATTATCAAAAAGCCTCAAAAACTATGTTTTTAGTTCTGGTTCACGGAGAAATATTATCCAACTATGTAAGCATTCTATTACCTATTTCACTCTAATATGTGAGAAGGGTTATTAAGGGAAACTGAACAGTAATGATTACATAGACCGTCAGCCTTTATTGGGCCCTAAATAACATACACAGTCTACACGAGATGCGGCGTAATGTGACAGGGCCTTTAGACTTGCTTACGCGGGGTATTTGCATAGCACACGTCCCGAAAATCTTACATTGGTTCGTCTTCAGTGTCAGTCGGTCTGGCTGTGAGTGGGTGGGTGTTGGTGGAATGGAACAATGTGGGTGGGGCGGGGTGGGGTGGGGCCGGGCTGGCGGTTTGAACACACCCACACCCACGTGTGTGTGTCGGGGTGGGAGCATAGAAAGGCTGACAACGAGATATCTGATGTGGCTGGTTGGCCATTACCGAGATTGTGAAATGCTTGAGGTTCTGCTTAATTGCCCGTCCATATCTGTGAGCAGCTTCTGAGCAGTGTGTGAGCAGCTCAGCATACGCCTACACAGTAGCACCACCGACGGCTACTAAAACTAGTAAAAGCGCACTGTATAAACTGCTCAGATATGGTCCGCGCTACCAATGTACAATGAGACTGGAGGACTACTACACCGCCAAGATACACATAACCCGGAAGATCTGCTCACACCATCACATGGCCGATTGAGTTGAGCGTCCGTCTCCCATTTTGGTAGATTTTGGGATTCGAACCCACGGGTTTGAACTCTGGTCGAGTCAAGCCAATGACTTAAAATTTAAAACTCCAAACAACCAACCAATCACACACACCATCACACGCCATCAAAGACCCACTCCAGGAGAGCTGCACCTTCTACATATATAGTCTGGAGAGCTGTTCATATGTGAGCTATAGATGGGGAGTGGTCTGCGCTGTGCTATCTAACTAACATTGGCCTCTATGCGCCGATGGATATATTATCGCTCACAGCTCTGACCTGCTCGCGAACTGCTCATCACACCTACACACAAACACACACCGCATACAAGTGTCCGATTACCCAGCCGAAGACTCTACACAATAGGCGACAAGAGCCGTGCCTCCTCCTGAATGCTTCCCTCCTGGGCTAGTTAATGCACGGGGGGTGATATTTATAGGTCTGGATCTCTCAGATGGAAGAGGGGGAGTGGGAGGGGGGAGCAGCTTGTAATGAAACACCCCTCATTACCACCGTCAACAAACAGCCACACATCCACACAGCACACACACATACGCACATACACATCACAACCGCGCGCTGCCTCACCCTATACCCACCAGGGGGCGACACTAGACTAGTGGACGTGGTGTGCTGTGCAGGAGTCAATAGGAACCAGATCGAGGCTGGCCGCGGTCTATTTATGTAACACCCGTTAGGCAGCCACTGGACCGTGACCAACTCATTGGAAGTCGTCAGTTTGGTTATATCATATATAGATATATCATTATCTCACTTAAGAGTAATTACCATGTGGATTGGACCATGACCAACTGTTTGGAAGTCGTCAGTTTTGGGTATATCATATATAGATATATATATAAAATTTGGGAGTAATTGTTTTGTGCATTGGACCATGACGAGCTCAGTGCACCCAGAGCCCTGTGGAAAAAAGTAAAAAGGAAAACTAGTTTTATTTAACAACGCCTCTTGAGCACATTGATTTTTGTATCATCGGCTATTGGACATCAAACATATGACATATCTCTTTGGAGGAAACCTGCTGCTGCCACATAGGCTACCTTTTCCGATAAGCAGCAAGGGGTCTTTTATATGCACTTTATCACAGACAGGACAGCACATACCACACAGCCTTTGATGAACCAGTTTTGGACCACTGGTTGGAATGGAAAATAGCCCAACCTGCAAATGGGTCCATTCAGCAGGATCGATCAGATGACCCACACCTTCACAGGTGGACACGCTACTGCCTGAGCTACGTCCCGCTCCCCAGAGCCCTGTGGGATTAACTACCACTCTTATCATATGGTGCAGAACCATACTGGAGTGTCAATACTGGAGTGTCAACACTGGAGTGTCAACTTTGGAGTGTCCCACAGCAGTGTAGCATCCTTAGTACGTCATACATGGAATGGCACTGATCAGCTAGCTGCATAGTGCATGATGCCTAAACTACCAGGCACCCCTCCCACACACACAGACACACCATGGGGGAGTTAAGCTTGCTTGTAGGTTATTCATGTGGAATGGGCACTCACCTGTGACTACTAGCTTCAGCGCAACAACATGGAACACAGACAATTAATTAACACTGCAATACCTGTTTTAAAACACAAGAGACCACTGGATTACTCAAGTGTGTCCCATGGCTGTTTTTAGTGCCTAGTCATACTCTTCACTGGCACTGGTTTTAATGCTTAGTCATGCTCTTTCTTCGCTGTGCCAGTAACGTCCACCTTGAAGGATAGTGGATGATGCAGAATATGGTGATGCTGTTCATTACTGCTGCTTTCTGCCGCCATTGGATACTACACCACTGGTGTCTGTATATCTGTTTGTCCACGCACAGAGGAATATTCAATAATTCATAGCGGGAGGCAGTGTGCTTAAATTGACTCCCGCTATTTCGGCATGTCGCTGGTTGGCGTGTGGGGCCACCACCACCGGTCAGCCATGGGTGGCGACCCAGAACTGGCCGACTGCTGTTCTCTGTCCTGGCTGGTCGGCTGGTACGGCAGGTATGTCTGTGTCAAGATTTAAAAAAATATTAAAACTTGCATAGTGCGATGGTTTTGAGACTTTGTCATTTTTCTGAGATAAATCTTCTTTCTTTTTTTTGGTGATGGTGTATTTATGCTACCCATAATGGCTAAGTCTAATGACTTGTTTTTACTGCTAGACAGTAATAGTCTCATGGTTCCGCTTGTTTGAATTACTTTCCGTTGTTGTGTAGCTATCTACTGCATGCATTCTTTCTCTGTTTGTAAGCATTTGTTATTATATTATATTGTTGATTTTTATTATCTATCTTACTTTGGTTTGAAGTACCTTTTACTTTGGTTGGTTGTTGGAGTTTTACGTCCTGGAAACATCTACGGTCATATCAGGACGGACCTTATACTTTACTTGGCTAACTTATGAAATATTTGACGTGCAAACATGCCAAATTAATGTTGGGAAGCGCCCCAAATTAAATATATTAGGTTGATTGTTATGATCTATCTTACTTTAGTTCAAAGTACCTACCTATATGTCCCCAATAGACGTGCACTGCGCGAGTGCAGACACATGGATGTACGTCTATTCAAAGTTAAAGAATTCTTGGATTTGTTTTTGTCGTGCCTCTGAAATAAAGTGGGATTGTCTTATTTTATGTGCATTCAGTCTGAATATGATCGTAAATTTGTGTGTGCTTAAATCTTGAAATGGGGGGTTTGCTTCTATTGGGTAGCAGTCTTCTATCGGGACATATACGGTATTATTTTAGATTCCCAAATTTTGATATATTTGAAGTGCAAACATGCCGATTAGGTTGACTGTTATGATCTATCTTACTGTAGCTTGAAGAACCTTTATTTTAGATGACTTAGAAACTTTTGAGATATTTGAAGTAAGAACATCCCAAATTAATTTCGTCAACCACACCAAAACCCCTTGACATTATAGGTTTCTGCAGTAAGAGGTTCAATTAAATTACCCCAGTATTCCCTTCTATGTGGCAACAAATGCTTAATAAGTGCATCAGTGTCGGAGTTAAGCTGTATTCACACGGGAAAAGTTTAAAGCGATTCAGCCAAGGCGAATCATATGAATCGATTTAGACGTCCGTTCACACGGGCAGTACTTGGGCCGGAAATCGATATCTGTGCATGAGCAAGTCCAGTCTGACCAGCGCCAGTTTTCGGTTAGGCGACGTCACCATGAGAGAGTGGGTTCGACCTAGATATGTATAGACTGAATCATATTGTTTTGGAACCGTAAAGACTTCTGCTGTTCAGTGAAAACCTATAAATAAATGATGAAAAAAATATATGTGAACCTCTATCCGGTTCATAGACCAAATTAAATAATATGCACTTTTGATCGACCGGAAAGTCAACAAACCAAGGTCTCGACTGCGCATGCGTGTGACATCATAAATCGTTTCATATGTGTTCATACGGACAAGATAAAATGATGCAGCCTAGATCGGTTCCTGTAGACCACCTCGCGAAGCGTTTTACAGAAAACGATTCATCTAAACAGATTCAGGCATAAAACGCCTCAGGTCGCGTTCACACGGCAAATGTAAAGCGATCTAGGCAAGTGGTTTTAGGTGAGGCGTTTTAACTCGCCCTTGTGAAGACAGCTCTAGATATATAGAATCAGGTCGAGGTAAGTGTTTTGGTTTTGAAAAGTTTATGCGCTCGTTGGACCATGTAGCTTTAAATAAAATACAAAAATATAATTATTTTTCTTTAAACAAGAATCGACATGTTATGTCGGTGATGAATTGAATAGGTGCTGGGTGAATGAATTATATAATATACTTGTGTGAGGCGAGGGAGTGTGATATATCACTTTATGACCGGACGCGGTGGCCGAATCGGTAGAGCACAGGCTTCCCATGCGGAAGGTTAGGAGTTCGATTCCCAGCCGGGTCAAAGCAATGACCTACAAAAAGTATTCTTGTCGCTATCTAGCCTGGCACTCTGCATTACTAGAATAGGATAAGGACTGGTAGGCGCAGTATTGGGATAATGTGACTGTGTGGGATACCGGGTCATGGTGCCAGCTGCCTGGTCTCCCAATGGAGCATCACTATAAAGTTGTCAAGAGTGTGCACTGTCACAAGTCAGTACCCCGACAGATGTGACCTTAGATGTTTGCTAGGATGTAAAACAACAACAACAAACACCTTAGATTGCAGATTATTGTGGTTATATTCATAACCAAGCTTCCCTGACACTTTTGTCTAATGGGTTGTTTAGATAGGAGACAGAGCAGCGCGAGTAACTCGTCAGTACAATGTCACGAGAGCAAGGAACGGTTATATGTATATGCTGTATATGTCATTATATGGGTATAACAAGGCCGGAAGCATCCATCTGCTCCTCAGCTCTTACTCCTCACTCAGTCATTGAGCGGAGATCCATCAGCTCCTCAGCCCTTACTCCTCGCTCAGTCATCGAGTGGAGGAACCTTGATCAAGTCATCTACTTTTACAGCCTAGTCAACCTCAGATCCGTTGGGGACGCCACCTGTCTGTTCACGTGTCAACTGCCTCCCCATTAATAGTATATCCATACAATTTTACACAGACATTTGTTTCATCTACTCTTTCGCAGGAGTCGTCTTGAGACGAATGCCGACCAGTGGAATCTGCTGCTGACAACATTAAAAGACCTCATCGAGTGGACTTCTCAGGCTGATGACACCATCACTCGCCAACAACCAGCCGGGGGCGACCTGTCTTCGGTCCGCAAACAAAGCGACGAACACCAGGTCAGTCCTTTGTACCACGACATCACACTCTGTACGAACCATGGTGTAAGTCGACTCGGCGCCGATGAGAAATGTCCTATTCTAGGCGGGTTCCCGATTTTTTGGGGTAGATTTAAGATTTGGGGGGGGGGGGGATTTTTATTTTGGTTGTGCTATACATATGAGTTGCTTCTCCTCACCATACCAATAGCAACAATTATTCATCTTACTATTGATAAAATCTGAATATTTTCCCTTAAATTTTCTTTGAAAGAAGAAAATAACTTAAGAACAATTAGTAGGGCACATTCCTGATCCTTTACACGGTGGACAAATCGCTAGGGCGCAGGCCTCCCGTGCGGTAGATCGGGAGTTCGATTCCCGGTCTAGTCAGACCAATGACTTATTCAATTTATACTTGCCGCTTCCTAGCTTGGCGCTCAGCATTAATAGGATAGGGCAAGGACTGGTCCCCATAGGGAACCGAGGTAGAATAGTTCCCTTGCACCCACTTGCAGATCGTAAAAGGCGACAAATCGGGCAATTCATTTGCCGTGAGTCGCAACTCGTGTCGGTGGACGAAGGGATCCTGGTGCTTGAGGATGGTGAGCAGTGATTGCTCTCACCGATCCAACACTGCACTTTGGCTCTGCCTTCACCTAGATGAGGGGTTGGATTGGCCCGGTCCAATCAATCGGCTGGTCATGTCGGCTATTTTGCAAAAACACAACAGATCAAACCCACTGTGGTGAAAATGGTTATTGCACAACCTGTGAACTAAAGCTATTCCTAGAAGGCGGTGGCTAATGGGTCAATCAAGTAATGACTGCAGATTTCTTTGCCTCATTATTTGAGTATACCATCCTTGTATCCCTGGTGTGCATCTGATGGATACCGCACCTCTGCACATCCCCTTGTTGGACTCAGTGGTGGGTGGGGAGCAAGGATGACAAAAAATTAGTAAACGGGTATCAAGGGGATAGCAGGCACCATCACAAAGGTCATAAAAATGAAGTTTGGTGATTTTCTGGTTGAGTGCTCAAAGAAGGCCCAAGCCGACAATGTGCAATATGCAAGCACATTGGCAGGTGTCGACATGAAGGCCTCTCCTCACTGTACCCTCAATTCTAGTAGAGGAGTAATCCGAACTAGAGATCTAAGTGAGGGCAGTGAGGATGAGATCACACTCGAGCTGAACCCACAAGGTGTACAAAGCGTATGAAGGATAACTATACGGAAAGAAGGTAAGGAAATAAAAACAAATACCTACATCCTCATGTTTAGTACACCAGTGCCGCCCCAGAAACTTAAAGTTGGTTACCTCAGTGTTGGCGTGGATGCTTTTATCCTGAATCCTCTTCGCTGTTTTAAATACCAAAAGTAGGGACACAGAAAGGATAACTGCAAAAATGAGGTAACCTGCTTCTGATGCAGCCAGACGGGTCACGACAACACTAATTGTCAGAACCAGGCAAAATGTGCCAGTTGCCTGGGTCCCCATATGGCCGTGTTGAAGGATTGTCCTGCTTGGATGAAAGAAAAACAAATCCAGTGGGTTAAAACCGAAAACCGGATAAGCTACCCGGGAGCTTGGAAGCAGGTGGAGGGGCTTACCCCTTCACCACTTGCCAAGAGCTATGCCACGGTGGCAAATCCCCTTACCAGGACAATCGATTGCCAGACCGATTTGATATGGCTGTCGGGAGAGAGGCCCACAGCCCGCTCACCGACCCAGAATCCAAGTGTAAAGCCATTTGGAAAAAAATCTGAAATGAAGTCTGCCTCTGTTCAGACAGAGGCGGCTTCAAGTTCTACACACAAAACAATTGAAAAATGAAAAGAAGACGTAACAAAGAAAAGCACTTTCCTTTCCAAGAACCAGCCACTGATTCCTTTTTTGGGGGTCATGGACCCTCGAACACTGACACATGGTGAGGTGAATAATCCTCAGGATGCAAGTCCTGACAAACCCATTCTATATTACGATTCCTTTCGATTTAGAAGTATTCTTTCTGCGCGTGACGTCACATACTAAGCGTTCCATTGTCCTGTTGTCTCCAGGTGTTACGGGCGCAGCTTGAGGAGAAGCGGCCGGTGGTGGAGCACAGCCTGGAGACGGGACGTCTGTTCCTCCGGGAGGAGGGCTTCGACGACAAGCGCCACTCCGCCGACAGCGGCGAAGGTAGGAACTAAGCGTAACTAGCGGATGTCTAGTGCTTCCTGGGTCGGGCGCGGTACCACGTCAGTACCTCGCCGGTACCAAGCCGGTGCTAGGATGTGGGTAGATTGGGCCCTGGGAATTTCACACTGCAGCGCCCTCCTTTCTAGCGGCGACAGTTGAACTAATGGCGGGTAGTGTATTTGGGACGTTGTTAATGTTATTGCTCCAATGTAGCATGAGTGGGAGAAGTATACAAATGACAAATTACATGAAGTCATCCCATCTGTGGGAAAACCACCACAGACTCATCATCTGTGTGTGTGTGGGGGGGGGGGGGGTCGATGATGCTGCTTCATTGGTCACTCTACAGGACGCGGTGGCCGAATCGGTAGAGTGCAGGCTTCCCATGCGGAATGTCGGGAGTTCGATTCCTGATCGAGTCAAACCAATGACTTACAAAATTTATACTTGTCGCTAAACTTGGGTTATAACTTATACTGCAGATAGAAAGTATATTCACTTTTATTATTTATTTTTTAAAGATTATATTGTTGTGCCTCTGCAAAAAAAAAGAAGTAATAAAAGTGAATATATTTACTATCTGCAGTATAACCTACTTTATCGATGTATGTTTAGAGCTAGTAATAGTGAACTTGACTAAAAAATTGTATGTTTATAGGTAATAGTGAACTTGACTAACTGATGCAATTGTCGTCTGCCTCCAGAGTCTGAAGGTAGCGGAACAGAGATGACGCCTGACCAAGAGGCTCGTCACGTGGTCAAAAAGATCCGACGTCACGTCCGGTTAATGAACCGGAAGTGGGCTGAACTTAATCAGCGTTCGAATGAGTGGCAACATCGGATAGAAGAGGTCTTGGAAGTACGTTGGCAAATGCTCCAGTGTTTCTTAACTATTGACTTGCGATTTGGAATATTTCTCTAGAGAGCTTTAATTTGTATATTTGTGGCTGCATCCCGAATATTTATGAATGTGGTAATGTCATCCAACAAAATTGGGCAGGATTTACAATACGTTAATAATGTTTTACTCATGAATTGCACCATAGATGTTGCAAGGACGTGAAACTCCAAGAACCAGCCATGAATTGCAGTATAATAATTAGGTTTTATCTGATACTAAATGGTCGAATAGTACATTTTAAAGCGTATGCACATTTATAAAAGCATGCCTGGTAGAATAACAGATGGAATAAGATTGCCAACATAGTAGGTTACGATTTTCATATAGTTCTCCTTTACGCAGGGATATTGTTTTTGTTGCCGACATGGCGTGAAATCAACATTTATTCCCTCCATTTTGTACCTTGTTTACATTAACCAAAATTATAGGCAAGCTCCACTGGTTGGCTTAGTGTCGCAATAATGTGACTGAGTGTGATATCGGGTCAGTGATGCCAGAACCATCCAACAATTGATCGTACTATTTAAAGTTGCATAGTCCGATGGTTTTGAGTTTGTCATTTTCCGAGCTAAATATATTAGCTGGAGTGTTATAATCTCCCTTAGTTTACTTTGAAGTAACTTCAATTTTAAATGACTAACTTTAAAGTTATTTGAAGCACAAACATGCTAAATTTATTTTGGCAAGCATGCCAAAACTCTGACATCATTGGCTTATGCAGTAACAGCTTCTATCAAATTGGCTCTGCATTCCATTCTATGTGGTGACAAATGTTTTGATAAGTGCATCAGTATCTAAATTAGATATGTAGAATCAAATCTCGATCAGTGTTTCGGTTTTGAAAATGTTATGTTTTCATCGGCCTATGCCGCTTTAGTTTAAACAGCACCGTACAAACCACCACAGAGTCGTCCATGATACTGTAGTGGTCTGCACTGACCTGTCAGGCACGGAGCGACATAGACAGGTAGGCGTGGGTAGCATGGTGATATCAGGGAGCCTAGGTGGTGGAATGGTTAGCACACTGACTCGGAATGCAAAGAGATGTGGGTTCGAGTCCCGCTCTAGGCGCAATATTTCCCATTTTCATCACCCCCCATGACAATACTCATTATTGATTAATAACAAGGAGTGTGTCATTCATTGATTGATATTACCTTTGGAGGTTGCTAGGATGTCAAACCCCAATGCCATGTGTGTCCCACAGAGGATGGTGGCGTTCCACGCGCTGCTGGACAGCATGCAGTGCAAGCTGACTGAGCAGGAGCGGGACAAGGCCAAGTGGCCAGTGGTGGGAGACGTCATGCTGGAGGCTCTCCAGGACGAGATCGACACTTGCAAAGTAGGTCAAATTTGTTTTATCCGCACCTTTCGCTAGTTAGTTGAAAGTTAGGGCTTAATACGCACTAGATCAGCGATTGTCAACTCTTTTTCTCTCTCTATAAATGGTCTTCTTTGACTCATGATTTATTTCGGTGGTCCCTCATAGCGGTTTGAGTTTTTGGGGGTTTCTTTAATGCTAAATTTATGCAATAGACCTAATTAAATATATATAAGGCACTATGTAGATTAAATCGGTAAACCCCATTTCAGGTGTTCTCTATACAATATAATGTGTTGTTGTGTTTTATACTTATAGGTAAAGTCAGTTACATATTCGGTAATGTATTATATAGTTGATGTGTTAGCTTTTCCGGGAAAGAAAACCAACAGATTTTATTATCAGAATGACGGCAGTTTCAGCTCAAACCTCCTAATCATGGTTTCATTTCAGCTCAAATAACGCTTGTCGGTTTTTGCGCTTGAACTCTTTAATTATTTATTACTCATTAAGAAATGTGTAAGCAATTACCAAGCATCACTTTGAATAATATATTGCAATGCAACATGAAGTGCATTTATCAAAATTACAATTTCCTTTATTATCACGTCTCTAAGCAGTGGTTTACAATAATAGCTATTTCTTTTGGCTTTTTTGCGACACTGCATACAACGTCATACTCTCACCAACAATGGGTACCGGGCGCGGTGACCGATTCGGTAGAGCACAGGCCTCGCGTGCGGAAGATCGGGAGTTCGCGAGTTTGGTTCCTGGTCGAGTCAAACCAATGACTTAAAAATTGATACTTGTCACTTCCTAGCCTGGTGCTCGGCATCATTAGGATAGGGCAAGGACTAGTTAGCTCGGTGTCAGGATAATGTGACTGAGTGGGATATCGGGTCATGGTGCTGGTGGCCTGATTTCCCATTGGGGCAGCACTATAAAATCGCCATGAGTGCGTACTGTATCAAGTCGGTACCCATCCTGATATGACCTTAGATGTTGCTTGGGCGTAAAACAACAACAAACAAACACCAACAATGGTCTCCGTTTAGGCTTCAGCGTTGTTGTTTTTTCAAAGTGATTCCACTATTTTACAATAGCACAATCAATCCATCCTACCACCACCACCACCACTACCACCACTACTACCACTACCACCACTACTACCACTCCAATTGTTCTGACATCAAGTTCATGGGCGTGTTTTACCAAAAAGTACGCTTAAAGTGAAAGGAGCCCCTTCCCTGTTGTGTTTGTCAAGGTGCTTTCAAATAATACTTCAAATATTGGGAAGTGAATATAATCGGGAATGGAAAATGGAAATGGGTGGTGGGGGAGGGATGGGGAGGAACCTACCCATTACATCAGCAGTTTTCTCGGTGCCTGTCATAACCATCTGCCTGGTGTTTTTGTCTATGGAAATAAAACATTGTTCGTTTTTTTTTAAATAATTGTAAATCTATTTCTCTCGCTACCTCCTATAAAATTCCTTTTTGGTCATTGGTAATTTGCATACTTTACTAGTTCTACAAGAACAAATATATTGTAATAGCCTGCACTGACCTCTCAGGCATGGAACCATATTAAAACAGGCAGCCGTGGATAGGGTGGTGACATCAGGGAGCCTGGGTGGTGTAGTTAAGCATGTCTGGAAGACTAGTGCCTCGGCGCTGAAAAAAATATGTTTACAACAAAAAACAGAATTGTACTAATTAGTGAGCGGTAAAATAATGCTTTTTTCCTTCTGCAGGCGTTCCAACAACGAATAGCAGCGACACAACGGGACATGGAACGCAGCAACGACTTGGCGAACCAGTTCCAGGAGATGGACGTGGTCCTCTCCCACATCAGCGTCAACAGGCTCGAAGACTTAAATAATCGGTACTGCTGCACACAATACATTTTCCAGTCTACTCTCAAACTCAAATAGCCAAGGGGTGGGGGTGGGTGCATGTGTTTTTGTGTGTGTGGGGGGGGGGGGGGTCAGACATGTGTCCAACGAGGGCTCAGGGTGTGTGTGTGGGGGGTGGGGGGGGGGGGGGTGGGGGGGGGAGGCAAAGAGTGGGGAGGTAGTCACCCAGCCAACATGGGCATGTAATGTGTTGCTTATTAGACTCCACTTGCAAGAGACTCCACTTCTGAGGGTTAGGAGGGGGAGAGGAGAGGGGAGTGGAGAGTGGGAATGTAGAGGGAGAGAGTGAGTGGCGGGTTGGGGAGGTGAGTGCAGTGAGCGGAGGGGTGTGAGGAAGGGGTGAAGGGGGATGGGGTGAAGGGGGATGGAGGGTGGGGGAGATGAGTGGGGGAGGGTTGGAAATTGAGGGGAGGAGCGGTAGAGAAGGGGAGGGGGAAGGAGAGAGGAAGGGAGGTGGTGGGAAGGGAGGAGTAAGGGAATGGAGGGAACGGGAGTTGAGGGGAAGGGAGGGGAAGGAAATGAAGGGGGAGTTGAGGGAGAGGAAGAGGAGGGGATGGGAGTTGATGAGAAGGGAGGGGACGGAAATGGAGGGGAGGGGAATTAAGGGGAAGGAGATGGAGGGAGGGGTAGTTGAGGAGAAGGGAGAGGAGGGGAGGGGAGTTGAGGGGGGATGAGAGATGGGGGAACGGAAGGTGGGGCATAGGGATAGAAAGGAAGGGAGGGGTTGAGAGGGCACGTGAGGGGAAGGGAGAGGAAGGCCGGGGATGAGAGGAGAAGGGATGGGAAGGGAGGGGATGGGAAGGGAGGTGAAGTGCGGGAATGTGAGGGGAGTGGACGGGAGGGGACGGGAAGGGACGGGAATGGAATGGAGGAGAGGGGAGGAGGGGGAAGGGGAGGCAACTAGGGAGAATAGGAGCTTCTGTAAGGGGGGCGTCATAGATGGCCTCATATGGCCTCATCTTGCCTCGCATGTCTCTGGTTTCATTGAAGTGTTCTTTTTCTCAACCAGGTGGCGAGCGCTACAGTCCTCCATAGAAGACAGAATTAAACAGTTGCAAGATGCACTACGTGACTTTGGCCCCAACTCACAGCACTTATTATCCGGTAAGTCTATCACCAGTCACTGCTAGCCTCGCTTAGGCTCGACTCGCGATGGAGGCTTGCTTTTCCTGGTTGTCCGAAAAGTAGTTTCTGGACAGCATATTTGCAGCTGGGAAGATTGGTGCATTAAAGCTGCATGGTCCGATGAAATAATCAGATTTTCTAAACCAAAAGACTTACCTAGATTTGAAGTTCCTTATCTGACTTACATACAAGTGTAGTTATTAAACATTTATTGCTGAATAGGAGGACTACCATGTCAATTTAAATCGAATCTGTTACTGCAGAAGCCCTTGATGATTGTCATTTCGAAGTGCACACCGAAATTAATTGTGCCTGTTTTCACTTCAAATATCTTCAAAGATTAACCCTTTGTAAAGTCATCGGCTGGCAGCTGTAGTTCTGTAGGTAGTCTAATATGAAATCACTACAGGCAAGTAGAAGTAAGGCAGAGTATAGAGTCAAAGGTAGCACAAACTCAAAAACATCGGACTAGGCAGCTTTAAATTAACAGCCAATTACACCCCGCTGTAATCAGGTATATCACCGTTGGCGAATTTAACAGTTTCCTTTCAAGGTACAGGTAAATATGAAGGCGCACAAAAGAATCAATTTTCCCTTATTCAAGATTTGAACTAACAAGTATTTCAGGTTGATACTTACGACTGAACTAACATGTCGACCTTGAGGATATCAATATTCCACACATATCTCAGGACATTTAATTCATCCTAACTTGTACACAAGACCTCAGTTTAATTCTTTCTCAAACTGAATTGATCTCCCCAGCCCCTTTTCGCTTTAATTTGTTATATTTTTGGGGTATTTCTATTTATTAATGTGATCAATATTATTTTTATTATTATTATTATCATCCTAACCAATCTGATCACCATTATTATGGTGATTATTATCATAATCAATCTGATCATCATTATTATGGTAATTATCAGCATAATCAATATGATAATAATTATTATTGTGATTATTATTATCATCATAATCATTCTCACTATGATTATATTACTACTATTATTACGACAGATATGATCATTATTATCATTACAATTATCATTATTGTTATTATAATAATTGGGAGGCATGGTAAGACCGAACGGGATGGCTGAATAAGTCCGTATCTCCCGTTTTGCTAGGTCGTGGGATTCTAACCCACGGGGTTAGAAGCCTGGTCGAGTAAAATCAATGATTTTAAAATTGATACTTGTTGCTTCCTACCCATGCTGTTGGCATTATTAGGATAGGGCAAGGAATGGTTGGCTCAGTGTCAGGATAATGTGACTGAGTGGGATATCAGGTCTGAGTGGGATATCAGGTCATGGGGTTGGTAGCCTGGTCTCCCAGTGGGGCAGCACTATAAAGTCGCCATGAGTGGTGTACACTGTCAGAAGTCGTTACCCATCCTGCTTTGACCTTAGATGTTACCAGGACGTAAAGCTCCAACAATGGAACCAACCAACCTAATGGTAAAACTGGATAAAAGACGCGATTCTGTTAAAACACCGAAGCCTGCTCTGGAGCTGTGACACTAGAGGGGTGGAGGGAGGAAGGGAGGAGGAAGGGACGAGGAAGGGAGGAGGAGGGGACGAGGGGAGGAGTAGTGGAAGAGGAGGGGGAGAGAGGGGGAGGAGGGGTAGTGGGAGCAGGGGAGGAGGAGGGGGAGGGAGAGAAGGAGGGGGGAGGAGAGGGGAGGAGGGGAGGGGAGTGGGGAGGAGGGGGGGAGAGAGGGGGAGGAGGGGTAGTGGGGGAGGGGAGGAGGGGGGGAGGGATGGGGGGAGGAGAGGGAGGGAGGGGAGAGAAGGGGGGGGTAGGGAGGAGGGGGGGGGAAGTAGGGGAGGAGGGAGGGGGAGAGGAGGGGGAGAGGGGTGGGAGGAGGGGGGTGTGAGAGGGAGGAGGGGGGAGGGGGGGAGGGAGGGGGAGGGGATGAGAGAGGAGGAGGGGGGGAGGAGGGGGGGGAGGAGGGAGGGGGAGTCCAGGCGACTGAGTGCAATCTATTCTGTTTAGGTTTAATCAGAAAACTCCATTAGCTGAACGTTAGCTGAAACACAGTACTGGAAAGCCGCACCATTTCTCCGTCCCACCGCCATCACGACGCCATCCAGTCCAGCTGTTAATCGTGGAAGGGGTGGGGGGCAGAGGAAGTGGGGAGGGGGGGGGGGGTTACGGGAGAGAAAGGTCGCTAGGGGTGGGAGGAGCGTGGGAGATGGTGGGAGGGTGGAGGGTGATTTGGTGATGCTGCAGTTAGTTGGTTGGTTGGTTGTTGGAGTTTTACATCCTGGCAACATCTAAGGTAATATCAGGACCGGTACTGACTTGTGACAGTGCGCAGTGCGCACTCATGGTTACTTTATAGTGCTGCCCCACTGGGAGAGCAGGCTGCCAGCATCATGACCCAAAATCTGACTCAGTCAACTTATCCTGACACTGATCCAAGCAGTCCGTGCCATATGCTATTAATGCCGAGCACCAGGCTAGGAAGCGACGAGTATCAATTTTTAAGTCATGGGTTTGACTCGACCAGGAGATGCTGCGTGGTGTTGGGTTACCTAGCAACCACAGCAGCTGGTTTCGTAGTTTGAATCCAGACCATTAAATGGTTACATCTGTGACATTTACTGGTGCATAGAAGTTGGAATTTTAAGTCGATTTAATGGGATCTGTCACTGCTACACATCAATTCTGTGATGTCAAGCATTTTAAAAGGCACACTGTTAATTCTATAATAAAAATATGTAAAACTGTTGAAACCAAAACACTTAGCTAGTAAATCTTACATATTTAAGTTACCTCATCAGATTGTTTTTACCGTTCTCATATGATCTTAGATGTTGCCAGGACGTAAAACAACCAACAAACGGATAATTCATTTAACATGCATTGCTATATAGAAGGAATACTAAGTCAATTTAATCGAACCTGTCATTGCTTACGGATATAGGGTCCAGCATTTCAGTGTGCACACCAACATTATTGCTGCATTTTTGCACTTTAAACTTAACCCCTTGACATAAAACTTACTTCTCATTTTAAATTAAGGTAGATTATAAATTCAAAGGTTTAGACGCAAAAACCGACAAACGCCATTTGGGTCGAAATGAAACCTTGACTACCAGGTTTGAGCTGAGGGTGCCATAATTCCTAAATGGGTTGTTTTTGGCCGCAGATACTGACAAATCCCTTATATAATGAATGCACTATCCAATATGAAAGTGATAGACGTTGCGTGGAAAGCACAACAACAAATTCTATTTTACAGAGAATAACGCAAATGGATTTGTCGGGTTTTGGGTCCTGAACTCTTCAATTATAACCCTAATATATCCTCCGCCAACAAATTGTCGTCTCCCGACAGACTAGTCGTGCCACACACCTCTGCCTTAACTTCTGTAGCCATTCTTTGTTTCGCTTCTATCAATGTATGTGCTCTTGTTGCCCGCTTCGTACTTGCTGCTAAACACCTCGGACACAGCTCGTTTACGGGCAATGCGTGTTTTTGGCCACATGGACCGCAGTAATCAGACATGTGTTCATATGTCTGGGAACGCCCCCCTATCACGTGCAAAAAAAACCCGCATGTGTTGCTCGGGGTGCGGCTGGCAGGCGAATGGCAAGTCCAGTGCACCTTGGCCCAGTGGGGGCGTGCGCAGACAGCAGCGCTGCCCTTCCCCCTGGCATCGAACCTGGGAACCACCATTGTGGCAATTAGCAGAGAAGTAGTATAGCCGGAGGCCTTCTGACTTACATCCGTATACAGAGGGTCTGTATACGCGCTATATATATATATACATATATATATATATATAGTCTGGTGGGAGCTTCTGAAAGAACCTCAATCTAGCCCTGCGTTAACTGGCCTATCTGGACTGAGTGGCTTGAGGCTGGCCTGAGCTGCTCCATTAAGGCCTGCATGCTAATAAAAGGCCGGCTGGTTACCAGTGCCTGGACTAGCCTTGTAATTGGAATTGGAATTGGAAGGCCAACCAACCCAACCTACCCAACCTACCCTGGTTAAACCAAACGGTGGCAAGACGGGAAAGGTCGCAGAGGAAGGCGGATGTACTTTGATTAACAGTGAGGCACCAACTAATAGACTCATTAGACACCTTTTTTTATTCTTTTCCCATTTAAGATATATTTAATTAATTAATTAACAAAAAAATTAAATCACTAAGAAAAAACGCAACTATCTTTTATTAAAAATCTTTGTATTATTATTTAATGGATAGCTAGCTACTAGGGCTGTCTACTATGTATTGAATGCGGTAGGGATTACTAATAGGAGAGAGTTGGTGGAGAATTGATGATGAAGATGCATGCAAAGAGATATCCGGTGTTGATGAGTTAAAGTTGCATAGTCCGATGGTTTTTAGTTTCTGAAATTTTCTGAGATAAATACATTAGGTTGATCATTGTAATGTACCTTACTTTAGCTTGAAGTAACTTTTATTTTAAGTGACTAACTTTTGAGATATTTGAAGTGGAACCATGCAAAATTAATTTTGGCAAGGACACCAAAACTCTGACCCCATAGGCTTCTGCAGTAACAGGTTCTATTCAATTGCCTCAGTATTCCTTTCTGTGTGGTGACAAATGTTTAATAATTGCACCAGTATCTTCTTCTTTCTTTTCTTGAAGATGTATACTCCCTATTATGGATAAGTCTGAATAGACTTGTTTTCACCATTAGACAGTTTGTCGATAGAAAGCCCGAGTCTACACTTTTACCGACCCAAGGGATTTTTAACCTCCCACACCACATAGACATGGTATGAGAGCAACCGGCCTTTGATGACGCTGTAAGTTATACACAGCGGTGGAAATCCAAATTGGCAGAGGTAGGGGCATGGAGAATCGAACCACCAACCTTCAGATTAGGAGTTTGACCTAGAAAAAGTTAAATATGTAGAATCACATTTAGATAATTGTTTTGGTTTTGAAAATTTTATATTTTCATCGGACTATGCAACTTTAATAGACGTCAGTGAAACAAACAGATATTCGCACGAGATGTAGCCTTAATAGTACAGCTCCAAAACGTGGCATTCAAAGACCTTTAGACTCGCCTCCACTTCCTCTCCTTTTCCTCGCCACCTCCTTCTCCTTCACACACCCACACACACCCACACCCCACCCCCTTCCTTGTCCTCTCCCCCCCCCCCCAGCCCACCCAAGTCCCACTTCCTTCTCTTCATAGCTGCTCTCAGGAGGAGACCTATAACTATAAGGCACCTGGTGTCTAATGAATGTCAGACTTTAAACATTGTCTGGTCTGCTTTGTCAGGAGTCACGAAGCCAGCGATAGTTTCACTATCTAACCTCCAGCACCTAGTTGTTCGTTGTCCTTCCTTCCCTCCCTATCTCCCTCTGTGATTCCTTCCCTGCCTCCCTCTCCGTCCCTCTCCCTCTCCCTGTCTCCCTCCCTGTCTCCTGCCCTGTCTCCCTCCTTGCCTCCCTCCCTGTCTCCCTCCGTGATTCCTTCCCTGCCTCCATCCCCGTCCCCCTCCCCGTCCCTCTCCCTGTCTCCCTCCCTGTCTCCCTCCCTGTCTCCCTCCATGTCTCCCTCCCCGTCCCTCTCCCTGTCTCCCTCCCTGTCTCCCTCCCTGCCTCCCTCCCTGCCTCCCTCCCCGTCCCTCTCCCTGTCTCCCTCCATGTCTCCCTCCCTGTCTCCCTCCATGTCTCCCTCCTTGTCTCCCTGCCTGCCTGCGTCCTTCCTCCCCCCTTGCCTCGCTCCCTGTCTCCATACCTTCTTCCTTCCCTGCCTGCCTCCTTCCTTCCTTCCCTCCCTGCCTCCCTTCCTCCCTCTCCCAATACCAACATCTCTCTCCTCCTCTCCCCATCCCCGTTCTCCTCCCTGCCTCCCTCTTCTCATTTCTTTCCCTCCCTTGCCCCCCCCCCTCTTCTCCTCCTCTCTTCCCCTCCCCTACCCCCTCTCGAGACATCGCCAAAAATGATGTACAGTTCTAATTCAAAAAGAGCACACAAGATACATCCGTTGCAAGTTAAATGATTTAATATTCCAGAAACAACTAGTTACAAAAGTCCAAGTCACGACACTAACAAAGAAGTGGGATAGAGTGATTTTATTTAATAAGACATGGCATTCAGGCCCGCGCCCTCAGATGTGTTATCTAGGCACTTAATAGGAAAAAAGGTTATCTGCCCCTCGGACCTATCATGTCTCCCATGTCTGTTGATTGGGGGGGGAGGGGGGGGGGGGCAGCCAGAATGCGGGTGGAGAACAAACCTGACTGTCCATGTTCCGGTCTATGTGAGAAGAGGCCGAACTATTCTAGTCGGCAGTGGAAGTGGATGCAACCCTGCTAGGTGGCATGGCGATGGGGTATCAGGGTCATCATCATCATGCTGTCAGTCACAATGCGATAAAGACTGCTTTCATTACTTAACCGCCGCTCTCCCATTGTACATTTCATCAAATCTGCTTGCAAAGTGTTGAAGTGCTGCTGGCTTTTGCAAGTTACTAGCGGCACTCTCTCAGGGAGCAAATAAGGGTCTCACACTGGCAAGAACACGTCAAGACAGGTACAAACTATTCGTCCCTGCAGTGGCTGGTCGGGAGATGTTGGGAGTTCCATTCATCACCACCCATAATGCTGCCACAGTAACATGGTTTTCTGTTAGGGTTTGCTCCCTTGTCCTTTGGTTCTATAAAGAACCTGAACCACAAGGCAGTGGTTTACAACATTGCAAGGTAGGAGCATCAAACTCCCTGAGGTATTTTAGCACATAAGGTATAAGGTATCAGGTATCAGGTAGCGAGTACTGCAATACCCGCATACCCAGTGTAGTATCAGGGTAGTGGGTTTTGAAACGCTAGATGGCATATGTGGTGGCAGCCCATGCAACTTTTCCGCATCGCCAATTACCCATGTTACAGATATCCTGGGTAATTCAAATAAATATACCTGCCTCAAGACAAACTGTTACTCAATCAATCAATAGTTCCATCCTCTAGTCGAGGGTTGGATGCAATGGTTCTCCACTTGTCCCGATGTTGTGCTGTTCTGATAGACTGTGAATAATTCAAGCCTGTCCACTGTGAAATATTTGTAAACCATGATGTTCTTGGTCTCCCTCTCCCTCTGCTGCCATTCACCTTCCCTTCCAACAATGTACGGTATATTGAACTCTGACGAATGATGTGGCCAAAATAAATAAGTTTCTTTGTCTGTATAGTGGCAAACAAGCTTTTCTTATTTTTAATTTTTCTGAGAACTTCTTTGTTGGTGATCTTCTTTGTCCATGATATTTTCATCATCCTTCGATAAGTCCACATCTCAAATGCTGCTAAACGTTTGTACATTTTCTTAGAGTGTACATTTTCTTAGAGTTACTACTGGACTTGAAAGCTTAGTGAGAGGCAGCCCCAGAGGCTTGGGTGGGTCAGGGAGTGACATGATCTGTCTGAACATGGCTTCTCATTGATGGCCGTGTTCTACAGATGGATGAATCTCAGTGGTTTATGTTGTAAAGCCAGAGGGAGCTAAGGTATTGTTGTGTTCTCTGCCGAATCACATGGAATTATAAATTACACCCAATAAACAATAAAACCCAAATAAGGATTTACATAATGCTTTCATTAGTTGTACAAATTTGAGGAATCAAGAATAGTGTTACAACTAACTCGAGGGATCATTGGAAAGAGATTTGCCATTAGACCGTTTTATTGTTTTGTTTGCTTTTTGGGGTATTGCATAATGGAAACTTCTAATGTCATACAAGGATGGGTACCGACTTGTGACAGTGAATACTCATGACTTTTATAGTGCTGCTCCATTGTGAGACCAGGCCGCCAGGACTAGGACCCGATTTCCCACTCAGTCGCATTATCCTAATACTGAGCTAACCAGTCCTTGCCCTATCCTCATAATGAGTGAGAGTGATTTGTGGGTGAGTGAGTGAGTGAGTGAGTGAGTGAGAGTGATTTGGTGAGTTAGCCAGTCAGTGTGTGACTGGCTAACTCAGTCACACACTGACTGTTAGTCAGTGAGTCAGTCAGTGAGTGAGTGGGTGGGTGGGTGGGTGGGAGGAGGGTGGGATAAATGGTGGCATCAATGCAGTGGTGAATTGATAGGTGGCGCTGTGAATAGGTTAATAATTAAACAGTCAATCTGCAGACCCCTGAATGGGCGATAATGGATGATGGAAATCCAACGCTTTCCATTGTATGTCAGTTAATAATAGTTCACAGTGAACTCTTGGCCACCCTCCGCCGTTCTCTAAATAGCAGGAAGCAGGGTAGGTATGAGGCAAATTGGGTGATGCTATTCAACAGTCTTTTGAGGATAACCTTTACCCGATAATGCGATTAGCTACAAAAAAGTGGTAATCTTTTTTTATTCTACCCCCACCCTACCCTTACCAGACGTCTGTGATAGTTGCCTGGCCCCCCACACCCCCATCTCATACCTTTTATATTCATATATGTATATATTATTTTTCTTATATATTATATTATTATAATATTATATTATAGTTCACGTTACTCAGCCATGTGGCAGGATAGCAAGACATAAGAGGGTACTGGTTTAAAGTTTATTAAAGAAAAGTAATCGTCAACTACAGGTAGGCAGAGCAGGTTATGGCAATTGGAGGCTGGAGAATATGGATGCTGAGGCTGAGAGAGTCCAGATGATGGAGCACCCAGGAGGGCATGGAGAGGTGGAAGGATCAGCCCTCATCAACCCCCCCCCCCCCAGTTAGAGGGTGGATGGGTGGGGGAACGAAGTGAAAAGTACTGTGTGCTGTTTGAAAGTGAGGAGTAGCAGTGCAGAGGTAAGCGAGGAAGACAGAAATAGACATAGCCTAGTATACAAATTACCCATGTTGACCTCGGGCCAACATGCATAATATAATATATAATTATATTATTATATCATTATATCATTATATCATCATTATATTATTATATTATATATATATTGCATTTGATTAAAGCTGCAAAGTCCGATAAAGAAAGAAAATTCTGGAAACCAAAATACTCATCTCGCTTTCATACTTCATATCTTGCTTAGATACCAGCACACTTGTTAGGCACACTTTGCTGCATAGAATAGGAGACTAAATCAATTTAATAGAACCTGTTTCCGATGAAGCTCATAGTGTAAGCATTTGTATATGCACGCCCTACGCATTTAGCATGGTTTTACTTTAAATATCTCAAGCGTCAACCCTTTAAAATATCAATTACTTCAAAGTTAAAGTTGCATGGTCCGATGGTGCTTGAATTTTTGTCTTATTTTTTAGATAAATATATCAAATTGATCGTTATGAGGTACTAATCATTAGTCCGGAGTCATTTTGATGAAAAATGCCTAGTTTTTAAGCAATTTGAGCTGAAAGAACCCAAATACTTCGACAAGCTTTCCAAAAGTCCTCTCGCTATGACCAGTATTGACATCTTACAATGACCATGTGATGTGGAATGACCTAAATAAAATATAGCCTGGGCACCTTTTTTTCTACTGATGGCGCAATTGCACCATCATTTGTTTCTTGGCATGTGATGTGATGTGGGCTGACCTAATGATTATCAAATGTATTGTTCCCGGATAATAATATACATAATTATGACATCACTCTTATTCAGATCTGTAACAATTATTTAATACAAAATTCCATGCAACTTTATATCAACCCAGGCTATGGTGCCAGCAATACTACCACTGGACATCCTGGAACCTCACTAGGTACTTGGAATGAGGGTCAATGCTACTGAGGCCACGAGATTGACCTAATTGATTAATGGCTTCCTTGTGTGATGGGTTTCTCAAAGTAGGATGAGGTAGTAAATTCACTGATTATTCTATATATGCTGTCCCAAATCACTTGTTAATGCACCAATATCTAAGATGGATATATATATAATCAAATTAAGATACATGTTTTGGTTTTGAAAAATAAATATTTCATCGGACCATGTAACTTTAAGTAAAGTAGATTATAATGATCAATCTGGTATATTTATAGATATAAGAAATATGGCAAAATCTCGATTTATGCAACTTCATTATAGCTGGTTCCCTGCAGTGATGTAGGCAGTAACATCACTCAGCCCTCTGGTGTTTCTTTGTGTTTCAAAGAAAACACCCACACACACACAAACATAAATTAATTAAACAATTTGGTCAAGCAATATCTCCAACAAAATATTATATTTAAAAACACATCACATGATCTTACTCTGAATCTCTTTCTGAGAGGCTAATGCATAAAACCGAGCATCGCTGGAATTGTTCGTGTGTGGGTTGTGGGGGAAGGGGGGGGAGATGGAGAGAGAAGAGAAACATCGGTGAATTGTTAGCAACGCGACCCCGCCGTGCGCTGGGTGGCGCCCTCTAGTGGTCCCTCGGATCGCTCGGCACGTGGCGCCCCCTGGTGTGTATGAGGCGTACCACACGCGGGAAGTGGCTGGCGTGCTGTGGGAGTTGCTTTGGTGTAGGTGAAAAAATGGGGGTGAAGGGCGAGGGGGGGAGGTGCCCTTTATTGACATGGTGTTGGGCTTTTGGGGGGGGTTCTTCTTTTTTTCTTCTTTTTTCCCCAAGCTATTGGAAAAACACTGGCCAGAGTGTAGTTCAATGCGTGGGCTTCTCTGACGAGTTATTTTGGTCTTCGTTCATAAATATTTGGAGGGCGTGTCTTAAAAGTTATCATCTCCATTTAGCAAGACTCGATCCACTGATCCCTTTCTGCTCCTTTTTCTTCCTCATCCTCCTCCTACTTCTAATACACACAACGCCCAAGTCATGTCGGCCCGACTGGGCCCCTATAAGATGGGCAGTAATTGCTCGCACTGAATCGCCCGTGTGCTTGTGTGGGTGGGTGGTGGGTGGGTGGGTGGCGTGGGATGTACATTGCTTGAGGAAAAGTGGTAAGAAAAGTGCTGGGGTGAACATGGGGGGGGGGGGGGGGCTTCTATGGGGATATGGTGGAGGGGAGGAGGGTCAGAGGATAGTCTTAGATGTAATGCTGGAAAAAGAGTTTCTTTGTCAGAAAATGGCTTTTGTATGTAGATATGTGTGTATCGAAATGTATGTCCATACATGTGTGTGAATATATGTGCCAGTATATGTGTGCATCTGTATATGTGTGCATATGTATATGTGTGTGTATGTATATCATGTATATGTCTGTGTTTATATGTGTGTGTCTGTGTATGTATTATACATGTATGTGGGTGTGTATGTACGTGTGCGCATGTATATGGGCGGGGGAGGGGGGAGTTTTCCGGGCGGGGTGGGAGAGGGAGGGGGGAGGGTCAGACTCAGAGGATGTGGTTAGGTCTAATGATTTCATGCTGAACTAGCACGACCCGGCGTGTACCCGTGCACGATCCGGGTCCCTGCGGACGGCCGCCCCACGCCCGCCCCACGCCCGCCCCACGCCCGCCCCACGCCCGCCCGACAGGGGGCGGGTATCAGAGTAAACAGGAGCCCCGGGCTCACGGCCCCGGTGTGAGGCTGAGCGTTTCACCAGACGGCGCTGCACAGCGTGACTCCCGCCCGACGAGCTGAGGGAACCCAGGCGGTCGTCTGGGGGCGGGGGCGGGGGCGGCTGGGGGCGGGAGGAGGAGGAGGCTGATAATCGCCCTTCTCATGTATAATAAGGAATATGGAGCCCGGATGTAGCTTTCAGCTTCTCTCGCATTATATATATATATATATATATATATATATATATATATATATATATATACACACATAGACATATATGTGTGCGAAGTATAAGAATTATACCAGTGTAAATAACTTATGTTTCCCTGTACCATCTATTTATTCCTAATTATTCACCAAACAAGACTGGTGGTGCTGTCACCGTGCGGCCACCTCATTAACTGCAACTGGCATCTTATCTCAGTAGCCACACAAATTTATCTCTATATATGTATATATATAATATACATACATATTACTTCTATACGCATTGTAGCCAATTTATGTATATCCTCAGATGGGATAGCCGAATAATTTGAGCGCCAGTCTTCCAACTTGGTTGGTCATTGGATTTGAACCCTTGGGTTTGAATGCAAGATTGGTATTTGTCGCTACATAGTCTGGCATTCGGCATTACTAGGGTAGGGCGAGGAGCAGTAGAATAAGGAAGACCAATTGTACGCGACTGAAATTGTCCATGATTATTCAACTTATGTACCAACAATAACATATACTTGTATACACATATTTATATACATATACCATAACATACATATATATATATATATATGTAATGAGAAGAGTGCATCTCTTCACAATCAATCCATAAACTAATACTAGTAATAAATAGATGGACAAGTCCTTTCGCTTTATTCTTTCATACCCTTGCACCAAATAATCCACACCATAAGTTCAATTAATTAGATCACAGAGTTGATGCATCGCTAGACTGCATTGAAGCGGCAGTGTTGGGATGTTCCCATCATGTTAGCCTTCAACACTTAGGTATTGTAGCTGGGTGTATATATCACTCATTGTATGGTGGCGGTTACTCTGTAGCAGCACCTGGCCTGATTTACATAGACCTATTCTACCCAGACTGTTTCTTTTCCACTTTACGCCTCGAGTTTATGACAATTTTGCTTCAATGGTGTATTATCCATTGTCTATTTCCTTGTGGCTATCCCTGTGGCTTCAGTTGCAATGCTTCTGTTGTTTATTTGTTTGTGGCTTCCCCTGTGGCTTCTGCTGTATTGCTTCTGTTGTCTATTTCGTTGTGGCTTCCCCTTTGGCTTCTTCTGTATTGCTTCTGCTGTCTATGTTGTTCTGGCTTCCCCTGTGGCTTCTGCTGTATTGCTTATGTTGTATATTTTGATGTGGCTTCCCCTGTCGCTTCTGCTGTATTGCTTCTGTCATCTATATTATTGTGACTTTTCCTGTGGCTTCTACAGCATTGCTTCTGTCATCTATTTCGTTGTGGATTTCCCTATGGCTTCTGTTGCATTGTTTCTGTCATTTATATTATTGTGACTTTCCATATGTCTTATCTTGTATTGCTTCTGTCATCTATTTCGGTGTGGATTGCCCTGTGGCTTCTGTTGCATTGTTTCTGTCATTTATATTATTGTGACTTTCCATGTGGCTTCTACTGCATTGCTTCTGTCATCTATATTAATGTGGCTTTTCTTGTGGCTTCTGTTACATTGCTTCTGTTCCATTGCTTGTTTATATTATTTTTAATCTCGCACAAATCTGTTCCCCCGGAATTAACAGGAATCAATGACCGATGGTATCTATGGTCAAAATGAGGCTCAACTTATAGTATTTTAAATTTTATAGGAAAGACATTTTAGGTTCCGTGCCCAGGGCTCATGGGAATCGATCGGTAATGAATTTTTCATTCTATGAGACAGCTGGTGGGAACCAAAAACGAATGGGAAACAAAATGGAGTTTTGTTGTTTTTCCAGCATAATAGCGACACGTTAGGGAGAAATGGTCGTTACCTTGAATTCCTATAACTTGGAGACTGATACTAGATAGGGTCATTCAGCCTCAGTGATGTAGGCATCGGTTGTGGCATCGGGTGTGGCATCGGCTATGGCATCGGCTGTGGCAGTGGTGGTGGTATCGGGTGTGGTATCGAGTGTGGTGTCAGCTGTGGCATCGGGTGTGGCATCGGATGTGGCATCAGCGATGGCATCGGTGATTTTATCGTCTGTGGTATCGGCTGTGGTATCAGCTGTGGTATCGGCTGTGGCATCAGCTGCGGCATCGGCTGTGGTATTGGTTGTATTATCGGCTATGATATCGACTGTTGTATCGGCTGTTGTATCAGCTGTTGCATCGGTTGTCGCTTTCACTGGCCTTGTACTGTGTGTTCAGCTGCCCCCACCCCCACCCCCACACCATGCTGCCTCCTTCCCTGCTGATACATCTGTCACGCAGAACCTCATCGTTCCCTTCTGACAATACCACGTGACCATCTAAGACTTGTGGGAAAGCAGGTGTTGTGTTCGGGCATGGGCGTCAGTGAGTGAGTACTATGGGCCGTTAACGTGTGAAAGGGCCGTGTGGGTGGGTGTGTGTGGGTGGGGGTGGGGTGGGGGGATGTATGAGTTCGGCGTTTAACCCTCCCCACCAGGTGAGGACCACGTGTCAGGTGTGGCTATAACAGGCTGGATAAGCATATGTCAAGTGTAGAGGTGTATTCTGGCAGTCAGTGCCTTGAGGGGGTGTGGGGGTGGGGTTGTGGGGGTGGGGTAGGGGTCGGGGTAGTGGGTGGGGAAAGCTCATGTTTTCACCTATTTAGTCAAAGACAAAAACCATGCACTATTACACTATGTAATATAGTTATGCAAATTTGCTCTCTTAGATGGTGGATTCAATTACAATTACAATTGCGTGATTGAGTGAGTGAGTGAGTGAGTGAGCAAATAGGTGAGTGAATGAGTGAATGGATGGGTGAGTAAGTGAGTGAGCGAAATTGGTGAGTCAATGAATGGATGGGTGAGTGAGTGAGTGAGTGAGCAAATGGGCAAGTGAGTTAGTTGTGCGACTGAATGAGTGAGTAAGTAAGTGACTGAGCGAATGGTGATCGAGCGAATGCGTGACTGAGTGAATGGATGAGTGAGTGGGTGAGTTGATGGGTGAGTGAGTGAGTGACTGACTTTTATGCCGTGTCTGCAACAACTTAGTCAACGGAAAGAATGTATAATTCAGTCAGATTGTTTTTTCGATTGTTACTTAATCATCACTTGGGTGAGGGTTTTTTGTACACAGAATGTAAAAAGGTCATAATTAATTGCTAAATTGATGTCAACGGGTAGACAAGCTTTATTTCAAATGCAATTGTATAATTCTTAATAGCTAATTCTTTAACATATGCAAATATTGCGCATAGAGCGGAACTCGAACCCACATCTCTTTGCATTCCGGGCCAGTGTGCTAACCATTACACCACTTAGGCTGCCTGATGTCACCACACTACCCATGCTTACCTGTATTTGTGGCTCCTTGCCTGAGAGGTCAGTGCAGACCACTACAAAAGCATAGAATTGTTGTGATTATCTAAAGAAAATGATGACAAAAACTCAGAACCATCTGACTATGCAATTTTCAGAAAGAAAGATAAAAAAAAAGGTCTGTAGGCCACAAGGCGGTGGCTGGCACTATACTGCCGTTGGGGTGTTGGGGTGTTGGGGTGTTGGGGTGTAGCGTACTCAAACAGCGGGTACATCTGGTGGGTAATGATCTGGATAAGGAGAGACAGACCCCCCACCTCCATAGCCACCCACAGCATACACCTATGTAGTTCTCCACACCTGAGTGTGTGATCTACCACTGTTTACTCACAATGTCTCGGCGCATGCGTCAACGCCTTCTCCGCCCCGAGCCATTTCCGGTGATAGCTCCACGTTGCCTGTGCATTGCTGTTTGGGGTTTTGTTTCTCTTCCGGTATAAACCGGAAGTGACTGGTTGGTTCATTGGTGCGGAGTTCAGTTCTCATCTGCGGTAGGTTGTGGGTTCGATGCATGGCCAAGTTAAGCTGGTGATTGAATTGGTAGCGCGCAGGCTTCCCATGGGGAAGGTCGGGAGTTCAAATCCTGCTCAAGTCAAATACAATGGCTTACATAATTTATACTTGTCGCTACCTAGCCTGGCGCTCATCATTACTAGGATACTGTAAGGACTGATTAGCTCAATATCAGGATAATGTGACTGAGTGGGAAATCTGGTCATGGTGCCAGCGGCCTGGTCTCACAGTGGGTCAGCACTATAAAGCCGCCATGAGTGTGCACTGTCACAAGTCGGTGTCCGTCCTGATATTACCTTAGATGTTGCTAGGACATAAAACAACAACAAGCAAAGACTATAAAGCTACCGGAAGTGTGTACGCACTGTCACTGGTAGATATCCGTCCTAATTTACCCTGAAATATTGCTAGGACGGAAACCCCAATCCCTCACTCATTTTTGCTCTGATAACTGTTTAGGTCCAGGCATATTGCTGTGTGGTAACTGGGACTTTTGGAAAGGTGTTTTTTCTTGGGTGGGGGTCGTCCCCCCTACAACCCCCCCCCCCCGGCCCACCTATTTCAGATACGACGTTCGGTTTTAATTTGAAATATTCGCAACAGGCTTAGTATTAGTTGTTCAGTGGATAAGTTACTATAACCACCATAACATGCCCGTCCTGATATGACCTTAGATGTTGCCAGGAGGTAAAACTCCAACAACCAACAAACCATAACATGCCGTTGGATTTGTATAACCCATGCATACTGTGATCAGTGACTATGGAAACGTGATCAAATTAAATGCGAATCTTTTTTCTTATTTCATTTATCAAGCTAATCAGGACATGGCCAATCTGCTGTGAAAGCAATCAGAATGCTATGGAAATTTAATTTTTTTAAGGGACCATAATTGATTTATTTTCATCTTTTTCTTTTGAAAGTAATTAGGTGGTTTTTTTTGTAAAGAAGAACAAGGAGGTAGACAGTTTACTCGAGGCGACAACAAGATGGCGGTGACTGTTGACAAGTGTCAGGTCCAAATGTGAGAGATGTGCTCACTGCGCCTGTCTATTGTACAGCTGGCTGCATGGGGAACAAGCAGGTGAATAAATATTGAGACAAGCAAGGCTTGCTGACGTTAATATAATTAGAACGCGACTCCAGATGTGATGGTCCAGATGAGTTGAGGGCGCTGCTGCGTCTCCGTGTGGCAGGTCATCAGATTCAACCCATGAGTTTGAACACCAGCCGAGTCAAAGCAACGCCGTTAAAATCTATACTTGTCACTAACTAGCCTGGCACAGGGCATTACTAGGATGGGGCAAGAAGCAGTGGCATGGGGGAGACGAATTTGTCCGCGATTGAAATTTCCCTTGTTTACTCAACGAATGTTGCAACTAGAATGGCTGTTGTGTAGAAACTGGAAGCTGGGGTTGCCATATGTTATGGCATAACTTCTGATTAGTGATTTGGTAGCTAATTATTTGATTACTAGAGTAATTGTATACATGGGAAAGCTTGCAATGAAACAGTGCATACCTTACAAGTCCTGCAATCTAGCCAAGTCAGGTATTGCATGGACCCATAAAAGTGTGGAACTTTAGCAAAGTTAGATTCTTCTTGAAGATTTATACTGCCTACCATGGATAAGCCTGAATAGACTTGTTTTCACCATTAGACAGTTTGTCGATAGAAAGCCCGAGCCTACACGTTTACCGACCCAAGGGATTTTTAACCTCCCACACCACATAGACATGGTATGAGAGCAACTTGCCTTTGATGTCGCTGTAAGTTATACACAGTGGTGGAAATCCAAATTGGCAGAGGTGGGGGCATGGGGAATCGAACCACCAACCTTCAGATTAGGAGTCCGACCTAGAAAAAAAGTCAGACACTCTAACCACTCCGCCACAGAGAACACCAAGCAATAGCAATTAAAACACACTTAAATGTTAAATATATTATATATGTTATGTATATTATGTATATTGTATATGTAATATGTATAACATTATATATATTACATATATTACATATTTTATATAGATAGTATATATATTATTTTCCATATGTGATATATAAATATATATATTATATATTACATACTATATAATATACTATATATTATGTGTCATATATTTTATATCTATATTATGTATATCATATATATTATATCTGTATTATATATGTTATATAGAAAGAAAGAATGAAGGAAAGAAAGAATGAAGGAAAGAAAGAAAGAAAGAAAGAAGGACAAAATACAGTTGAATGTCCCTATTCGGTGTTCCTACTTTTAATGACGGGATGATCTTGTATGGAATATCTAAGAATACTGGATTTAGCTTTAATGAAAACGAAGTGTAGCCTTTTGCTCTGAGATCCGGTGTCTCATTAAGTAAGCATCCAGATGTGAGAAGAGGAACAGGGGTAAACCTTATGGCCCTGTCACACTACAACGTATTGCATCAGCGTATAGCCAATGGCTGAAATGGTCCCAATACGTCAAGATTTGTTTAACTTTTCAGGGCGGGGGCAAAGTTGGACGTATATACAACATACTGAACGTATGCAGAACATATGTGTGACGTATTGCTAGCGTATGACAGCATATGAGAGCATATCATAGAAAGTATGCCAAACGTTTGACTAACGTGCATCCCGCGTTCTCGGTGTATGGCCAGCATACATGTAGCATATGAGTAACCTACCCCAAGTGGTAGGCATGTTGGCCATGTGTTGGTTGTACGTTGGTCATACATTGGCCATACATTGGCCATATGTTGGCTCAAAACACGCTCGCACATGCTTATGCAACGTTCACAGAATGCCATAGTATGTTATATACATTATTCCATTGTCAGATGTATACCTTATATGTTAAATACGCCAAGACATGTTGGAGAAATGCCAGACGTATGTCAGACATACGATAGACATATGTTAATCATACGTCGTCAATACATTGTCAATACGCAGACTGTACGTTTCCGCTGGCTCGACTTATGACTAATGTACTTCAACATATGTATAACGTAAGTCTAGTGTTTAACGACATATGTATAACGTTTACAAAGTGTATGCCTAATGTATACTAATGTATATCCAACACGTTGTCGCATGTTTAATTTTTTTTTAAATGCACAACAATCTTTTTCAGAGCCTCGGTGTGTGACGCCGCATGACGCCATTTGACAGTGTATACCAGCGTATGCCAGTGTATGCCTAACATACCCATACTGTATCTCGACTTAAGTCGACGTGTTGGCCCAAAATCACATATGTTGGCATACGCTAAGGCTATACGTCATAGTGTGACAGGGCCTTTACAGAACTTCCACTGCACAAACAAGCCAGAATACCTATCGATATTACCGATATTGGATAGTTGGCTATTTACATGAAATGCACTGACAAACCCTAACTTCGCTTTTCTTGGTGAATACTAATCATGATGAGGATGAGGATGAGGATGGGCCAAGTAGTTTCTGCTTGGTTTTTTTTTGGTGTAACTAATGGTCCTTCCCTACGAATGTGGTTCAGTTCACTTTCCGCATGTGGCAGAAATGTGGTTTTCATCTTTGAGGGAGGAGTTAGGTAAAAACAAACATGGAAGACGTGAGAGCCACTACTAAAAAATACCCCTCCTCACACCCAGACAAAGCCCTAGTCACGTCCGGAGCCTGTATTCACACACAACAAGACGCAGAGTCTACTGGATGAGCAGCATGGCATTTGGCAACAGCAGTCTCGCGCAGAGGTGTGGTGATGCCCCGGGCTTGCTTGGTTGGTTGTTGGAGTTTTACACCCTGGCAACATCTAAGGTCATATCAGAATGGGTGTCGACGTATGACAGTGCACACTCATGGTGATGTCATAGTGCCGGTCCCATGGGGAAATCAGGCTGCCAGGGCCATGACCTGATATCCCACTCAGTCACATTATCCTGATACTGAGGTAACCAGTCCTTGTCCTATCCTATTAATGCCGAGTGCCAGGCTAGGAAAGCCACAAGTATTTTTATCGACAGTATAAGTCCTGCTTGACTGGTTTCTGTGCGTTCAGAAGGTACCCACCTACATAATAGTGGTGAGTGGTTATTTTGTCATGCTGGTAATGTAATGGGGATGTCCCCATTACTATAGGTGAGGTAAGACAATAAATAACATACTAAGTGTGTGTGCAACGGACCCAGCCTCAACGGTCCGTGGACAGAGGGATGGGTTAGACACCTCGGGCTGGTTTTGCTACCCACATAAGACTGCTACCAGCACAGTCGTAGTATCCACATCACACTGCTACTCGCACAGCCATAGTACCAACATAAGACTGATACCCGCACAGTCTTAGTACCCCCATGAGATTGGTTCGCACACAGTCATAGTACCAACATAAGACTGATACCCGCACAGTCTTAGTACCCCCATGAGATTGTTACGCACACAGTCATAGTACCAACATAAGACTGATACCCACACAGTCTTAGTACCCCCATGAGATTGTAACGCACACAGTCATAGTACCAACATAAGACTGATACCCGCACAGTCTTAGTACCCCCATGAGATTGCTCCGCACACAGTCATAGTACCCAGTTACACTGTCTAATGACGCATACCAAGCATCAGTCTTAGTACCCCCCCATGAGATTGGTTCGCACACAGTCATAGTACCAACATAAGACTGATACCCGCACAGCCTTAGTACCCCCATGGATTGCTACGCTCACAGTCCCATAGTACGCCACAGTAGACTGATACCGCAAACGACTAAGTCTTAGTACCCCCATGAGATTGTCGCACACAGTCATAGTACCAACATAAGACTGATACCCACACAGTCTTAGTACCCCCATGAGATTGTTATGCACACAGTCATAGTACCAACATAAGACTGATACCCGCACAGTCTTAGTACCCCCATGAGATTGTTACGCACACAGTCATAGTACCAACATAAGACTGATACCCACACAGTCTTAGTACCCCCATGAGATTGCTACGCACACAGTCATAGTACCAACATAAGACTGATACCCGCACAGTCTTAGTACCCCCATGAGATTGTTACGCACACAGTCATAGTACCAACATAAGACTGATACCCGACACAGTCTTAGTACCCCCATGAGATTGTTACGCACACAGTCATAGTACCAACATAAGACTGATACCCGCACAGTCTTAGTACCCCCATGAGATTGTTATGCACACAGTCATAGTACCAACATAAGACTGATACCCACACAGTCTTAGTGCCCCCATGAGATTGTTACGCACACAGTCATAGTACCAACATAAGACTGATACCCGCACAGTCTTAGTGCCCCCATGAGATTTCTCCGCACACAGTCATAGTACCAACATAAGACTGATACCCGCACAGTCTTAGTACCCCCATGAGATTGTTACGCACACAGTCATAGTACCAACATAAGACTGATACCCGCACAGTCTTAGTATCCCCATGAGATTGTTACGCACACAGTCATAGTACCAACATAAGACTGATACCCGCACAGTCTTAGTACCCCCATGAGATTGCTCCGCACACAGTCATAGTACCAACATAAGACTGATACCCGCACAGTCTTAGTACCCCCATGAGATTGTTACGCACACAGTCATAGTACCAACATAAGACTGATACCGGCACAGTCTTAGTATCCCCATGAGATTGTTACGCACACAGTCATAGTACCAACATAAGACTGATACCCACACAGTCTTAGTACCCCCATGAGATAGCTACGCACACAGTCATAGTACCACACAGTGGTACTACGTATGCAGTGATGCAACCTACTCGCATGTGATACCCGCACATCGGTACGCAAACACAGCGGTAGTTCTACACAACCATACTACCCACACAGTTCTACTACCTACACGGTGACACTACTGACTCATTGGTGCTACCCACACAGTGATACTATTGTCGCGGGGGTGATGAAAATGGGAAATATTGCGCCTAGAGCTGGACTCGAACCCACATTTCTTTGCATTCCGGGCTAACAATTACACCACCTAGGCTCCCGGATATCAACACACTACCCACGCCTACCTGTCTATGTGGTTACTTGCCTGAGAGGTCAGTGCAGACCACTACACTCGTCCCCTGGAATTGTAAGTATTTTAATGCTACTACCCACACAGGGCTATTACCCATACACTGTTACTACCCACACAATACTACTACCCACACACTGCTACTACCCACACACTGCTACTACCCACACACTGCTACTACCCACACACTGCTACTACCCACACATTGTTACTACCCACACACTGCTACTACCCACACTGCCACTACCCACACACCGCTACTACCCACACAATGCTACTACCCACACACCACTACTACCCACACACTGCTACTACCCACACACCACTACTACCCACACACTACTACTACCCACACACCACTACTACCCACACACCACTACTACCCACACATTGCTACTACCCACACACCACTACTACCCACACACTGCTACTACCCACACACCAGTACTACCCACACACTGCTACTACCCACACAATGCTACTACCTACACACCACTACTACCCACACACCACTACTACCCGCACACCGACACATCCTACTCACCTATAAGATGTCAGTGAAAGTACGTGAACGACGAGGTATTTTACCCACATACCGTTGCCCGACCGTTGGGGTGCTCGCCATAGGTGCACCCAACATTCCTGAGATTCTCGCCAGGCTCATTTGAATGGAGACCAGCACTTCATTTGAATGTGTGGAATAGTTTGGGGTCATGCACATGCATGTAAATGCTCGTATTGAACTATTTACTACCTCTCCTCTTTCTCAGCTTTACCACTTTCCCACCTTCTCACCTTCTTCCCCTCCTCTCCCTCTCTCCCTCCTTCTCTCCCCTCCTCTACATTTTCCTCCTCTTATTTCCTCACACTTTCTCTTCTCACCTCTTCTCTCCCCATCTCTTCGCTTCCCTTCCTATATCTTCTCTTCCCACTTCTGCCCTCCCTACCTCTTCTCTCCCCATTTCTCCTCTCCCTACCTCTCCTCTCCTCTCCTCACCTCCTCTCTCCTCACCTCCTCTCGCCTCACCTCCTCTCGCCTCACCTCCTTTCTCCCCACTTCTTCTCTCCCCACTTCTTCTCTCCCTACTTCGCTCCCCTCCTCTTCTCCCCACTTTTTCTCTCCCTACCTCTTCTCTCCTCACCTCCTCTTTCCTCACCGCCTCTCTCCCCACTTGTTCTCTACCCACTTCTCTCCCCTCCTCTTCTCTCCCCAGTTCTTCTCTCCCCACTTCTTCTCTCGCATCCTCTTCTCTCCTCTCCTCTCGCCTTCTATTCTGTTCTTCCCATCTTTTCTCTCCCTCCTCTACTCTCGCTTCTCACCTTCTTTCTATAACACACTTCTCCAGGTCTCCACCCATTTCTCCGCTCCCCCCCCCTCCTTTCCCCCTCTCTCTCTCTCTTCTTCCTTCCCCCCTTCTCCCCCTCTTTCTCCTCTTTCCTTCCCGCTCCCGCTCCCTCCCCTCCCCTCCCCTACCCTCCCTCCCCTCCCCTCCCCTCTCCTCTCCCCTCCCATCCCCTCCCCTCCCCTCCCTCCCTTCCCCTCCCTTCCCCTCCCTTCCCCTCCCCTCCCCTCCCCCCTCCCCTCCCCTCCCCCCCCCTCCCCTCCCCTCCCCTACCCTCCCCTCCCCTACCCTCCGCTCCCCTCCCCTCCCCTCCCCCAGCCTGTACCCACCTACATATGTGGCAGATTAGTGTCCTTTGGGGTTTCACAGATTGCCCTTTCCTGGAAAAGGGCCACATATCAGCAGCTGGCACGACATGCTATCTACAACAGGTTAAAAGGTTCCGGTCGCGTCCCGGTATGCCTGAGGTATGACCGCCGGGCGCAGCGGACACCTCGTCAGAATGGACAGGAGCCGCGTGTACAAACACATCACCCTGCCACACCTCGCCACCCACCCAGCCTCAGTAGCCGTGTGCAAGCTGTATGTGTGGGGGTGGAGGTGGCGTGAGGAGGTGGGAAGAAAGATTGGTTTGTTGTTGGAGTTTTACGTCTTGGAAACATCTAAGGTCATATCAGGACGGGTACCGACTTTTGACAGAGCGCACTCATGGCAACGTTATAGTGCTGCCTCACTGGGAGACCAGGCTGCTAACACCATGACCTGACATCCCACTCAGTCACATTATCCTGATACTGAGCCAACCATTCCTTGCCCTCTCCTAATAATGCCGAGTGTCTGGCTAGGAAGCGAGAAGTATAAATTTTTAAGTCATTGGTTTAGCTTGACCGTGATGGCCATATGCAACCCATCATGGATTTATGATTGGGGGGCGGAGGGGAAAGGGGGCAGGACAAGATCTATTCTGAGGAATTGGCAGGATGGCCTACTGGGTATGTATGGCATGGCGGCTGCTATTCCGGCGGTGGTGAGTTCGATCTCAGACCGTGGTCAATCCGAAAGACTTACTAAATGTATGTTTGTCGCTGCCTTGCCTAGCGCTCGGCGTTACGAATGATAAAGCAACAACGACTGGGTGGCTTAGTGGTCGCATAATATGACCGATTGAAACGGTGTGTGATGATGCCGGTGTCATTCATCCCACTCGCCCTTCCCTGTAGTTTCAAAGTTTATCTTTATTAAGGTACTGGTGTGTATAGGGTACCCGCCTTTATGGGTGTGACCTTACATGTTGCTAGGCTATAAAACCTCAAACGCCCAGTCACCATTCCCTGTAGTTACTATGTATATATATATATATATATGTGTGTATGTGTGTACTACATGGTACTATACAATTTATTATATGGATATCAATAATGGCAGCCCCTTAATGTTTCTCTCTAACCACCTTAACCTCCATGTTATTCACGGCGGAGCAGACATTCTCTCCTCCCCGCCTCCTCTACACCGTAAGCCAACTGTCACTCTGCTCACTTTGTAGAGGGGTCGATGCCCGTCTTGATATGATCTTACATGTTGCTAGGACATAAAAAATACAACTGTTGTTACTATCTGTGTAAAACTCTTGTTACTATCTGTGTAAAACTCGTGTTACTATATGTATACTACGATGCGGTGGTTGTGTGTGTGGGAGGGGTGGGGGGAGGTGGAGGGGTGGGGGGGGGGGGGGGATTCAGTGCCGATAAAACGGGAAGGATGAGTTACTGGAGGCGTGTACCTGGTTGCCCTGCACTGCCCACCTCCAGTCCATCCACCACAATGACCCAGTTTACTAAAAGTTCATTGAGTGCTCCATACAAAAATATATAAACCTCAAGAGCGTGTTTATTTAATACGGGTTTACTTAGGACGAAATTCATTCGACTTGTATATGAAGATCTTTGTCTGATGAATCTGGAGAGATAGCATTGTTAGACTGGTCTGTGTGACATGACGTCAGAGCCACCTTATAATTTTACACAGTATCTTGATCCTTCGAGTTGCGGTCAGTCCTTCATTCAAATGCCTTAATACTCAGGGCCTCTTCGGTATACATTGGAATGCTGTTCCGCACATATGTAACTCTGTGTGTGAAGAAGAGTTGCCTGCAGTGGGTTCTGGTTCCCCACGTCACATCCACTTACGGGGGGACCAGGCGGGATGGCCGAATGAGTTGAGCATCCGTCTCCTGTTTTGGTAGATCGTGGAATTCGTACCCACGGGTTTGAACCCTGGTCAAGTCAAACCAATGACTTTAAAATGTATACTTGTTGCTTCCTAGCCAGGCGCTCGGCATTATTAGGATAGGGCAAGGACTGGTTGTCTGAGTATCAGCATAATGTGGCTGAATGGGATATCAGGTCATGTTGCTGACAACCTGGTCTCCCAGTGGAGCAGCACTATAAAGTCACCACAAGTGTGTGCTGTCACAAGTGCATACCCATCCTTATATTACCTCAGATGTTTCCAGGAGGTAAAACTCCCAACAACCAAACCAATCCAATTACGGGATTCCATTTCGACTCGACCAGTGGGCGAACAGTTCATAGAACATACCCCTCCTTCCACATTGATTTGTGTGCGGTAATTGTTCACGTTGTGCGGTAGCTCGATCTAGTCACGTGACCACAGCGCCAATCACATTAATCAGCGATGCATTGTAACTGTAAGGCAGCCAACGGGTGGCCTACAATGGTGGCACTCTCCAAGCATATAAGTATAACATGCTGGGCTAACTGCATGATGCTATGCGCATTGTTTCACCCTGATTGTGCTTGGAGTTGTGGGCGCCGGACGGTGGGTGGGTAGTAATGGCTGGCACACACCTACCGTTTGTCCGCACCCACCTACCGTTTACGATTCGCGCACTAAAACTGACGACCCGACCCGACCCGACCCGTTTCCCGACTGGAGCGCTCACATATACCGTCCGTTTTCGCGACTGTGATCCACGCACCTGGTGTCTTTAGCACAAACTACCCTAGCTACCCGAGCGCCTCCTAGCGTTTTGTGTGTGTCTCTGTGTTTCTGTGTGTCTGTGTGTGCGTCTGTGTTTGTGTGTGTCTGTGTGTGTGTGTCTCTGTGTGTGTCTCTGTGTTTCTGTGTGTCTGTGTGTGTGCTTCTGTGTGTCTGTGTGTGTCTGTGTGTGTGTCTGTGTGTGTGTTACTGTGTGTGTCTGTGTGCATGTTTCTGTGTGTCTGTGTGTGTGTCTGTGCGTGTGTCTGTGTGTGTGTTACTCTGTGCCTCTGTGTGTCTCTGTCTGTGTGTGTGTCTCTGTGTCTCTGTGTGTGCCTCTGTGTGTGTCTGTGTGTGTGTCTCTGTGTCTCTGTGTGTGTGTCTGTGTGTATCTGTGTCTCTGTGTGTGTCTCTGTGTCTGTGTGTGTCGTGGTGTGTGTGTCTGTGTGTGTCTCTGTGTGTGTCTCTGTGTGTGTCTCTATGTGTGTGTCTCTGTGTGTGTGTCTCTGTGTGTGTGTCTGTGTGTGTGTCTGTGTCTGTGTCTGTGTGTCTGTGTGTCTCTGTGTCTCTGTGTCTGTGTGTGTGTCTGTGTGTGCGTGTCTGTGTCTGTGTGTGTGCCTCACTCTCACTCTCAGTCTGACTCTCACTCTCAGTCTGACTCTCACTCTCACTCTCAGTCTGACTCTCACTCTCAGTCTGACTCTCACTCTCAGTCTGACTCTCACTCTCAGTCTGACTCTCACTCTCAGTCTGACTCTCACTCTCACTCTGACTCTCACTCTCAGTCTCAGTCTGACTCTCACTCTCAGTCTGACTCTCACTCTCAGTCTGACTCTCACTCTCACTCTCAGTCTGACTCTCACTCTCACTCTCAGTCTGACTCTCACTCTCAGTCTCACTCTCACTCTCACTCTCAGTCTGACTCTCAGAGACACACAGAAACACACAGAGACACACACACAGAAACACAGAGACACACAGAGACACACACAGAGACACACACACCTAGAGACACACAGAGACAGAGTCACACACACAGATACACACACAGAGAGTGAGAGTGAGAGTCAGACTGAGAGTGAGAGTCAGACTGAGAGTGAGAGTGAGGCACACACACAGACACACACACACACACAGACACACAGACACAGACACACAGACACACAGAGACACACACACAGAGACACACACAGACACACACACAGACAAAGAGACACACACAGAGACACAGAGAAACACACACAGACACAGATACACACATAAAGACACACACACATACACAGAGACACACACACAGACACAGAGGCACACACAGAGAGACACACATACATACACAGAGACACACACACAGACACACACAGACACACACAGAGACACACACATATACACAGAGACACACATACATACACACAGAGACACACACACAGACACACACAGAGACACACACATAGACACAGAGACACACATACATAGACAGAGACACACACACAGACACACACACAGACACACACACAGACACACACACAGACACACACACAGACACAGAGACACACACACACAGACACACACATAGGCACACAGACACCCATACAGACACAGAGACACACACAGAGACACACACAGAGACACACACACAGACACACACAGAGACACATACAGAGACACACACAGAGACACACACAGACACACACAGACAAAGAGACACACAGAGACACAGAGGACTTGGATCGCAAACGGACGTTGGGTATCACACATATACCGTTTACGATACGACTGACCGCGCACACCTACCGTTTCTTGAACGGCCCGATTCGTTTTTCGAATCCCTTGCGATTCGAGTTTTAAGGCCTAAAACTGAGTTTTAGGTCGCGAATCGCAAGGCTCTGGTGTGCTAGGGGGTCGCACACCTAACGACTAAAACCCAGTTTTACATCGTAAACGGGCAGTTTTACGTCGTAAACGGGAGGTGTGCGCCGGGCATAAGTTGGTGTGGGTATAGACTACATCATGGTTCCAGCGGCGCGGTGCATTGTGGGATGCATCAGAGCAAAACAACCCCCCAGAAGCACATGGCACATGCTAATACACTGGGTGCAGCTATGAAATGTGCTAGTTTCAGCTCATCTCAGCTCTTGTTTGAAACATAGAATACCAACTAAAAATATATATATAATAAATTAAGATATTAATCTTTTATCCAGCATTGCATTTACATCAATATAATCAGCACATCTTATGCCATGTGCTTTTAAATTTAGAAAGATCTAGGCACTCACACCAGTGTTAGAGCCATAGCCAGAGTACTCAATGCATTGTCAATGGGAGTGAGCAATCTCCATACAGAAAAAGTAAAATATTGAATAAACCACACCACCTAGAGACAACCCGCTTGGAACACATATAGAAAACATGTTTAACAGAAACATTATATTAAATTGATAAGGTTAGGGTTTTAAATTTCTATTAACTTTGAATAAAACTGACGTTTTTCACTGCATGTATTGGCAAACTCAATGGCCGTAAGCCTTTGCTTTGCTCCCAACGCCGTTTTCAGCGCATGCGCAGTCGGGACCGTGATGTAGTCTATTAGGTTGGTGAGAGGTGGATGTACGTGTGTGGGGGGAGGGGGGAGACTGAGGTGAGGGGTCAGTTGGAGGAGCAGCTCAGGTTGACCCCCTGGTGGTGGTGGACTCAACTACCATGCATCGTGTGCGTGTACCAACAATTCATCGAGCAATTTCACCATCGTCTTCTTGCAAGCGATCATTCATTTTCCTCAACTCATTAAATATTGACCATTTTCTTCTTTTGTGTCTTTCTTGCTTCGCTGAATTCAAAATTGGACTATGATTGGGTTGCTATATGCTAATAATATAGCTAGTGTAATGAGACAAGGCTATTGTTGGAACGTCAGTACTGCTTACGATACATGCACATTTAAGCTAGCATTCCTTACACGCGGTATGCGGCATGCGAATGCGAATGCGGCATGCGAACGGGTTGGGTCCTTTCACCCACACCCACACCCACACATTGTGTCAGGTTTCTCTAACACTGTTCTCTATGGCAAACACAGCAGCATTCGCATTCGCATTCGCATTCGCATGCCGCACCGATGGCTACATGGACCGATTCGGTTGCCGCATTCGCATTCGCATTCGCATTCGCATTCGGAGGCATGGAAGCACCCCCATTCACTTAGATGCTTTTCCATTCTTTGCCGCATTCGCATTCGCATGCCGCATACCGCGTGTAAAGAATGTAGCCTTCACACATACTTTTAGTGAGAATTCGCCATGAGAAGCTGAGAATGTTTATAATTCGCTGGACTGGACGCGATGGCGCAATCAGTTAGAGAGTTGGCTTCCCATGTGGGTGGTCCGGGGTCTGATCAGGATGGGTACCGACCTGTGACGGCGCACACTCATGGGGGATTATATAGTGCTGCCCCACTGCTGAGAGTGAGACCAGGCTGCCAGCATCATGACCCAATTTCTGGGAATGATCACCATACGGGGCAGTCTGTCAGAACTCTCACTTCCTGTCCACACGGCGCTCTCCAAGCACAGGTTCATTGAGCCGATGGGGAGTCAGTGCTCTATTTGGCAGTATGTGTATGGAGAGTGCAGCGTTCACCCGGCCCATTTCGGTTCAGCTGTGAGCGCTTAGCGTGTGAAATATGGTAAATTAGCGTCTCTGAAATATGTGTGCCATCTTAAAGCTGCATAGTCTGATGAAATATGAAATTTTCAAACCCAAAACAATTATCTAGATTTGATTTTTACATATCTAATTTAGATACTGGTGCACTTATTGAACATGTGTTTATGCATAGAAGGGAATACTGAGTCAATTTAATAGAACCTGTTACTGTAGAGGTCTATGGTGTCCGAGTTTTGACAAGCTTGCCAAAACTAATTTTCCATGTTTGCACTTCAAATATCTCAAAAGTTTACCATTTAAAATAAAAGTAACTTTAAACTAATGTAAAGTAGATACTAGTGATCGATCTAATATATTTATCTCAGAAAAAATTGGAGAAACTCAAAACCATCGGACTATGCATCTTTAACACTACCTGCATCCGGTCTGGGTAAAGCTTGTGGTGGCGCATCGTCTGCTCCTGGTTTGTGTGCATGTTTTTCCTTTATATCCTAACAGTTCAGGCGTTTTATTAGAGTTCTTAACTGCTTTGGGTGTTGTTTACGGTTTCTTTTGTTGTTGGTTTTTGTGTGTGTTTTTTTTGTGTGCCTTTTACGGTGGGTCTGAGCGTCATTATAGAGAGTAGACTTACAGAATCAAGATGAGAGATTGGGCGGGTTGTGTGGGTGTGGGTTGATGGGTGTGTGGTTGTGGGTGGATGGTTGTGTGGGTTGATGGTTGTGTGGGTGTGGGTGGATGGCTACGTGGGTGTGGATGGATGGTTGTGTGGGTGTGGGTGGATGGTTGTGTGGGTGGGTGTAGGTGGATGGTTGTGTGGGTGTGGTTGGGTGGTTGTGTGGGTGTTGGTGGATGGTTGTGTGGGTGTGGGTGGATGGTTACATGGGTGTGGATGGATGGTTGTGTGGGTGTGGGTGGATGGTTGTGTGGGTGGGTGTAGGTGGATGGTTGTGTGGGTGTGGTTGGATGGTTGTGTGGGTGTTGGTGGATGGTTGTGTGGGTGTGGTTGGATGGTTGTGTGGGTGTTGGTGGATGGTTGTGTGGGTGTTGGTGGATGGTTGTGTGGGTGTAGGTGGATGGTTGTGTGGGTGTGGTTGGATGGTTGTATGGGTGTAGGTGGATGGTTGTGTGGGTGTGGTTGGATGGTTATGTGGGTGTAGGTGGATGGTTGTGTTGGTGTTGGTGGATGGTTGTGTGGGTGTAGGTGGATGGTTGTGTGGGTGGTGTGGGTGTGGGTGGATGGTGGTGGGGGCGGATGATTGTGGGGGTGTGGGTGGATGGTTGTGTGGGTGGGTGTGGATGGTTGTGTGGATGTAGGTGTGGATGTTTATGTCCCTTCCACAGACAGACACTGTGTTTTAACGCAGAATTAAGTTGCGTAGTGGATTAAGCAAAATTCATTTCAATTCAATAACTTAAATAAGAATCTGAATATGGTTAGGTGTCTCCATGTATTTCTCAAGGTACTATTATTGTAAACTGTAATGTCTACCACTCTCCTGGAGGGATATCAATAGCATTAAGCAGCAATTGTGACTAGAAATAAATCTAACTTGCAATCCATGGGCACGACACACCAATCCATTTCTACCTAGATGTGAATCTCTTCTAAAAGACAAAAAAACAGGCACTGCCTGTTTCTTGCTTGTGGGGCTTTGTTGTATTGTTAAAGTTGCATAATCCGATGGTTTTGAGTTTCGGCCATATTTAAAAATAAATATATTAGGTTGGTTGTTTAATCCATTTTAATTTAGTTTGAAGTACTTGGATTCAAACTGATTACTTGTGGAGATATTTGAAGTGAAAACATGCAAGATAAGTAAGTGTTTGTGCACACTGTTAACAGGTGGATTAGCACAGGCTTCCATACAGTTCAGTTAAATTGATCTTGTGTTGTTTCTATGCAATGTTTATTGTCTGTACCAGTATCTAAGTTGGAAATTGTAATGATGTGCAATGGCCGATAGAGGTGAAATACTACATACGTTGGGAGATATGGGTAGGGTAATTGCAACAGGGAACCTAGATGGTCTAATGCTTATGATGCTAGCCTCTGAATAGTAGAAGTGTGGATTAGAGGTCCACACTGGAAGGCGCACTGTTTTCCTTTGTTTAAGCGAACACATACTACATTGGTTCCATCACCAGGATTCTGTGCATGTTACGCAATGTAGTGTTGAACCATCCCTGTGTATGTCCCTATTTTCAGGGATTAAAGATCTCCACGATTTCGCGGATAACCACGATTTTTATATTTACCGATTAATGTTAAATAAGATGCCAAGGAATTAGGATGTATTTGACAACACTTGGGTAGTTTGAATCTCTTGAATTCTTATATGACCTTCTTGTATGACCTTAGATGGTGCTAGAACATAAAACCCAAACAAGAATGAGTTAGATCTGGGCGATGATATCGGCACAGCAAGAATAGTTGAGTCCTGACTTCCAGTATTTTTCCTCGATTACTTGACAGTGCTAATCCTATGGAGGGAAATCCGCGTTTTCGTGGAAATTCGTCGTTGATGTAATAATCTCGGCTTGATTTCCACGGTTTCTGTTTGAGACCACTTTCATTCCCGGTATGTACTGTAAATACACTGCCTGGATATTTGTAATTGTAAGTATGAGACTTACAATTCCATGGGATGTGGCGAGTGTATAGTGAAGTGCACTGACATCAACAGGTGAAATGCCACATGCACACCTAGGCGTGGGGAGGTCGATTGAATCAGGGAGCCCAGATAGCCTAATGGTTAGGAGACCAGCCCCGGAATGACAAAAGTGTGGGATCGAATCCTGCAATGTTTCTAAAATATAAGTAAAGCGTGTTTTATTTAATGACGCATCTAGAGCAAATTGATTTTCGTATCATCGCCTATTGGACATCAAACATATGGTCATTCTGACATTTCTTTGGAGGAAGCCCGCTGCCGCCACATAGGCTACTCTTTCCGAGAAGCAGCAAGGTGTCTTTCATATGCACTTTCCCACAGACAGGACAGCACATACTACAGCCTTTGGTGAACCAGTTGTGGACCACTGTTTGGAATGGCCCTTCCTTTTCAACCCCCTCTCCCCGATGACAATCATGTAGGATTATATGTGAGTTTTTGTTTCGACAGTTGCATGGTTTCCTTTGAGTGTGCAGCTTTAATGTGTCGGTTGGTTGGTTATTGGAGTTTTACGTCCTGGTAACATCTAAGTTCATATCAGGAAGGGTACCGACTTGTAACAGTGCGCAAATCACGGTAACTTTATAGTGCTGCTCCAAAGGGAGACCAGACCACCAGCACCATGACCTGCTGATATCCCACTCAGTCACATTATCCTGCCACTGAGCCACCCAGTCCTTTCCCTATCCTAATAATGCCGAGCACCTGGCTAGGTAGCGACACGTATTAATTTATAAGTCACCGGTTTGACTCGCCCAGGGTTCGAACCATGTTTGAACCATGGGTTCGAATCCCACGATCTACCAAAATGGGAGATGGATGCTCAACTCATTCGGCCATCGCGTCTGGTAAGGTAAAGCTGCATAGTCCGATGAAAATATCAAATTTTCAAAACCATAACAATTATCTAAATTTGATTCTACATATCTAACTTAGATACTGGTGCACTTATTAAACATTTGTCACCACACAGAAAGGAATACCGAGGCAATTGAATAGAACCTGTCACTGCAGAAGCCTATGAGGTCAGAGTTTTGACAAGCTTGACAAAATTAATCTTGCATGTTTCCACTTCAAATATCTCAGAAGTTAGCCACTTAAAATAAAAGTTACTTCAAGCTACATAATAACGATCAACCTCATGTATTTATCTCAGAAAATTTCAGAAACTCAAAACCATCGGACTATGCAACTTTAATGTGCCGGTAACGAGCTGCTGGCGTAACTGGAGCAGCTCACTGTAGGGGAGGGGACCCGGTTGCACAGACGCGCCGAGTAGTACACAATAGCTCACCCAGGGCACAACACAGACACTGGGGGGAAGACGCGCCGGGTCAACAGGGGTCACGCACAATACTCTGGGAAATAAATGTAGTGAGAAGTAAGGGAGGTGACAGGGTCAGCGTGTAAGTAGAAGAACCCTGTACAGCAGGGTTCAGGCCGGCCCTGTGGGGCGGGGTGGGTGGGGTGGGGGTGGGGTGGAGGTGATGAGTGGGGTAGGGGGTGTGGGGGTTGGGGTGTAGGTGAGTGGGGTGGGGTGGGAGAGGGGGATGGTTGTTATGAGTGGGGTGTGGGGTGGCGGAGAGGATGTTGGTGGGTGAGGATGTTAGGGGAAGGTGAGTGGGGATGGGGAGTGGGATATGGGGGGGGGTGGAGTGCGTGTAGACATACACTTTTTTTCTTAATGTCTGGTTGAGATGTGGGTTAGGTGATGGTGGTGGTGGTAGCGGGGATGGGGGGAAGTGGGGGAGGGGGTAGGAGTGGGGGGAGGATGGGGAGGGTGGGGGTAGGAGTGGGGGGATGGGGGATGGGTCAGGGTAGGAGTGGGGGGATGGGGAGGGGTGGGGGTAGGAGTGGGGGGGATGGGGAGGGGTTAGGGTAAGAGGTGGTGGAATGGGGAGGGGGTGGGGGTAGGAGTAGGAGTGAGATGGGGAGGGGTGGGGCGATGGGGAGGGGTGGGGTAGGAGGTGGGGGATGGGGGATGGGGCGAGGTCGGGGTAGGAGTGGGGGTGAGATGGGGAGGTGGATGGGGGCAGGGTGTGTGGGGGAAGTGTTGTCAACAACACCGGATCTGTAGATGAAGGTGAGATATACTATAGGGGTGCGTGTGTGTATGGGGGTGGGTGGGTGTGGGTGTGGATGTGGTGGGTGGGTGAAAATGGTTCTCAGGAGGACAGTAGTGTTGATGTGGGATCAGCTTGTACCAGTCTGTTACACCTACGCTACCCACCTCCACCCCCCCCCCCAGCACACACGCACTCCCCTCCTCACCTACTGACCTCCAGACATCCTATGTATGTTTGTTTTTGTTTTTGGGGAGATTTCAGTCGCATTGGTGCACTGAGGGCTGGACATCTGCAGCACTGTATGGCCACCGCTAAAAGCGGTCCCATGTGGGGGGGGGGGGAGGAAAAGGTCAGCCTAAGAGCCCAACCACAGTCCTCTGAGAGGGCCGGGGGAGGCTGGGTGGTTGGTGTAGTTTTATGCCCCAGTTATACCCTAGGCCACAATAGGACGTGCACCAACTTGTGACAGCGCGCACTCATGGTGACTTCATAGTGCTGCCCCACTGGGAAATCAGAGGCACCATGACCTGATGTCCCACACAGTCACATTATCTTGACATTGTGCGCCCAGTCCCTGTCCTGACCTCATAATGCCAAGCGCCGAGCAGCAACAGGTACCTATTGTATAAGCCATTGATTTTACTTGACCAGGATCCAAACTTCAGTCCCTCCAGATTCACCAGTATGCACAGGAAGTCTGGCCAAGGCCAGAGGAAGCAGTGAAGTGAGGACGGAATTAGTTAGGCAGTGGGTGGGATTACCTGTTAGGTATTAGTGAAAATTAGTGGTTAGTTGGTAGTGGTGTCAAGTTAGGTATGGGGATGAGGTGGGGCCTGCTAATCCTTGGTGTCAGGGTCTGGGCTACTGACAGTGTTGATGATATCTGCGTTTTGGCATTAGAAGCGAGCAAGTGTGTTCCAGGATGACTTGGAAATCCTGGAGAGGATGGCCAGAGCGGCCCTATTGCTGCTGAGTTGGCGTCAGAGTCCTCCATGAAGTCACTGATGGCAGATCTGTCGACAGCGCCACATGAGGTGAGTATGTGGGCCACATTGAAGATCTTAGTGCCACAGAGACAGCGCTGGAGGTTGGGGACATCAACCCAATGGCGGTAGCCAGTCATGAAGTGGTGTTTCTTCTGTGTGGCGTGTTCCGAGACTTTGGTGGTGGCTCGAGAAGCGGCGGTGGTCAGTTTGGTGATGGAGGGAGGGATGGCTGTCCCCATGTCTGCTCAGTTGGCACCAGCTAGAATGCACAGTTGGCCTGGTCATTACCATAGAGTCCTATATGGGAGGGGAGCCATAGCAGGACTGTGTCAGGGAGCCATCGGTGTAGACCATCTTAGTGAGGGAGAAGGCCGCCTTCGCCTGAGTTATGACCTTGAGATCCAGGGAGTGGAGTTCTGGGGTGGTGTAAACCACCTTGGCAGCAACTAGGTTGGTGATTCCAGTTTCCACTGGAATGGAAAACCATGGCTCAGTGTGGAGTCTGCGTTTTGGAGTCCGTGGGAGTCCTTGAGGGTGGTGATGGCGTCCTTGAGGCAGTAGGAGATGTGAGGGTGACCACGGGTCCCATCTCGGAGGTAGGCCATGGATCTGCGGATTGTTGATGAAAGGCCTAAGGAGAGGGTTCTTGTGAGGTGGGTGGTGAGAAGTTGTTTGCCTCAGAGGTGGAGGGGAGGGAGTCTGGATTCAAGGAGGAGCATCTCAATCCCGATGGTGCTGGGAACACGGAGGACAAGCCTGGCCGCTTGGTGTTGGATGTTCTCAAGTTTCCGGAACTCGTTCAGGAAGATCTTGTTCTTGGGTAGTCGAGTTCAGGGATTGTCAAGCCTGAGGGCTGTGAGAGCGAGTGTGGGCGCGGCATAGTCGAAGAGGGAGTAGACTGCCTGGCGGTAGAACAGTGCGAGTACACCGTCCGGGGCGCCTCAGGAGAAGCCAGAGATCCTCTCCATGAGGAGGGTAGTCAAAAATCTACCTTCCCCACACTAGCACAGGCATCACACCACTAAACTTGCCTGCATACTCCTAGACACAAGCACCCCCACACACGTACACACGTACACACGTACATCCACCCAGAAACCCATTCGCCCATATACCCACCCACCCCCAAATGCCCCACATTCCCACAATCACAATCATGCACCCCCAGCCCCCTACACAAACACACTCAGCCACACACCCAAACATACCGTTCCTCCCCCCACCCCCACCCACCAACACACACACCTTGCACACACAGAAACACACTCGCCCACCTGCCACCCGTTTAGCTACCCGCCATCACCCACCACCATCACCCACAACCACCCAGCACCATCACCCACCACGATCACCTACCACCATCACCCATTATCACCCACCACCACCCACCACCACCCACCACCACCCACCACCACCCCGCACCCACCTCCAGGACCCTCTCCACAAGCCGATCGTCACACAGCCCTTCCCGACGCCAGCCCGCCCCAGACATTCTCACCTTCCTCTCCCGCCCCTCCCCACCCCCCGCTCCCTTCCCCCTTCCCTCCCTCCCTCCGCCCGTCAGTCAGTCAGTGTTGGGAGCTCAGCCGGCCGCACGCGCTCCCGGCGCCCACACGAGGCTTCTCACGTCTCCTACCTGCGATAGGGCGAGGTTGGCGCCCACCGCCCACTGCTGCCCCGAGCTGCTCGCAGATACGCGCTCTCACTCGGAGCTGCTCACAGCTGCTCCTTATATAGGAGAGCCTGTGTCTTTCTCTCCTTAGCTACCTCCCTAGTTACTGCCTACACCTACCGGCACGCGCAACTACGCTCACTGACCCCATCTCCGGATTATCACATCTCAGACGGCCAGTATGGATTAGCGGATTTACACACCAGTGGTAATCAGGAAGGGGCTGGGCCCACCGCTCCTACCTTCCTACCTACCTACCTGCCCGAGATTAGATTAAGATTAAGGAGTGGCGATTATCTATCCGGTAATGGTTGCCACTGTGCTCGCGCCCCTCGCCTCGGAGTGTGTGGTGGGAGTTGGCTCCTGATAACAGGGCATGCCGCTGCGATAACGCTGGTCATCTGATAACGCTGCCCCGAAGATAAGCGCTATCAGATAAAACACCCAAGCTCCGCCGCCGCCGACGACGACATTATTTTTTGGCTGCCGTTGGCATTTTTCAATTTGTTTACATCATAAAGCGGCGGTTGCAGCAGTGACAGTGGTGGTGGCGGTGACAGTGGCGGTGGTGGTGGTGGTGGTGGTGGTGGTGACTTTGTCATTGCATACAATTGTGCTGATTGCTTTCTGTGTGTGGGGAAGGGGGGCGGGGGGAGCGGCGTACGTGGGCGGGGGAAGAGTAGGGTGGAGGCGGGGAGGAGGACGGAGTTACCTTGTGCACCACTAATTGGTCTTTAATGATGACAATAGATCCGACTGGACGCTGCGCACCTGCCGCGGTGCATGCCGGGAGATGCTGCTGCATCCTGCGTGTAGCTATTGAGGTGGTGGTGGTGATGCAGTGATGGACTGGACTGACTGCCCTGTGGCCGACTATCCCCTGCTCTGCTGCTCCCCCCTCCGGCGGCCGGGCCCACCGTGCATGCCGCCGGCCTGCCGCTCACCTTAGCGCGCACCCTCCCCCCCCCCCCCGGCCACCTCCGTTCCTCCCTCACTCCTCCCTCCCTCTCTCCTCCCTCCCGCCCTTCAAACAGCGCCCACACCCGCCGCCATACATCAACCCTCACGTGAGCTGCTCGCCGGGTGCGGGGACTGGCTAGTGTGAGAGGAGCTTCTCCTGGATCGGACCGGACTGCAGTCCTCCCTGCACGGTGACTGTGGGGGAGAGCGGGGAACTAGTGAGGTGCAGTCACTACACTGTACTACATTTACATTACACTACACGTCCCTGTACTACACTGCATTACACTACCCTGTACTACACTACACTGTACTAAGCTGCACATCACTGTACTTCACTGTACTACACTTCACTACTACTAGGTTACACGTCAGTATAATATACTGCACACCACAGCACTACCCGTCACTGTATAGCATTACACTGTACTACCCTACACATCACTGTACACTACACTGCATTCCACTACACTAGACTGCACAACACTACACAGCATAACATTGCACTACACTGTACTACACTGCACTACACCACAGTGTACTACACTGCACTACACCACAGTGTACTACACTGCACTGTAATATACTACACTGCATTACACTTTACAACACTGTACTGCACTACACCTCACTGCACTACTTCTTGTACAACACTGCACCACACTACTCTGTATTAGTTATTACCCTGCACGACACCCAGCCCCCCCCCCCTCCCCCTCCCCAGCGGGACGCCCAGGTGAGCAAGTTCCCGTCGAACCCGACTTGTATCGCGGCGTGTTCTGGAAATTGAACTCGGGTGTTATCCCGAGCGGCAGGGCGGCATGGCGGCAGGCGACCCCCCGTACAGGATGGAGCGGGACACGCTGTCCGAGGGCTGCCTGGTCGGGCTGGTGCAGGCGCGCATCCCGCACACCATCCCGGAGTGCGATGACGACGACGAGGAGGAGGAAGAAGAGGAGCTGGACAGGGACGAGGACAGCATGGAGGGCAGTACGAGCCTGAGTAGTTCGAGCGGACACCGCCGGGCGGGTGGGGGCGCTACGAGCAGCGCGAGTAGCACGACTAGTAATGGCAGCGCTGGACATCATCATCACGTGGGGGTGTCCGGGCGGGAACCGGGGTCGGGGCCAAGGCCGGGGCCGAGGCCGGGGCCGGGGCCGGGGCTGGGGTTGGGGCCGCTACACGCCGGTATGATCATCACCTCGAATGTGAAAAGGGTCAACCTGAACAATGGCCTGGGTGGCGCCACCTACTGCGGGGTCGGGTCGGCCCGGCCGCCGCCCGCCGCCCGCCCGTCAGAGCTGTTCACTGGGGGAGGGGCGATGACCGTCACAGGAGGTCCACCCCCTGCCGGACCCGGCTCCGGCCCTTGCCGGCTCACCGGGTTCAGGTGGCTGGACAGTAGAGGACCTGGGAACATGGGGATCGGAGGTACAGGAGGAAGAGGAGGAGGCGGCACTGGAGGAGGTGGAGGAGGAAGGATGGTCGAAGGAGGAGGAGGAGGAGGGGGTGTTGGTGGAGGGGTGCGGGAGGTGCCGTCCTATAGGGCTCTTTGTAACGGACACGCCGAGAGGGAACGCCGGAAGAACCTTATCAACGGACAGGGCGGTTTAGCCGGTCCGCTAGGGGGCGCACAGATAGCACTCGTTCATCACCGCGTGGTGGCGCCACCTCACACCCGCGATCAGCTCATCTATGCACTGAACGCACTCACCATCCCTCCTAAGGGCACCTCCGCCGCCACCACCACCACCACCTCCACAACCACCACCACCACCACCACCACGGGGCGGCGCAGTGCAACCGGAAGTTGTCCCGGACACGCCGGAAGTAGAAGGGAGCTGACGGCCAACGGTGGTTCCTCCAGCGTGGATCCGTTCATGGAGTGCTCCGAGTATCTGGTGTACGCCAGCAACCAGCGACAGAGTCGGGAGTTGCCGCCGGAGGAGGCGGTGGTCGGCGGGTGGGGGGCGGGCCCTCCCCCCGTCGGGGCCGCCTCCCCGCCTCTCGCCGACGACACCCCGACGCCACTCGCCTCCTCCACCCCGTCCTCCTCCATGTCCTCGTCGTCATCCTCCTCCAAGCGTCTCCAAGGAGTGACGTGGGCACCGGAAGTGATGGAGGAATTCAGCCGCGAGCAGTCCTGGTGGGACCTAATGGAGAAATTTGCCGAAGGTAGTCCATTCTTTAAACAAAATTGGCCTTAATGACTTAAGAAAGGTTAAGTTTTTTACAATGATGATTCATAAAGTCATATTTAAAGTTGCATAATCCGAGGATTTTGAGGTGGTTGTTTTGGGTTTGGGCGTTGGGCGTTTAAAAAAAAAGATTAAGCTAGGATTCCTTACATGCGGTATGCGGCATACGGTATGTGGCATGCGGCATGTGGTATACGAACGGTTTGGGTCCCACACACACACATAGTGTCAGGTTTCTCTAACACTGTTATCTATGGGCATTCGCATTCGCATGCCGCACCGATCGCTACATAGACCGATTCAGTATTCGCATGCCGCATACCGCATGCCGCATACCGCATGTAAGGAATCACCCCCATTGACTTAGATGCTTTTCAATTTTTTGCCGCATTCGCATTCGCATACCACATACCGCGTGTAAGGAATGCGCCCTTTATAATTATTATAAGATTATAATTATAATAGGGTCATAATTATTGTAAGATTAATCCGTGAAAACAATTTACTGTGGTTTAAAGTCGCTTATTTTAAAGGTCTAACGTTGGAGATATTTGAAGTGAAACCCGGCAAAATGAATTTTGGTGTGCACATCAGAATGCTAGACATATGCTTTGTGTACCCATTTTTTAGCATAGCACACACACAGCCTTGCACTCTGCAACATAGGAGTCCTACCAGACGGGATGGCCGAATGAGTTAGAGCGTCCGTCTCCCATGCTGGTAGATTGTGGGGTCGTGGGTTTGAGTCCCGGTCGAGTCAAACCAATGACTTTAAAATTGATACTTGTCACTTCCTAGCCAGGCGCTCGGCATTATTAGGACAGGGCAAGGGCTGGTGTGCTCAGTGTCAGGATAATGTGACTGAGTGGGATACCAGGTCATGGTGCCAGTGACCTGGTTTCCCAGTGGGACAGCACTATAAAGTCACAATGAGTGTGCACTGTCACAAGTCGGTACCCGTCCTGATATGACCTTAGATGTTGCTAAGACATAAAACAACAACAACAAAAACAAACAAATAAACTGCAATAAGTACTCGAGTCAAACAGTATCTAAATTGGATAGGTATAATCAAATCTAGTTAAGTAACTCTTTGGTATTCGAAAATAGTATATTTTCATTGATTTGTGTAGCTTTGCCATCGTGGTAATCTATTACAACACGTATTTGTGTGGCGATGTCCAGAAAACAAAAGTTCTGTTTGGGTGATATTTCACATGACTGCACTACATACCATTAGCTAGAGGGTGTGTGTGTGTGGTGGTGGGGTGTGGGGGTGGGGGTAAATGGAAGTAAATTCCACGAAGTGCCGAGTACATTCCAAACATGGCAGCGATGGACATGAGCCAAATATATTACATTATTTAGATTTCATTAATCTTATTGCAAGCCCACATTCCAAAGTCCCTGGAGGTTCTATGGGTATTTACGGACAAGGATGTGCAAAACCCACAGGAATCAGGCTTACAATTCATCGCTTTGTTTTAAAAATAATGATGAGGGTGAAGGGGACCCCTAAATACACAGCCTAAGTCCGCTTTAAGGAGGTGTCATTGGTGTTACCGTCCTGATATGACCTTAACTGTTGCTAGGACGTAAAACAACAACAAACAAACAAACATTGGTGTTATTTTCAGAAAATCACCATTTCACTACGCAATATGATATTTGTTGGTTGGTTGTTGGAGTGTTGCGTCCTTGCAACATTTAAGGTCATATCAGAAGGGATACGTGATATTTGAGATTCCGCAAGAGATATACTACTAGATATGAGAGTGTAGTCATGTGCAAATACTTGCATAGGTGAAATGCCACATACACAGGTAGACGTGGGTATGGGGAGTGCGATCCTAGATAGGCTAATGGTTAGGACGTTAGCCTCGGAATGGCATAAGTGTGAGTTCGAATCCCACCTCAGGTGAAATATTCTTTTCATTTGCAACCCCCCTATATATTGGGCCCCCTATCCTGAGATGACCTTAGATGTTGCCAGGATGTAAAACTCGACCAATCAACCAACATTGTCGCCATGACCAGGATTCTGCACATGTTGCATGCTGAAAAGGAATGCAAAACTCCAACAACCAACCAACTAAGGTGTCGGCAGTGTCCCCCACCCACCCACATCCACCCCAACACCCCCCACATCCACCACCAACACCCACATCCAGCCCACACCCACACCCCCACACCCAAATCCACCCCCCACACACCCACATCGACCCCTCACCCACTCCACCCCACCCACATCCACCCCACACCCACCACATAACCCCACACCACCCCCATCCACCCCCACATCCACACCACATCCACACCCACACCCATCATCCACCCCACCACATCCACCCCACATCCACCCCACACCCACATCCACCACACCCCCACATCTACCCCCACCCCACATCCCACCCGCACACCCACATCCACCCCCACACCCACACCCACATCCACCCCCCACACCCAAATCCACCCCCACACACCCACATCCACCCCCTCACCCACCTCCACCCCCACACCCACATCCACCCCACACCCACACACATAAACCCCCACATCCACCCCCACATCCACCCCCACATCCACACCCACCCCATCCCCCACCCACATCCACCCCACACCCCCACATCCACCCTCACACCCACATCCCCCTCACCCCACATCCACCCCCACACACATCTACACCCACACCCAACCCCACACCCACTCTACCCCCACATCCACCCCCACCCCCACACCCACCCCCAAACCCACATCCACACCCACATCCACCCCCACCCCCACATCCACCCCACCCCACACCCACCCACACCACCCCCAACCCACATCCACACCCCCACACCCACATCCACACCCCCACACCCACATCCACACACCCACACCCACTTCCACCCCCCACACCCACATCCACCCCATGTCCACGTCAGATGTAATCAATGCGCGGTTGCGACTGTGTGTATGATCGACAGGCAAGCAAACCAAAATGGTTGGGCAAAGTCTGGTATAATCGGTTCAGTTAGAGTTGGGCATGAGTAACTATGCACAAGTACGCAGACAGCCCACGCTATTGGACACCCATCTGTCCTGGTCCAGGTAAACAAGCCATGGCGGGCATTGGTATGTGGGTCCGAGGTGTGCCCTCCATCCCTCTGTATGCAATGTATATAGGATATATAATATATATAATATATCATGTATAGATCATATATATCATGTATAGCATATATAGCATATGTAGCATATATAGCCTATATATATATCATATATATATCATATATATATCATATATATGATATATGTCGTATATATCACATATATATCAATATCATATATATCATACACATCACATATATCATATATTGTATTATCATATGTATTGTGTGTATCGCATACATCGTATACTTTGTATACATTGTATATACATTGTATATATTGTAAACATTGTATACACTGTATGTACATCATATACATCATATATGTCATATATATCATATATATCATATATATTGTTTGTTTGTTTGTTTGTTTGTTGTTGTTTTACGTCCTAGCAACATCTAAGGTCATATCAGGACGGGATATCATATATATCATATATATATATCATATATACAATATATATCATGTATATCAATATTAATATATAACTTATATCACATATATAATATATATAATATATTATATATAGATAATATATAAAATATTTATAATATATATAATAAATATAATATATATAATATATATAATATATATCATATATTATATATAATATATATATATATATCATACACGTCAAATAATCATATACAATGTGTGTATATATATACATATATATATAATTATGTTTCATTAAAGATGTATGGTATGTATCATTGATTGTATTATGTATAAATACAATGCACATGTATATGTGTACATTATGTTTATATATATGGTTATATATTATATAGTTGGAAATCTCAACCATCTGGACTGGGTGGCCGAATTAGTAATACTAATAAAGTAATAGTAATAACACTGTTCAGAAGGTCGTGAGTTTGAACCCTGCAATGACTTGCAAGTTTCATTATTGTCGCTCAGCATTTCTAGGCTAGGGAAGGGACTGGCTTGCTCAAAATCAGGATAATGCGACTGAGTGGCCTCATTGCCCACAGAGGTAGCACTATAAAGTCGCCATGAGTACGCACTGACCAGGTCACGGACAATGAGTCCGTACCCCTCTGGATATGACTTTATATGTTTCTAAGACCTAAAACCCCAACAAACATATTCAACCATTTGATACCAAATTGAATCCTGATTCCCCAGCCATATGCCACACATCAAAATGGTGTTTGCTACCCCAACCTTCATGATCTGAACATAATTAGAATTCACCATCAAGTCGATCGTGGGGTCGTGGGTTCGAACCCTGGTTGAGTCAAACCAATGACTTAAAAATTGAAACTTGTCGCTTCCTAGCCTGGCGCTCGGTATTCGTAGGATAGGACAGGGAGCAGTGGAATGAGGAACACCAATGGTCCACGATTGAAATTTCCCCTGCTTAATCGACTAATGTACCCCCAAATAAGTAATAGATAACTATAAGGAATGTCTAGATATACAAACTATCATTTCCAAATTAAGGAATCCGTTGGCATCCACTGGCTGCCCGACTGAACGCCTGGAGGTGGCGCGTGTTTAAATGTGTCGACCACGGTGAGGTCACGTGATTGATGTTTAGGTAGAGCGTCCTTTGATGGTACATCGACACGGATGCGGGGGGGGGGGGGGCGGGGCGGGGCGGGGGGCGGCGGGGCGGGGCGGGGGCGGCGGGGCGGGGTGGGGCCGGGCGAGGCGGGGTGCACCATGCCTGTGTTGTAACCATCATGCATTTCGGCCTCGTCCATTGTAACTTGTGTCAGGAGCTGGGGGATATGTTACAAACACATCGCCGAAACAGTAGTTAGCTAAGCGATTTCAAAACTGCAAATACAGTCCCATACCCACACCACGCCCATGCCCACATTCACGCCCATGCCCACGCTCACACCCATGCCCCCGCCCACGACAACGCCCACGCCCACGCCCACGCCCCACCTGCACGACGCCTGCAATGAAACTAGCTTCTCAGGAGAGTCGTTCTTTGCTCACAGAACGCTTGTTTATTGTTGTTTTACGTCCTAGCACCATCTAGGGTCAGATAATGACGGTACCGACTTGTGACTGTACTTACTCATACTGGCTTTATAGTGCTTCTCCAATGGGAGACTAGTCTGCCGGCACCATGACCTGATACCCCACACAGTCACATTGTCCTGACACTGAGCTAACCAGTCCTTGCCCTATCCTACTAATGCCGAGCGCTAGGCTAGGTAGCGACAAGTATCAATTTTATAAGTCATTGGTTTGACATGGCTGGGAGTCGAACTCCTGATCTTCCGCACGGGAGGTCTGCGCTCGACCGATTCGACCACCACTTCCGGTCTCACAGAACGCAGCTTTTGTTTGGACGTAGAATTAGACGGCGAATTGTTAGTAATACTGGTTTCAGTAGAATTCGCCGGCGAATTACTAATAATACTGATTTGGTGGGTGTGTTTTGACCGTGTCCTTGCTGGAAGTGCCGGTGCCTATGTATCGGGACGTGCATGGTTGTCACGTGATGTACACGTTGTTCACATGCCTGTACTTTCATTGATAAAAAGAGAAACAGCACGAGTTGTCTTGTGTCCCTCCCCCCCCCCTTTAATTTGTATTTTTTTTAACTTTTTTTTTGGTCCATTAGTTGTTTAAGCAGGGGAAATTTCAGTCATAGACGACTGGTCTTCCTCATTCCACTGCTGGTCGATAGAAAGCCTGAGCCTACACTTTTACTGACCCAAGGGATTTTTAACCTCCCACACCACATAGACATGGTATGAGAGCAACCTGCCTTTGATGACGCTGTAAGTTATACACAGTGGTGGAAATCCAAATTGGCAGAGCTGAGGGCATGGGGAATCGAACCGCCGACCCTCAGATTAGGAGTCTGACCTAGAAAAAAGTCAGACACTCTAACCACTCCGCCACAGAGAATGCCACTTATTGTTTTTAGATATGCCACTGCCAGCTGCATTTATGTGATATGTGCAAATATATAACAGAAATATTATTTCCTGCCATCGTCTGATAAAAGCATTGTATTTTCGTAAGAAAAATGCTAGATGTTGTCCTACACATTCAACATAGACACTGTTAAACTCAGTAAATATGTATTCCTGTTTGGGATTTCTGTACTAAATGAACACACACACAAAAAGTGTAAACAAAGGCTATTTCCCGCATGTTGGTGTTCGCATGAAAATTATTTTTGCATGTTTGCAATTCATATATTTCCTAAATTAACACTTTAAAATACATTACTCCAAACTAACATATAGTAGATTATAATTATCCCGATACTATAAGTATCAACCTACTGGATTATCATGGTGCTGGCGGCCTGGTCTCCTAGTGGGGCAGCACTATGAAGTCGCCATGAGTGCGCACTGTCACAAGTCGGTGCCCGTCCTGATATGACATTGGACCAGACGGGATGGCCGAATGAGTTAGAGCGTCCATCTCCCGTGCTGGTAGATCGTGGGGTCGTGGGTTCGAACCGTGGTCGAGTCAAACCAATGACTTAAAAATTGATAGTTGTTGCTTCCTAGCCAGGTGCTCGGCATTATTAGGACAGGGCAAGGACTGGTGTGCTCAGTGTCAGGATAATGTGGCTGAGTGGGATACCAGGTCATGGTGCTGGCGGCCTGGTTTCCCAGTGGGACAGTGCTATAAAGTCGCCATGAGTGTGCACTGTCACAAGTCGGTATCCGTCCTGATATGACGTTAGATGTTGCTAGGACGTAAAACAACAACAAACAAACTGATATGACGTTAGATGTTGCTAGGACGTAAAACAACGACAAGCAAACAAAACCTAATGCATCCATCTAGAAAATATGGCAGAAACTCGGAACTATCGGATTATGCAAATTATACCTAAGTCTGGAGATGCATCATTACAATTATGCAGACAGTGAAAGGAAATCGGATCCATCCTTAATAATTTAAGCGATCATGGAAAAAGATACCGGTTACCCAAGATTAATAGAGTAATAATGCAATGTTACTATGGAAACTCATAAAATCTTTATATTCTGTCACTGGCGCCCTCTGGAGGAATGTGAGGAAATAAGTGGCGGCACTAATGCCGGGCCCGGTAGGTGGCGTTGTAACTGGGTTAATCTGTTTATTACCGCCAACAGTGAATACCTTTATCCAATTACTACTAGCGCCACTCGGCGGAGGGATTTCCCGCGATCATCTCGGGTTGGAAGTGGAGGGTGGATGCACTCTATGCCTATTGGCTATATAGTTTCATAATGTATTTTTTTCTTTATCCCGGGCGCGGTGGCCGAATCGGTAGAGCACGAGCCTTGCATGCAGAAGATCGAGAGTTCGGTTCCCGGTCGAGTCAAAGCAATGACTTATAAAATTGATACTTGTTGCTTCCTAGCTCGGTGCTTGTCATTAATAGGATATGGCAAGGACGGGTTAGCTCACTCTCAGGATAATGTGACTGAGTGGGATATCGGGTGCACACTGTCACAAGTCGGTACCCGTCCTGAGATGAGCTTAGATTTTGCCAGGCTGTAAAACTCCAATAGCCAACCAACCAACCTAGCCTGGTGGTTGGTATCACTAGGCGAATGCAAAGGCAGCCTTGCTCAGTATCAGGATAATGTGATAAAGTTGGAAATCAGCTCATAAGCCGTGTTTACACGGGGAATTGTGAAGCGAATTAGACAAAGTGATTTATATGAAGCGAAGTAGTGGCGCGTTTACACGGACTGAGTTTGAAAGTGTGTCGGCGCCGGGAACCAGCAGCCTTAGTGAGCCTGTAGCCGGCGAGTACTGCTATTTGTTTAGTCGCCGCCCAGGAACCAGCTGAATCGCTTCATATAAACCACCTCGCAAGGTGGTTTACATAAAGTGAATCATATGAAGCGAATCAGCTCTAATCCGCCTCAGAGTCGCGTTTACACGGTGAATGTGAGGCGAACTAGGCAAGGCGATTTATATGAAGCGATTTAACTCTCCCGTGTAAACACGGCTTTAGTGTCAGCACCTGAGTCTTCTAGTGGGGCATCACAATAAAGTCATCATGTAACCCGTCCTGATATAACCTTTAATGTTGCTAGGACGTACAATATCAAAAGAACAAGCTCTTTCCTGTTGGCTGGAGCAATAAATAGATATTGATGCCTGCGCATTGACTAGTAATGTTTCGTCGCATAATATCCTGGTGACACTGCCTGGTGGGTTGATGAGGGCCTGCCGCTGCACACTATAACAAGTCGGTACCCCATCCTGATATGACATTCGATGTTGCTAGGGCATACAACCCCCAAGAAACAAGCTGTTTCCCATTGGCTAGAGCTAGGCATAGATATCGGCGCATGCGCATTGACCATGCATGCTTCGTCGCATAATATTCCAGCGGTAAACATTGCTGGCGACACTGCCCGGTCTGTTGTTGATGGCCTGCCGCTGCACACTATAATAAGTTGGTAACCTATCCTGATATGACCTTGGATGTTGTTAGGATGTACAACCCCCCAAAAACAAGGGCCATTTCATGTTGGCTGGAGCTATAAATAGATATCAGTGCCTGCGCATTAACTACTCGTGCTTCGTCGCATAATATCGCGAGCTGGTAAATATTGCTGGCGACACCGCCCGGTGTGGTGGTTTCAGCGGGTTCCCGTGCTCAGAGGTGTCCCTCGCTTCTGCGCTGCTTCTGCGCATGCGCAGTTTTTGCATCAACGGGCCGTAATCGATTAACACGACCTGGGCGACTCGGGTCATCCGAGTCGTCAGAAAATTCAAATAGAACAACGGCGAGTGGGAGTCGACAAATACACGTGCCATGTGCATAAAAAGAATAACTTAGATTAATTAAATGGAAATATAGGTAAACTGGGCCATCATAAAATACTTTAAATCCTATTTTGCTGTATTTTTATCGGTTATTAAAAAAAAAAAGAAGAAGATTGTCCACCCGAGCGCGGAGAAGCGTATTCGATTATTCGACCCGAGTTTGTAGGCTGTGCGCATGCGCCAATAAGTGGCTCAGGTGACCCGAGTTGATGCGAAATCCGCGCATGCGCAGAAGCAGCGCAGAAGCGAGGGACACCTCTGAGCACGGGAACCCGCTGAAACCACCACACCGGTCTGTTTTTGACGGCCTGCCGCTGTTGCGGATTCCCAGGGACACCAGTTTGCGAGGGACACATCGCTTCTGCACATGCGTCAAAATCGAACAGCATTGTCACTAACGTTATAAATTTAATATAATGTTTTTGGTAAAGATCTTTTCTATATGTATACCAAACGATTTGGTTCTAGATGGTGTAATTTGAGAGATATTTGACTTCTTCTGTATTTTATGTATGAACATGGCTCACGACCATTGACAATGCCTTGAGTTTGACGGTACGCGCAGTGCAAAACGTTAGTTTTATTCAAAATTAATAGAAATCAAGAACCCTAACCTTATCAATTTAATGTAGTCTTTATGGTAAAGATGTTTTCTATATGTCTACCAAGTGATTAATTTCTAGATGATGTAATTTGAGAGATATTTGACTTCTTCCGTATGAAGATTTGCTCACGGCCGTTAACAATGCATTTCAATGGAAGTGTCCCTGGCAAACTGGTGTCCCTCGGAATCCGCATCACCGCCGCATGCTATGACAAGTTGGTAACCCATCCTGATATGACATTCGATGTTGCTAGGGCATACAACCACCAACAAACGAGCTGTTTCCCGTTGGCTAGAGCTACAAATAGATATCGGCGCATGCGCACTGACCACTCATGCTTCGTCGCATCATATCCCGGCGGTAAACATTGCTGGCGACACCGCCCGGTGTGTTGTTGGCGGACTGCCGCTGCGCGCGCATGTACACGCGCCTGTAGTTGTTTACACCCACAAAGCGCGCCCATTCACGGTCTGGTCGGCGTCCTAAAACACGCAGGTTACCAGCATAAGGCCTATTGATCCACCCAGGGAGCAAAGGCAACAAATGTGTCACGTGACGGTTATGTGTATCTAGAACAACTGGTCACACAACTCACACACACAATCAAATGCTGATATGTTAGTACAACTCCTGTCACTGATGTAGTCATAGGATGGGATGTAGAGTTGAAATCCTAATCCCAATCCCAATCAGCATCCTGTAGTCACTTGGACTTTCTTTTTCTCAAACACCCCGAATGCATCAAAATTATTGTTTTATCAGATAAAAATAATTACAATTAAATTCAGGAAGCTGAGTATTTGTCAATTCTTAAAGGGTTTTGACCAAGCAAATATTACAAACTGTGGAATTTAATGCACTTCAAAACAGCATAATTCCCAGCACAATTTGAGCAGAGCAAACCCCCAGAATCCGTATTGTAGTGCACGACGAAAAACACAATGCTGAAAAGTGGTGACGTCACAGCGCGACTTTAGATCGACCGGTGTTGTGGTTTAGATTCTCAGTGGGTTTAGAGTCTACTCTCGGGGTTCTGTGCATGTGCATATTCGATTAACACGACCCGGGCGACTCGGATCACCCGAGTTGCTAGAAATTCAAAGAGAACACTGTGAGTGGAGTTGACAAAAACATGTGCCGTGTGCTAAAAGTATTTTAGCTAAATAATATATATTTAGCGAATTGAAGAGCTAATGCCTTGACCACATCTGTGCATCAAAAAGCCACTCGGGTCATCTGAGTTGATTAATCGAATGCGCTGAAATACTGTTTGATTTGTACGTATGCGCAGAACCCCGAGCGTAAACTCTAAACCCACTGAGAATTTAAATCGTGACACCGGCAAGCACGGTGGATTTCCGAGTGCCTATACAGGGTAGGACTAGGACAGTCACTCCCCCCCCCCCCCCCCCAATTGCCCACTCGGGAAAGTGACTGAATTTTCTACATGCCCGAGTGGCAAAACTACTTGCGCAAGCACAAGTCCGCCAATTGAAACTGAAATCTGCTACTGCATATCAGAAAAATAACGACTTGCACGTTCGAGCAGGTCACCGAGAACTTCACCGAGTTAACGAGGTGCCGTGGGCAACCAGACAGTCCTAATTGTCCTATCCTGGACTGTACTACACGATGACCCAATACCCCACTGAGTCGCGTTATCGTGGAGATAACCCACCCTGAAGCCCTCGTTGCCTTATGCCAAACACCACACAAGATAACATAGTAGCAACTATCAATTTGATGTAAGTCCTCGATTTGACTCACCCCAATGATCAATCCGCTGCGGGCGCCCCAACCACATAGGCACCCTGTCCAGTTGGATATTGCGCACGGGGCACTTCATTAGGCCTGCCCCCTGGCGTCGGTCGCCCAGCTGCCATGACAAGTCTCCCTGAGGTAAACTAATGGGACACACCTGGCGTCGGCCTCGCGAACTAATATAATAGCACGCTGAGAAACTAGGCCATTTTCACCATTAACTAGGCCATTTCCGCCACCAACCCGCCCTCTGACGGCAGTAACAAGAACTACTGTATTGTATTGGGTAGTTCATTGTGCAGTAAGCTTGAGGGACAGGGAGATGATTTCCACCACAAACCGGCCCTCTGACGGCAGTGGCAAGAACTACTGTATTAAACTATTATTGTCTTGGGTAACAAATATTTCACAGTGGACAGGCTTGAATTATTCACAGTCTATCAGAACAGCACAACATCGGGACAAGTGGAGAACCATTGCATCCAACCCTCGACTAGAGGATGGAACTATTGATTGATTGAACTGGCCACTGTGCGGCATGCTTCAGGGAGAGGAGGGGTGGGATGAGATTATTTCCGTCACCAACCCGCCCTCTGACGGCAGTGGCAAGAACTACTGTATTGTCCTAGGTAGCTGTTCACTGTGCAGCATGCTTGAAGGTGTTGTCTGTTTGTTGGGGTTTATGATTCTAGCAACATCTCAGGTCATATCAGGATGGGTATTGATTGGGTTCCGTGCACACATGGTGACTTTATAGTACTGTCCCAGTGGAAGGCCAGGCTGCTGCCACCATGACCTGATATCCCACTCAGTCACATTATCCCGAGACTGAACCAAACAATCCTTACCATATCCTAGTAATGATGAGCGCAGGTCATGTAGTGACAGGTATGAAATTTGTACGTCATTGATTTGATTCGGTTGGGATTCGAACCCCTGACCTTTTACACGAGAAGCCAGCACTCTTAGTCTTACCGACCGATTCGGCCAGCACATCTAGTGCATGCTTGAGGGAGGGTGGGTGGGAGAGAGAGTGGGGTGGGGGGGGGGGTGATCTTAAACGATTTCCACTACCAACCCCGCCACCTGACGGTAAGTAGAAGAACTACCACACTGCTCACTGTGGAAGTTCACTGTGCATTATGGTCTTCTGGGTGCGGATGAGTTTATAAAAGTATGTCCCGTATAGAAAGTTTCCACCACCAACCCACTGAGTGGCCAATAGCAGTGGCAAGAACGACTACGGGTAGCAGCTCACTGTTCATGTTCAGCTGGGGAAAGGGTCTGTCATAAACACCCCAAACCCAGCAGGATACGAACACAGTATGCAGATATGCGCCATTGAATAGAGGGGGTGGAATGACGTCACAAGCCAACCTTCGGTGGTCACATTGGATTACATACAGAAGGTTTGCAACTGCCTACATTGTACTTATTTACTGATTTGTTTGTTTATTTGTCACTGTTTTGAGCAGTTTGGCATCAGAAGGTGTTGCTAAACTGCTGTAAGTAAAGACATTGGATGTAAACTGCAAAGAACCTCCCAGAACACAAGACAACTCTGTTTTACTGCATCTGCATGCATTCACAACATGGCTAGGGAGGGTGTTCATAATCCAAAATGGCTGACCGCTGACTGCTGAGTGATGACGTCACGTGCACTCCCTCTATTGTGTAGGGCCATAGAACACGTTACTAACATATATATGTGTTGTGTTGTCTGCGCCCTGCTATACATATTCGTTGTCTTAACTCGGCGAACAGTTGGTAAGTGGGCCATCTCTATGGGTAACACCTTGATGGGAGTAACTCAAGGAAGACTATAATTACCATGGAAACCTTTCAACTCGACCACTCTCCGCTTTTGATCTTTCTTTCTTCTCTAAAAATAAATAAATAAATTGGGCTTTCAATTGATCATGTGGATGCAAATGTGAGGCGATGGGGGATAGGGGGGGGGGGGGTAAAACAAAAGACTTCTTGATGAAAACAAGAATTCCAGACACACCAAAATGGAATTTGTGTGTGTTGTTGACTTTGTTGTTGGTGCTGTTTCCACCGCGTTAGTGGGTGACTTCCGGTATGAGGGTGTAGTTGGGGTGTTGGTTTGTTGTTGGAGTTTTAGATATAGGCAACATCTAAGGTCATATCAGGACGGGTACTGACTTGTAACAGTGCAAACTCATGGCGACGTTATAGTGCGGTCCCACTCGTAAATCAAGCCACCAGAACCATGACCCGACATCCCACTGAGTCACATTATACTGACACCGAGCCAACCAGTCCTTTCCCTATCCTAATAATGCCGAGTGTCTGGCTAGGAAGCGACAACTATCAAGTCAGTGGTTTGACTCGACTAGGGTTCAAACCCATGGGTTCGAATTCCACAATCTACCAAAACGCGAGACGGACCCTCAACTCATTCAGCCATCCCGTCTGGTATGAGGGTATGGTGACTGAGTTGGTCACGTGAGGGGGGGGGGGGGGGTTGACATGACGGACACTGGGCCGCCGGTAGGGGGCGGGAGCTGCTCAGGTGCTTATACTTACCGGTGATCACCAGCAGTCTGTGTGGCGTGAAATTGAGAAGGAAAATAGAAAACCCTACAACGCATCGCTACGGGTATTTTCAGAGATTATATCGCCATCTCAATTTGCTCCCTTGACCCACAATCCACCAGTCCGGCCTAGCCTATAGGTTAGCGCTTGTCGGCGGCGACTGACCATTATGGAATGCGTGTGTGGTGTTGCTGTGCAGTGTTTGTTTGTTGGAGTTTTACATCCTGACAACATCTAAGGTCATATCAGGATGGGTCCCGACTTGTGGTAGTGTGCGCTCATGATGACTTTATAGTGCTGCTGCTTATCCTGATAGTGATACTGTGCTAACCAGTCCTTGTCCTATCCTATTGATGCCGAGCGCCAGGCTAGGTAGCGACCAGTATAAATTTTTATAAGTCATTGGTTTGACTTGGCTGGGATTCGAACTCCCGACCTTCCGCACGGGAAGCCTGTGCTCTACCAATTAGGCCACCGCGACATGTTGTAAAATATTCCGATAATCGGCAGAGGGGGGGAATGGAAATTCTCTATTATTATTCTGTGTGGCCGGCCAACAATGTGTGTATATGTATGTTGTGTGTATATATATCGCTTCGCCCATATATATATATGTATATACACACAACAGGTAATTATAGAATTAGGGATGATTGGCAGGTCTGGGTGAGTGCACTCAGGGCCTGGCTCTCTGGTGAGGTAGGGGTCAATGCACACAGGGTTCAAGGTTGGTGGTGGCCACAGGTCAATCAGATCTGGTGGTGGGCATACCACTGGTGCTCATGGCAACCAGGAATGCTGAGTCCCTATTGGAGGAACTGGGAATGCCACTTCCCTATTGGTTGAATGAATGGCATGATCCTATACCAAGAATCCATGTACTATATATAATAAACCAGAGGGGCTTGGACTCTCTCTCTCTCTCTCTCTCTCTCTTAGACTCTTACTTTTGCTTTACTTTCTCTCTTTCTCTCCGTCTATTGTTTTTCACTTTAGCCTACCACATACCCGAACACCGACCGTACAATGTGTTGTGTAGTTTGGTGGTGTTGTTTAGTGTGGTGTGGGGGTGTGATGTAGTGTGGTGTTGTGGTGGTATGTAGTGTAGTGGCGTGGTGTAGTCGGGTGGTGTTGTGTCGTGTAGTGTGGTGGGTGTTGTGTCGTGTGGTGGTGGTGTGTGGTGTATGTGGTGGGATCGTGAGTCGTGATGGTAGAGTGAGTCAGAAAGACTTGAATCAGTGAAGTCTACGTTATATTTATAAGTTATATTAATAAACCCACTGTCTGCGTTTGCTGTTTATTGTGTTAAGATGTTGACGTTGGATTGACATGGATAATCGGTGAGTTTTGTTTCACTGCAATATTGGATTTAGATAATATCCTCTGCGTGTAAACAGGCCGCCCGGACAGTGTAAATATTTGGCCTTGACCTCCGCAGCGTTCCCCTGACCCCGACGCTTCCGTTCTAGCAAGCGTCCGGTGAGGGTGCCCACTAAATTAACGTCTCCGATCTGTGAACTCCAGCGAACCCTCCTTCGTGACTCAGGCTAGGTTTGGTCGTTCTTTCTATTTTTGTTTATTTTTGTTTATTTTGTTTTTGGTAGTGTTTTTGCTAGAACACCATATGGTGAAGGCTGGTTAGATTGGGAGTGAGCTTCATGTAGAATTGGGAAGGCCCCTTGTCCTGCCCATCCCGCTTCCTCCCCCACCATCCCCCTCCTCCCTTTCCCCTCCCCTCCCTGCCCCTTCCGCTTCCCTCCCTCTTCTGCTCCCCCTTCCTCTGTCCCCCCATCTTCCTATGCCCCCTCCCTCTTCTTTTGTCCCTCTTCCCCTGCTCCCCTCCCTCCTTTCCTCTCCTCCCCTCTCTCCTCTCCTCCTCCTCCCCCTCTCCCCCTCTCCCCTCCTCTTCTTCTTCTCCCGACCTCTCCTTGTCCTCCCTCCCTCCTCCCTCCTCCACCCTCCCTCTGCCCCTTCCCTCCTCCTTCCCTCCCACTCCCCGTCCTCCACCCCCTCAATCTCCCCCCCTCGTTTTCCTTCCCCATTCCCTCCACACTCCTCTCCCCACTCTTCTCTCCTTCCGCTTCCCCCTTCCCCTTCCCCTTCCCCTTCCCCCTTCCCCCTCCTCCTCTACCCTCCCTCCACACCTGTCCCCACTCCCTCCCCCTCCTGTCTCCACTCCCTTCCCCTCCTGTCTCCACTCCCCTCCCTGTCCCCCTCCCCCCTCCTGTCCCCGCCCCTATCAGAATTCCCACAATTGCTGCCCACCCACACCTCCTGGTACTGAGATTACTACTATACCATATACCCCCCCCCCCGCCTCCCCTTCCATCCCCTCCCCACCACACGCAAACACATACACACACCGGCTATACACACCGGCTATACACACCGGCTATACACACGCCGGCCAACACAAATAACTCCAATAACACTATAACAACAAGAGTACCGAAATGTAACGGCTTCATGGGGATTAAATACCAACTACCATAAATACTCACAATTAACTGATAGGCACCTTTCATGTCTGATTCTGAACAATATTGCTGTTTTTATTGGGTAGTTCTTTTTTTTAAAGACATCGGGTGAATTATTAGTTTGCCGACAAAAGTGACCGGTGATTGGTTACTGCAGCAGGGCGCAGACAACACAACACGTAGGGACGTCGGGATCTTTGGAAAAATCTGCCCCGTTTTCCCGACGAGGGCTGCAGTTGTTGAAACTGGGGCGGTGGCGTCAGGCGATCGTGACATTAAATGACGACCGATGTGGTCCCAGAACGAGGCATACAGGAAATACTAGATTCACGACTAGCAAAAAAAAAGTAACACCACAGCCACCAGACACGGAGCCACCAACCCGCCATCACGCCCCCCCCCCCCTCCCCACCGCTCCTAACCCCATCTACTTTCTACTACCACCATCCCATATTTTGTTCAGCATTCGTTGATTAAAGGGGCTGTCACACTACGACGTATAGCCTTAGCGAATGCCGACTTATGTGATTTTTTACCAATACATTGGCGTACATCATCATACGTTATGTATACATTGGGCGTACGTCGTTATACGTTGTCTTACATCGCCGTGTGCCGAGGCTCTGAAAAAAATGTGTGCATGATAAAAATGTCCAACGTGTGTCGACATGTGGCTCATACGTCGAACGAACGTTGCGTGTATGTTCGGGATACATTGGCATAAGTTGGGAGTATGTTAGGGATACCTTGGGATATGTTGCTGCATGTTAGCCATATGTTCAGCCGGTGGGAATGTGCAGTCCGTGTACAGTCCATGTACTGCCAACGGATGCATTATGTACTCCTAACGTACTTCGAACGTATGCCTGCATATCGCCAGCGTATTTAATGTATACGCCATACTTCTAGCGATGGAGTAACGTACATAACATTGGTCAGCGTACCGTGAGTGTATGCGAGCATTTTGCAAGCATTTTGTGAGGCACATTAATGCTCTCATACGCTAGCAATAGGTCAGAGATACGTTCTGCACACGTTACATATGTTGTGTATATGTTGTGTGTACATTGTGTGTACACCCATTTTTCTCCCCCGCTGCTGAAAAGTTTGACAAATGCCGACTTACTGGCAAATTTTCTAACATTGAGCATGCGCTGACGCCGTACGTCGTAGTGTGACAGGGCCTTGAGCTGGGCCAGTTTCAATCGCAAACAATTGTGCTTCCTCATGTCACTCCTCCTAGTAATGCTAATTGCAGGGTTCTTGTAGTGACAAGTATACCTTTTTAAGTCATTGATTTGAGTCGAGCGACCTGTCTTTCCAATTCCATTTGGCCAATTTCAATCACAACCAATTGAGCCTCCTCATTGCAGTGCTCCTTCTCCAATCATAGTAATGCCAATTGCAGGATTCGGTTGCAACGAGTTAAAACTTTTAAGTCATTGATTTCACTTTCAGTTCACTGACCCAGGGTACCAACTCCAGGGTTCGTTGGTTGGTTGTTGGAGTTTTACATCCCGGCAACAGCTAAGATCCTATCAGGACAGGTACTAACTTGTGACAGTGTGCACTCATGGTGACTTTATAGTGCTGTCCACTGAGAAATCAGGCCACCGGCATCATGACTCGATATCCACTCAGTGACATTATCCTGACACTGTGCCAACCAGTCCTTGCCCTGCCCTATTATTGCCGAGCACCAGGCTAGGAAGCGACAAGTATCAATTTGATAAGTCATTGGTTTGACTCGAGCGAGAACCAAACTCCCGACCTTCTGCTAGCGAGGCCCGCGCTCAACCGATTGAGCCATGTTGGGGTAATTTGTTACCTGGTTCTTGGCTATTTTTTCTGGAACTCATGGTAGACGGCTGGGACCACCCAGCTTCAAGTGGAATTGTTAGAAAAGAGAAGGAAAACCGCTAATCTACTAGTTAGATCTAGTCCGGTGATAAACGTTGGTAAATGCTGTATTAAGCAACCAATCAGAGCAGGGCGCGAATTACCATGACGGATTTGCATTATCAACAGCCCCCCCCCCCCCCCAGCCACCACACACTGTTCCCCCAATTAAAAAGAAAAGCCCGATGAAAGCTTCAAAACCCCAAAACACTGGCCTAGAATTGATTCTACATTTCCAGTGTAGATACTGAAAGTTAGTTTTATTTAATGACGCCTCTAGAGCGCATTGATTTTTATCATCGGCTATTGGATGTCAAACATATGGTCATTCTGACATATTTCTTTGGAGGAAATATGCTGTATTTGATAAATGCCGACTTGCTGGCAAAGGGGTATTTGATATGCACTTTCCTACAGACAGGACAGCACATACCCCATCCTTTGATGGACCACTGGTTTGAATGGAAAATAGCCCAAACTGCAAATGGGTTCACTGAGCAGGATCGATAGGATGACCAACACCTTAACAGGTGGACACTCTACCGCGTGAGCTACGTCCCGCTCCCCAGTGTGGATACTGATGCACTTGGTAAGCATCTATTGCCATATAGAAGGGGATAATATTAATAACAAACCAAGGATATCTCGGCCCTGTACCCAGTAAGCATGAAATAAATGACAGACGGGAAGACAGACCGTCATAACGGACAAAAACCGGAAGTGGCGATTATTGTCAGTTAAATGGCGTTCTGCTGGAGGCTCCAACGTGATTGAGACCTGGGCCCATATGCATGGAGCAGTGTTAGCAGTGTGTGGTGTTAAGCCTCTAACACTGGGTAGCTAACACCGGTTATCGGCGGTGTCGAGAACTATGTCAAGCTGTATGCATGGGCGCTTAAACGGTGAGTGTTAGCTAAACGTGAATGTATTTATAGATTTGGGAAATCCCTCTGTGTTTGTAGCCATATATTAGGCTCAAATCTATTCAATGCGACCATATTTAACAGAATTACATACGCAATAAATGAAATTTGATCAATTTAACCCTAAATTCGAAGCTTTATTAAGGCTACCGCCGCATTGGCGGCGATATTAATAGTTATATTTTCGAATCGACGAACGTACAGTAAACAAACCGCCACCGCCGCCAGTATGGACAGCGACGTCGATGCGGCGGCTGCGGCGATTTGTTTACTTTACGTTCGTCGATTCGAAAATATAACTATTAATATCGCCGCCAATGCGACGGTAGCCTTAATAACGCTTCGAATTTAGGGTTAAATTGATCAAATTTCACTTATTGCGTATGTAATTCTGTTAAATATGGTCGCATTGAATAGATTTGGGCTCCATCCTGACACTAACCTAACACTAACACCGCTGTAAACCAGTGCGCGGAGTTAGAATTTCCGAGTTTAAACGCGCGGTGTTAGGCCTAACACTGCTCCATGCATACCAACTTTTCGGCGCTAAACCAGAAACGCGGTTTGGCTCTCTAACACCGCTCCATGCATATGGCCCCTGGTGTGCACGTGATGGGGAGAGCATAAAACGTGGACGAATGGCGTGAGAACTCTCTATTTGTGGGGAAGGGAGGAGGGAAAAGGCGGGCGTTTCGGTCTGAAATGTGCGTCATGTAACCGATGAGGCTGTAACCTGCGTCTGACAGGGAGAGCGTTGCTCTCGTCAGGCACCCCACTTGTATCATGTGTGCCTTTTATTGCACGCCCATTATTGGTATTGCTTGTTTGTTGTTTTATATCCTAGCAACATCTAAGGTGATTGCGACTTTAAAGTGCTGTCCCACTGGGTGGTGGTTGATGGTTGATGGAGTTTAACGTTCTTGAAACATTTAAAGGTCATATCAAGATGGGTAACGACTTGTGACAGTGCACGCACATTGCGACTTTATAGTGCTGTCCCACTGGGTGGGTGTTGTTGGAGTTTAATGTTCTTGCAACAGTTAAAGGTCATATCAGGATGGGTACCGACTTGTGACAGTGCACGCGCATTGCGACTGTATAGTGCTGTCCCACTGGTTGGTGGGTGGTGGTTGTTGGAGTTTAATGTCCTTGCAATCTCTAAGATCATATCAGGATGGGTGCCGACTTGTGACACTGACAGTGCACACGCATTGCGACTTTATACTTATAGTGCTGTCCCATTTGGTGGTGCTTGGTGGTTAATGAAGTTTAACGTTCTTGCAACATTTAAAGGTCATATCAGGATGGGTACCGACTTGTGACAGTGCACACGCATTGCGACTGTATAGTGCTGTCCCACTGGGTGGTGGGTGGTGGTTGTTGGAGTTTAATGTCCTTGCAATCTCTAAGATCATATCAGGATGGGTGCTGACTTGTGACACTGACAGTGCACACACATTGCGACTTATACTTATAGTGCTGTCCCATTGGGTGGTGCTTGGTGGTTGTTGAAGTTTAACGTTCTTGCAACATTTAAAGGTCATATCAGGATGGCTACCGACTTGTGACAGTGCACACGCATTGCAGCTTTATAGTGCAGCCCCACTGGGAAACCAGGTGGCTGGTCCCATGATCTGATATCCCACAGTCACATTACCTTGATACCGTGCTAACCAGTCCTTGTCCGATCCTACTAATGCCACACGCCAGGCTAGGTAGCGACAAGTTACAATTTTGTGAGTCATTGGTTTGACTCGGTCGGGAATCGAACTCCTGACCTTCCGCACCTTCCGCACGGACAGCCTGCGCTCTCTCCATTCGGCCACCTGGCGCTCGGCATTAATAGGATAGGGCAAGAACTGGATAGCTCAGTGTCAGGATAATGTGACTGAGTTTGATATTGGGTCCTGGTGCTGGCAGCTTGACTTCCCAGTGGGGTAATGACGCTGTACTGTGGGAAGTATGGGGGCTCAAACACCAGTGTGGAGGTGGACTGGAAGGTCTGAGGGTTTAAACTTAAAGCTGCACAGTCCAATAAAAGCATCACATTTCCTAAACCAAAAAGCTTCAACAGTGACGTTCTATTAGCCAGCAGTTCTTCTGTTAAACTTATTTAATATTGCTTCCATGCAGCAATCCAACTTAGATACTGGTGCACAGATTAAATTTGCATAGTCTGAGGGTGGTTAGTTTCTATTTTTGTTAAAGATAAATGCGTTAGGTTGATTGTTTCAATCTACCTTACTTTTGTTTGAAGTAATGGCTAACTTTGGAGCTATTTGAAGTTAAACCATGCTTAGTTAAAGCTGCATAGACCAATGAAATATCAAATTTTCAAAACGAAATCAATTATCTAGATTTGATTTTACATATCTAACTTAGATACTGATGCACTAATTAAGCATTTCTTTCTGCGTAGAAGGCAATACTGAGTTAATTTAACAGAACCTGTTACTGCAGAATTCTATGGTGTCAGAGTTTTGGCAAGCTTGCGAAAACTAATTTTCCATGTTTGCACTCAAAGTATCTCAAAAGTTTACCATTTAAAATAAAAGTAACTTTAAACTAATGTAAAGTAGATACTAGTGATCGATCTATTATATTTATCTCAGAAAAAATACAGAAATTCAAAACCATTGGAGTATGCAACTCTAATATTCGGATGCACATCAAAATTCTGACATCACCGGTTTCAGCAGAAGCACAATGACTCGACGAATTTGCTGTACACATATATGTGAACATTATGCTATTCTTTATATCTTAAATATTAACATTCTGAGCGATGTATATTATACACGGTATAGAGTAGCCACACGAGGAAGCGAAGGGAGGAGAAAAAGGCAATGTTAAAAAACAATGTTAAAAAGCAATGTTAAAAAGAAATGTATAATTACAATAACAACAACAAAATATATCATCACCATCATGCTGTCAGTCGCAATGCGACAAAGGCTGCTTTCATTACTTAACCGCAGCTCTCCATTTAGCTCTCTGCTATGAGAGTGATGTTATTTCATTCGGTTGTACATTTCATAGAAGCTGCTTGCAAAGTGTTGAAACTAGTAACTTGCAAAAGCAAACAGCACTTCAACACTTTACAAAATAGATCAAAATAAATAAATATATAAAATAAATAAATAATAATAATATATAAAAATATATATTATAATAATAATAATAACAACAACAACAAACAACAACAAACAAACAAATTTTCAACTAGCCATTCTAGCATCTATGAATAGACAGGACCCACAATATGCCAGTTAGATGCCTTCCCGGATCCCTATGCCCAGACTAGCCCTCGTCCATTGATGGCAGTAATTATGACCCACATGAAGTAATTAATAACCATAACGCAGTCTCACTGCTCACATATCGTGGAACTGACAGCATGTTTGCCACAAAGTGTCCTGAGAATGAGCAACCAGCATTATTGGGAGGACCCCCCCCGCCCCCCCTCAATCTCTATCTCACGCCCACCCCCTCTTTTCTTGTCTTGTGTCATGCATGAGGCTGTGTGTGGAGGTGAGAGGTGTGCGGGTAAGGGGTGTAACTTGTATTGAATGTACATAGTCATAGGGGAAGGCTCGCTAGATTCCCACGCCCGCTGTGGTCTGCGATAATAGTAGTAATGTAGTAAAGTTCTACTTTGTATGTACCGGTGTCGCAGTTTCAGCGCCCGGTCAGTTTCAGCGCCCAGTCAGTTTCATGCGCATGCGTCAAAATCTAACATAATCATCACTAACCTTATAAATTTAATATAGTCTTTATGGTAAAGATGTTTTCTATATGTGTACCAAGCGATTTGTTAATAGGTGGTGTAGTTTTAGAGATATTTCACTTTTGCTGTATTTTCTGTATGAAGATTGCTCACGACCATTGAGTTTGAGTCTATATGGGCCGTTGAAACTGACCGGGCGCTGAAACTGCGACACCGGACGCCGTCGCTGAATCGCTCGAGCGCGGACCTCGTGTGCGGAAATATAGGGAGTTTGGTTCCCGGTTGAGTCAAACCAATTGATACTTGTCCCTTTCTAGCATGGCGCTCGGCATTAATAGGATAGGGCAAGAACTTGCTAGCTCAGTGTCAGGATAATGTCACTGAGTGGGATATTGGGTCCTGGTGCTGGCAACTTGATTTCCCACAGGGGCAGCACTATAAAGTTGCCATGAGTGTGCACTGTGAGAGGTCGGTACCCATCCTAATATGACGTTAGATGTTGCCAGGATGTAAAACTCCAACAACCAAGCAATCACATCTACTTCATCCCCCAAGCATGATCCACAACGTAGTGTGTTTAGATGAAGTTAATCAGATGTCCTACTCCCAACATACACCCATACATATATACACACATGCATACACATACACATACATACGCATACATATATATATGCATACATACATGCATACATACACATACATAGACATACATGCTTGCATACATAGATGCACACATACACACATACATACACACACATACATATATATGCATACATACATACATACATACATACATACATACATACATACATACACCCATACATACACACATACATACATACATACACACTATGCATACATAGTAACATACACACACAGACACATGTCACCCTGTGGGTATGTATTCCCTGCCAAGTGCCAACCTCACCTGCCTGTTTCTTATCTACAGTATCAGTCCCGCCGGCAACCCCCACTCCCCATCTCACCTCCCCCCTCCCCCCACCATCTCACCGCACCCCCACTCTCACCCCGCCCACACCCCCCGCCCGACACATGTATGCATTTAGTGTGACGTGTTGACACTTTGTCGTTGTGCCATGCCAGTCACACGCACTATCTCCACAGATGTTGTTTTTGTTTGTTGTTGTTTTACGTCCTAGCAACATCTAGGGTTATATCAGGACAGGTACTGACTTGTGACAGTGCGCACTCATGGCGACTTTATAGTGCTGCCCCACTGGGACACCAGGCCACCAGCACCATGACCTGATATCCCACTCAGTCACATTATCCTGACAATGAGCCAATCAGTCATTGCCCTATCCTAATAATGCCGAGCATCAGGCTAGGAAGTGACAAGTATCAATTTTTAAGTCATTGGTTTGACCTGCCCAGGATTCGAACCCACGAACTCATGGGTTCGGATCTCCCGATCTCGCAAAAACAGGAGACGGGCGCTCTACTCATTTGGCCAACCGTCTGGTCTCTCTAATCTCTCTAGTCTCTCTAATGTCTAGATCTATAGTCTCTCCGGTCTGTCTCCTGCAGCGTTTTGCGTAGAGCATGTAGCACACCCACGCATACATACACACAAACACACTGACACGCACACACACGCACACACACACAAACACACACAAACTCACACACGAACACACACTAACTCACACACACAGTGACACACACACAAACACAGGTTCAGAGTCCTTATTACGCGCAGATCCAACCCAGTTTGTTTGTTTTTTAAACTATAAAAAGTTCCACTAAATTATTATGAACTACCTGGGACATTAGTGCTAGCGTTGCGGCTTCCTTCCACCAGATGGCGTCCGAATATTCCCAGAATGCCTTTCAAGCCAGGTCCCGTGAATGGGCCCGTTCGGCTAAAACACCATCCCATCATTTCCACCAGCGTCCACTATTTGAGGCGGCCAACAGGGGGGCGCTCACCGCCATCTCCCTCGAGCTGAGACCAGACTTGATGGCCGAATGAGTTTAGCGTCCATCTCCCATTTTGGAAGATCGTGGGATTCAAACCCACGGCTCAAGTCAAATGAATGACTTAACAAATTATGCTTGTCGCCTCCTAGAGTCCTAGCCAGGTGCTCGGCATTATCACTATTACAATAGGGTAAGGACTGGTTGGCTCAGTGTCAGGATAATGTGAATGAGTGGGATATCAGGTCATGGTGCTGGTAGACTGGTTTCCCAGTCAGACAGCCCTATAAAGTCGAACATGAGTGTGCACTGTCACAAATCAGTACCCCTCCTGATATGACGTTAGATATTGCCAGGATGGAAAACAACCAACCAATCAATCCTCGAATTGGCTCCGAGAAGGATCCCAGTGTGGTTTGCATGACCCGCACATTTCTTAAAACAACGAGATGTGCATAAATGTAGCTAACTGCATATTTGTCTGTTTAAAGCTGCATAGTCCGATGAAAACATCAAATTTTCAAAACCAAAACACTTATCTCGATTTGATTCTACATATCCAACTTAGATACTGGTGCACTTATTAAGCATTTGTTGCTGCATAGAAGGGCATATTAAGTCAATTAAAGTGGCATAGTCCGATGGTTTTGCATTTTGGTAATATTTCTGAGATAAATATATTAAATTGATCGTTATAATCTACCTTATTTCAGGTTAAAGTAACTTTGATTTTAAATGGATAAGTTTTGAGATATTTGAAATTCAAACATGCAAACTTAAGTTTTGGCAAGCACGCCAAAACTCTGACACCATAGGCTTCAACAGTAACAGGTTCTATCAAATTGTGTCAGTGTTCCCTTCTATGTGGCAATAGATACTTAATGTGTGCATCAATATCTAAGTTAGATATGTAGAGTCAAATCTATACAATTATTTTGGTTTTGAAAATTTGATGCTTCATCGGACTATGCAGCTTTAACAGAAACCGTTACTACTGAAGTCTATGGTGTCAGAGTTTTGGCGTGCTTGCCAAAATTATTTTGGCATGTTTTGATGTAAAATATCTCCAAACTTAGCCATTTAAAATTAAAGTTACTTAAAACTAACTTAAAGTAGATTATAACGAATAGTATAATATATTTATCTCAGAAAATAGCAAAACCTCAAAAGCATCGGACTATGCAACGTTAAACTAATTTTGTTAGTAAGTAGGCGCCACATCTTCGCACGTGTGGGCTGAAGGCATCCTTGCCTGCCTGCTGCCTGCTGCTCTCCAAGCGCATACTTGTCTTTGAGAATCCTTCATAGGTATACCACCCGATTCTGCTGGAAGATTGAGCAGATAACTCAGCTCCACTCACTCCCACCAGACGGCAGCACGGCGTGACCCCTAACAGGGTCGGGGAGGTCACTGACCATGCGCACTGAAATGTTCCCCCACCTACCCACCTCCCCACCTCCCCACCTCCCCACCTCTCCACCTCCCCACCTCCCCACCTCACCCACCTCACCCACCTCACCCACCTCACCCACCCACCCCCACACCCCACTTCGAGGCCTCCCGACGAACCTCTTGACTAATTAATTTCCTTAAAGCTGCATAGTCCGGTAAAAGCATCAATTTTCAAAACCAAGAAAATTTTCTAGAATTGATTATACATATCTTAATTAGACACTGATGCACTTATTAAGCATTTGTAGCTGGTTAGAACGGTGGTTAAAACCTCTCTAACCGACCACCTCTACAGATCGACCACTCTCCTATATCGATCGCTTTATTTGTGTCCCAACAATACCATTGTAACCATATTCTTACTCCCTAAACCAACCACCTCCCTAAATGGACCACTTAAAGTTGGCCCCAACGTCGGTCGATTTAGAGAGGTTTTACTGTTTAAACGCAACACGATTACGATACACATTGCGAGATTAGAAAAAGAGGTCAGTTTTCAAGTAGACTATATTCTGTTTGACTGCTCTGACTTCTCCACTGACCTCTGACCCCCAGCACCCAATAGGATTCTGGGTTAGTTTGTGTGCATGTAGGCTAAGCATCTCCCTTATCCACCGTGTGTATACCGGTCGAGTGGGCCCTCGCAAGGGAAATGACGATCAGGTCCAGATAGGGGGGGGGGGGGGGTATAGGATTTCCATATCAATGCACAAGCACTCTACCACCTGGGCTAAGTCATTCCCATGCACACTTATATAAATTCTCTGTCCCGTTTCTAAAATAGCCTTCTCTTAAAGCTGCATAGTCCGATGAAATATCAAATTTTCAAAACCAAACGAATTATCTAGATTTGATTCTACATATCTAACTTAGATACTGATGCACTTATTACGCATTTGTTTCTGCATAGAAGGCAATACTGAGTCAATTTAACAGAACCTGTTACTGCAGAAGTCTATGGTGTCAGAGTTTTGGCAAGCTTGCCAAAACTAATTTTCCATGTTTGCACTCAAAATATCTAAAAAAAGTGTCCCATTTAAAATAAAAGTAACTTTGAACTAATGTAAAGTAGATACTAGTGATCAATCTAATATATTTATCTCAGAAAAAATACCGAAATTCAAAACCATCGGACTATGCAACTTTAAGTAGACAGTAACTTGACCTACTTAACTTTACTCATTTATTATGGTCATGATCGAATATTCCCTTCCTGATTATGACATTGGATGTTGCCAGGACGTAAAACTCCAACAAACAACCATGATCGAATATTACTACTAGTCATGGCTTGTGTATCTTGAAGCAATCTATTTGCTGAGACCTAATCAAGGCTGAGGGCCAGTGTCGTCAAGCTGTGACTATCACTAGTTTAACCATCAGGCTATTCCACCCCCGCTTAAGGCGAGCCTACATGTTAATATAAATAATTGTTTCCATGTGAATGTCTTGTGCCTCCCACCGCCGGTTGTCTGTCATCCTGCCAGCCTGACCCTTGACTAGCAATGTCCGAGGTGGAGAGTTCGACTCCTGACAGACCATGGGCAGAAGGCCCTTAATTAAATAAGATTATAGAGCAATCCAAATAGCAATCTGAAGTTAACCATAGCGGTTAATAATATAAGTCTGGAGAATAGTAAAGAATGCAAGGAACGTTCATGTCACTTCTTAGGAGCTCACCCTTTTATTCTTACCTCTGACTAACAGAATGAATTGATCAATATAACCTATGTTCTTAGTTAAATATAGTTCAACAGTAGAATGTATGTTATAAGTCAAATCCCCTCCCATATACTTAAGTTAAATAAGTTTGAAATTTCCATAATAAAGGCCTAAATCTCGGCTAAAACATCGGAGCGTGCAGAAACACGTCCGACGGGTCTAGGTCCAAACGCCCGACCTTCTATCGTTGCTAGGATAGTCACAATCGACGTATCCAAGCAATGCTTTACAGCAGGGAACCCGGCCTCGCAAATGTGGCAGTTGTGAGCCCGCGCAAATAATAGCAAAATGCGTGCCCGCGCAAATAGGGCAAAATGCGAGCCTGCTCAAATAATCGGTCGAGTAGTCTCGCCCACTTCACAAGTATTAGCGTTATTCAGCTCTAGCGGCCTTCCTCAGCTGTTAGGCCAAATAAAGAAGAAAGTTGGTGATCATCCTTTTGATCACATAAATCAGGGTCGGGCGAACAGTTTTTATTTTATATTTTATATATATATATTTTTATGGCGTATGACGTAGATGCAATACGTAACTATAAGTGTACTATGTTGCACAGATTGTGTGCTTATGAAAGTCGAATTGCTGCTAGCCTGACGCATTTTTAACAGGTTTTTTATAAAGTAAAACATTTGTTTAATCAATGGTGGTTGATTTTTCAGGCATGGGCGGGGACAATCACTAATATTTTTTTTGTTGGCCTTATTGTGACATTGGTCAACGAATGCACAATTGCATAGACATTCTACAGAAGATTGAACTGAAACACACTTAGACTCATGGGTAGCTAATTATGGCGGGTTCGTAAAGAAGCAGTTCACTATAATAGAATTTTGCAAAGGACCTAACATCGACCCTACTTTAACTAATAGGAGGTACTCCAAACTGATTTTTGAAATGTATATCTGCATTTCACTTTTGTGATAATCAGATAGAACCTATACACTGATTTCAGTGGTATAAAATTTAACTTGATGTGATAATCGGTTAAAACGTTATGAGCATTTTAAAATATAATTTTGAGGGTTTTTCTCAGCCAAAAACGAAATTGGCGAAATTAGTTAATTCACAAAGCCATAGAACATGCACAGATACTTGGAAACCCAAACTAAGGACATAATCAAGTTTCATATATCATATAGATTGCATTTCTTTCAGGAAGACAAACAAAAAAATAACACATATATACCACTTTTAAAACAGCTAAAATTTCAAATAGGCCCCATCGTAAAGTTAACAATAAAAGTAAAATTCTCACGGAACCTTCAAAATGACATATCCCCACTTCTAATTAAGATACAGAGATAAATTTGTTATCACTAGAATCAGCAGGACTGTATCTATAACTTGCATGTACTTAAAGAATATAGACAATTGAACACTAAAATTGTGTTCCAACTACCATTCATGACACATGAAATTTAGTAAATAGTAAATTTGAAGGTCCTGTGACCATGCCATCATAGATCTATGAAATTCCACCTATCCCTTCCCTCCCTGATTCAACAGGTAAACTCTGTGTGTGATATTAAATTTATCCATAGGAGTCAAAACCAATAGAGCCATTCCAAGGCCCATGACTAGTATGCTGCTACCTCCAATTGTGTGTTGCTACCCATAATAGTAGTACTAGTCCTTGCTACTGCCATCAGAGGCTAGGTTGGTGCTGGAAATCCCCTATAAGACTAGTACATAATGAGCATCAACCCACAACATTAGTAACTCATACATTTTCTCTAAGCGTCATTTTATCCAATTTTTATAATCATTTGTGAGCTTTTAGTAAAAGCCCACAATCAATTATGCAAGTTTTACATCACGTGTCCAAACGACGATTGAAAGTTTATATAGTCTGATGAAAGCCTCACATTTTCTTAACCAGAACAGATGCCCAGACTTCATCCCACATACTCAATTTGGACACTGCCAACAACCTAGATAAAAGATTCAGCCCGTACTTCCAGTTCAGGGGTGAAAACCAACCCATTAGAAAAGCTGGCGAAGAATTTCGACATGCTGGGTTAATTAACTGAGCTGGTTAATTCTTAATTTAAGAAGCACAATATATTCTTTATGTACATCTTCATATTTACTCGCTACTTTTGAGTTGGAAAATATAATAAAACATATACTTTAATGCAATTTAAAAGTGAAATCGACGGCGTTCTCTGGCCACCATCTTGTCTTTTTGCATTCTCTCCCATTTCACCAACTCTGTGTTGATATTAATAACCATTTGACACTGGTGCCAGGCTTTCTACTTCCCATTCCATATTAAAGCTATTTTCGCCCAGTATTTAGACTACATTGTCATTCACCCCTGTACTGTAAGTACAGGGTGAATCTTTTATCTACCTACAACCATGTACATTTGAGAAAGCAGACCTACTGTGTTTTCAGTCAGTAGCTGCCGTTGTTTAAACGACAGGCAGGAACAAATTGGCATTTTGTTTATACATATGATTCCCCTGATGAGTCATGTCAAAGGGAAGGGCCCAGAGGCGAAAAGCTAAGCGACTGGTTATTTGTAGTGGCAGCCTACTTACTCAAGTAGCTAAAGTGGGACTTGCACTGGTTCACAGCCTGGAGGATCATGTAAAAGGTGATGGGAGCACAGCTGAAGGTCTGTGAGCATCTCAGACCTGCTCAGTACACACAGTTCTCGCAGGATGAATGGAACGATGCGAGAGCGAACAAAGTTCGCTCTGTGAAGCCAGTCTTGTGAGATTGGCAGGTTTTCTGTCGCTCCCATATTGGTCATACATACTTGACACATAGTTTTATTTTGGCTGGAGACCGTCCGCCTCAATGTGAGCACTGCCGGTGTGTACTGACAGTGCATCATACTTTGGGGAGATGTCCTCACCTACAACCAGTTAGAGATGATGTATTTGGAAATGAGGTGTGATGGAGTCATTCCGATTCCATCTGCAACTCATTATTGAATTTCTGAGAGAAACTGGTTTTTACCAAAAGTTCATTTTCCATGTTTAACTGGAAAAGTCTTTTACCATGGATTTTATTTATCTTACACCACTTGTGATTTTACAACAATTGTACGCTCTTTTGGCCTATATATCTGTGTTCTATTTTTATTTGTTTGATCAAATGTTGTGTTTTTTTAAAACAAAAAAAAACATTAACAACAAATAAAAGCTTGTAGTTTTTCAATCAGATCTGTTTAAACCAATGTATGACCCCAAATAGCCGATGTCTACTTTTGTGCTGGGGGCCGTTAAACAAACAAACAACAAATGAGTATAGGCAGTGACTCATGCAAGGGTTCACAGCTAACTGGGACTATGGCCTCTACTACATACCCACACAGGGAGAGGGACTTAAAGTTGCATAGTCCGATGGTTTTGAGTTTAAGAAATTTTAGGTTGATCGTTATAATGTACCTTACTTTAGCTTGAAGTAACTTTTATTTTAAGTGGCTAACTTGCGAGATATTTGAAGTGCAACCATGCAAAATTAATTTTGGCAGGCTTGCCAAAACTCTGATACCATAGCATTCTGCAGTAACATGATCTATTCAATTGCCTCACTATTCCCTTCTGTGTGGCGACAAATGCTTAATAAGTGCATCAGTATCTAAGCTAGATATGTAGAATCAAATTTAGATCATTGTTTTGGTTTTGAAAATTTGATGATTTCATCGGACTATGCAGCTTTAATGGGTGGTGTTAATGCAGGTAGAGAGGTGTTAGACTGCGCTTACACCTCGCATGATATATACAGTAGAACTACAGTATATAGATATAATATATATGACGTATAACATATTATGCGAGTATGAAGTTGCAGAGGGGAATTATTATCATTGTACCGATTATTCGATGTTGGTTGGTTGTTGGAGTTTTAAGTCTCAGCAACATCTAAGATAATATCAGGATGGGTACCGACTTATGACAGTGCACACTCATGGCGACTTAATAGTGCTGCCCCACTGGGAGACCAGGCCACCAGCACCATGACCTGATCTCCCACACAGTCATATTAGCCTGATACTGAGCCAACCAGTCCCCGTCCTAATATGATCTTAGATGTTGCCAGGATGTAAAACCCCCAATAAACAAACAGACCTTAATGAATGTTGTATTATGAGCTGAGTAGATCAAATGTGGGTTCGATTCCTGGCCAAGCCAAACTCTCTAAATTGACCATTGTGTGGGCACTGGGCATCACTGGAATATGACAAGGACTGGTTGGCTCGGTGTTAGAATAATGTGACTGAGTGAGCTATTGGGTCATGGTGCTCGCGGAATCTGTGAATATAGTAGTATAGCAGTTTACTCTCTTTTCTTCTTACCACTGCCTATGAGTGGAGGACAGGCCAGGCATGTTTTTCACTATCACCATTATCATCATCATCATCATCATCATCATTATCCACGCATTGGTAGCCAGGCCCATTGCGTGTGTGTTATGGCGCTGAGTAAATTCACATAAGTTCATCATAGCCTGACCGATGTTGCCCGGCTGGTGCTGCAACCTAGCGGGTAGTCTGTGAACTATGGGAGCCGCGTGAAGATGATACCACCACTTGTACGAGACACTCTGGGCGTAATCGATTAACACGACCCGGGCGACTCCAGTCACCCGAGTTGCTAGAATTTCAAATCGAACACCGCGAGTGGAGTTGACAAAAATATGTGCCGTGTACAAAACGATCCGACCCCAGTAACCGACCTCTTGGCTGGGGTTGGCTAGGAACGATGACGTCACATTTGTGCTGGTACCGTCCTGCTGGATAACAGCTATCAGTACCAGTCCTACATGTTTTTTGTTTGGTAAGCCACAGATTAATGAAATGGAACTATAACTAAACCATGCAATCATAAAATACTTTAAATTCTATTTTGCTGTAGTTATATCGGTTATTACAAAAAAAGAAAAAAGGTTTTGGATTAAGCCACCCCGAGCATGGAGAAGCGTATTCGATTATTCGTCCCGAGTCTGTAGGATGTGCGCATGCCCGAAAAAGTGGCTCGGGTGACCCGAGTTGATTAATCGATTACGCCCTCTGTTTTCAAGTGCATTACGCTGAGTTGATTACGGCTACTGAACCACTCCTGCTCACCACAATTAAAATTCCACATACCTAATAAAAGAACACTTTATATAAAAACTAATATATATATATGTGTGTGATATAAAAGTAATGTTATATCAATATTATGAGAAGAAGAGTGGTAATAGATATATAGGAAATCAACATATGTAAGTGAGAATACTGCGCTGCAGCTGTACAAGTCAACAATATTACCAATTATAAGCCGTGTTCACATGGGGAATGTAAATCGATTCGTAGAAAGCGACTTGCCTAGTTCGCCTCACATTTCCCGTGTGAACGGACGTCTGAGGCGGATTAGGGCTGATTCGACTCACGTGATGCGGATCCTGTAAACCACCTAAGCGAGGTAGTCTACGTGAATCGATTCCTGTGATGCGGATAATTTTGCCCGTGTGGACGCAACCGACTTACGTGATGCGGACTAAGCACGTCGATATATACTATAATTTGGTCTATGAAACTGCTAGATGTGCACATATATTTTTTTCATCATTTATTTTTAGGGTTTCACTGCCCAGCAGAAGTTTTGACCATTCCAAACCAATACGATTCATTAAATACATATCTAGGTCGAACCCACACTCTCTGGTGCCGCATCGTCGAACCCAAAATGGCGCTGGTTAGTCTGTACTTGCTCATGCGCAGATATCCACTTCCGCCTTAAACCGATTAAAAGCACGGCCCGTGTGAACGCGAAACACTTTCGGACTAATTCGCCTCGCCTGATTCGATTTGTCTGATTCGCCTCACATTTTGCCCGTGTGAACACGGCTATAGACTACAATGATATCATCTATGGATTACTAACGAAGCAGCAAGAGACCAAATTACAAAGAACGCAAAACAGAGCCCTCAGAACAGTATTCCAAGGCAAGATACTAAGTGTGGTTGAAATGCATAGCAGAGCAGGGCTGGACACTCTGGATGTACGTAGGAACCTACACCTAATGACGTTGATGTATAAACGTGCGAGTGATGACAAATACATAGATCGCACAACCAGGGTAACGAGAAGGGGGACATCGACTCTGCTCTGGGTGCCCAACCCTAATACAAATAAGTTAATGAGAGCTCCGATTTACAAAGGAAGTGTCATGTGGAATGAGCTGCCAACCAAAACCAGAGAAGCGGGTTCGATCCTTGCCTTTAAAAATGCATACAGAGCTCACCTGGTTATTCAGGCCCAAAACCTGACACTGCAAATATATAATACGACCTGGTGAACAACCCATTGACTTCCCCCTCTGTCATGCCTGCTCTCTCCCTGCGTGTCCGCCCCCCCTACCCATGGACCCCTCTCCCCATCCACATTTCCCCCATCCACATTTGACAAACAACTATTATAACTCAATGACTCGAGACCCACTACCCCTACTTTAGACCCATTACCACCTCTGAATAACTACATCAACCAGCAATGCACACAATATAAACCACTATACATGCACATCATCGCACTATTTAAAGACTAACCGTTATTAAAACCAAATCTAACTGATATACAAACACAGCATATGATTTAACCACTAGTGTACATTACTGCACACTCTATCTTGATGCATATACCTTGCACTATGGTGAGTGCATGTGCTGTACACTATGCAGCATAGGCTGCTCCCCCACTTTCTTTTAGGTTCAGAATGGGTTGTGCTGCACACAGTGATGCATATACCTTGCACTATGGTGAGTACATATGCTGTACACTATGCAGCATACGCTGCTCCCCCACTTTCTTTTATGTTCAGAATGGGTTGTGCTGCACACAATGCAACACATTCCACTTCCACTATGTACAGATGAAATGCGACCACTCCGACGGCTGGAAGACCAGTGCCCCGGCGCTGACAAAATATGTATTCAGATGAATAAAAATATTTACCAAAAAAAAAAAAACACCTCTTGCTGGGGTTCTATGGTCAGGTAGCTTGAGCACCATGAGGACCCACTACATACTTCATTTAGTGCTCTTTATACTGCCCTTTAAAAACTGCAGAGCTAAATGTCGCAGTGCTATATATGTGGAATCAAGTGTCTGCAAGTGTTTTTGTCTTGACAGTTTGTGTATGCTAGAGCGCTATAGACCTATTTCATATGACATCAGCATAGGTATTTAGATCAGTGCGCGCACTGCTTGGGTGCAGGACGACACACTGTCACACTGCAAACTCAATGGCTATGAGCAATCTTCATACAGAAAAAGTGAAATATCTCTAAAATCACACCACCTAGAAACAAACCGCCTGGAAGACATATAGAAGACATATTCAATGATGAGATTATATTAAATTTATATGGTTAGGGTTCTGCATTTCTATTAATTTTGAATAAAATTGACATTTTGAACTGTGCATATCAGCAAACTCAATGCATTGTCAATGGCCGTGAGCAATCTTCATACAGAAAAAGTGAAATATCTCTAAAACCAGACCACCTAGAAACGAACCACTAGGAACACATAAAGAAAACATATTCAATGATGAGATTATATGAAATTTATATGGTTAGGCTTCTGCATTTCTGTTAATTTTGAATAAAATTGACATTTTGCACTGCGCGTACCGGCAAAATCAATGCATTGTCAATGGCCGTGAGCAATCTTCATACAGAAAAAGTGAAATATCTCTAAAACCACACCACCTAGAAACAAACCGATTTGAACAAATATAGAAATCATATTCAACGAATAGATTATATTAAATTTATAAGCTTAGGATTCTGCATTTCTATTAATTTAGAATAAAATACACGTTTTGCACTGCACGTACCGGCAAACTCAATGCGTTGTCAATGGCCGTGAGAAATCTTGAATTATCTTCACACAGAAAAAGTGAAATATCTTTAAAACCACACCACCTAGAAACAAACCGCTTGGAAAACATATAGAAAACATATTTAAAGAACAGATTATATTAAATTTATCAGGTTAGGATTCTGCATTTCTATTAATTTTGAATAAAATAGATGTTTTGCACTGTGCATACCGGCAAACTCAATGCATTGTCAATGGCCGTGAGCAATCTTCATACAGAAAAAGTGAAATATCTCTAAAACCACACCACCTAGAAACAAACCGATTGGAACACATATAGACAACATATTCAACGAACAGAATATATTAAATTTATAAGGTTTGGGTTCTGTATTTCTATTAATTTTGAATCAAATAGACGTTTTGCACTGCACATACTGGCAAACGTAATGCATTGTCAACGGCCATGAGCAATCTTAATGCAGAAAAAGTGAAATATCTCTAAAACCACACCACCTAGAAACAAACCGGTTGGAACATATACAGTGAACATCTTCAACGAACAGATTATATTAAATTTATATGGTTAGGGTTCTGCATTTCTATTAATTTTGAATAAAATAAACGTTTTGCGACGGTTACCGGCTGCAAAACTACAGCATTATAGAGAGGCACTGATAAATCGGCCCAATCTTTGGTTGAAGAATAATTTTCTGGCGGGATGGTTGTAGAAGCTGGGGGATGTCTTTACAAGATTAAACAACGAGTCATTGGGGCGGCCCCGAATCACTCCGGTCCGGCGGTAGCACAGGACTTGTATCCAGCAGACAGCAGCAAGGGTTTATGAGGAAGGGACGGCTAAAGGTGGGTCCAGCGGTTCCAGCAACAAGAACAAAGCGAGAGAAACGAAAGGTAGAGGGCCCCACCCAAGCAAACAAACTCCCTTGATCAGGGGGAGAAGTAAGCCGGGGAGAGAAAAAAAAGGGTAGAGTATAGGAAAGAGAAATGAGGAGAGTTGAGTCAAAGGACCATGTCTATTTGCTCTATGGTGACCAGCCGGCGACCCAAAGACATGGACAGAGTAAGAGTAAAAAGTTAAATGCAGGCTCCCCCTCCTGGAACTCTTTTCAGACAATATCACGGAGGAGCATGGCCAGCAGAGAGTAGATAGAGAGAGGTATGGACGAAGTGCGGTCCAGATAGCAAGTGAATTATGCAGCCTTAACTACATGTACAGTGTTAAACTGTTATGTACAGATACTTACAACTCTCACAAGGGTGTCTGGCAGACATAAGACAAGAGATAAATACAATCTGGCATCGAACATGGCATGGGCGGAAAGGTCAACTAACTATTATTAGCCTGGCAAACAGTAGCTTCCAGTGAGTGTTTACTACAAGCATAATACCCTTGTCGACCCACCCCACCACACCCCACCACACCCCCACCTCCACTCCGCCTCCACTCCGCCACACGCACCCTCCTCTCCCTAACACACACATACACCTCCCCTTTCACACATTCCAGATGGCTTAGGAGCCGAAACTCGCTTTTCTCGAAATTGAAATTGGCATCCCTTAAATTACCATATGAATGAATACCCATACAAACTAAGCTCTTAACAAGTTAAAATCAACATTTCCGCTTTATATGAATAAAACCAAGCAAAAGAATTATACCGCAATTTAGTAATACAAATATATATATATATATATATATATATATATATATATATATATATATTTACTGCCGCAATTTAATTGTTTTTAAATATATTTTACTCCATAGTACTGATTTACTTTGCGAACTGAGCTGCTCCCCGTCCTGATATTACCTTATATGTTGCCAGGACGTAAAGCTCCAACAAACAACCAACCAACCTGAGCTGCTCCCTTTATGTCGTTCCACACTGGAACTGCTCGGTAATCCTACACTCCGGTTCTTACAATCTTAGTGTCAGTTTTTATACACTCTTGAAGCATTCTTTGCTGCCAATGATCTTTCATCTCTGTCGTTCTTAGCCGCAGAAACGTTGCCAGAAAGGCGCTTCTGAACACACTAAACACGTGGGCACTGGCAATGAGTGTGTGTGTGTGGGGGGGGGGGGGGTGCAAGTGGGGGTGCAGGGGGGGGGGGGATAGTAGGTTGTTTCTCCTTTCAAAGTTTACAATATGCTGCAACCCGCGTGTTATTCCTGGCTTGCCACACACTGCCCCGTCCACTCAGTGCTGTGGCAGATCTCTCAGCGTTATCAACATATTCACCCAATATCGCCAGTAGAATACAACGGCCTACTGGCGGGGCATTAATATTCACTGGTATTAAAACACTTGTAATTCATGCTTGTAAATCGCTAATTCATATTATTACAACACTAATTCATAATTGTAGAACACTAATTCATAATGGTAGAACACTTAATTCATATTGGTAGAGCACTAATTCATATTGGTTGAACAGTAAGTCACACCGGTAAGTCGGTAATTTATATTATTAGAACAAATACTTCATACCGGTAGAACAGTAATTCATAATGATAGAACACTAATTCATACAGATATAACACTAAATTAACACAGGTATAGCACTAATTCATACAGGTATAACACTGATTCATACAGGTAGAACATGTATTCATACAGATGCAATACTAATGCACACAGATACAACCCTAGTTTATACAGGTACAACACTAATTTACACAGGTATAACACTAAATTAACACATGTATATCACTAATTCATACAGGTATAACACTGATTCATACAGGTAGAACATGCATCCATACAGATGCAATACTAATTCACGGTCCTTAGCCGCTGCCGTATTGGCCACTCGTGGCTAACACATGTTTTCCTGCTCAAGGGGGACCCTCCCCCTGAATGTATTGGATGTCAGTCCCCACTGACAGTCAAGCACATTTTACTAAACTGTGTTGATTTTATGGCACTGCAACAACAATTTTACACTGCAAACAGCATGCATGACCTTTTTACCAAAGTTTATACAAGAAGACATTTTAGCTTTTTTGAGGGCAGCTGGTCTGTCCCACCTCATATAGTTCATTAAAACAATTTTTATTAATTAATTCTTTCATCTATTTTATTTAATTATATGATTTTGGGCTTTGAAAAATTAATAAGTGTCTATTGGCACCTAACTGATTGTATGCTTTTACATTATATGTAAAGGCGATGGTTGAATAAAAAACAAACAATTCTCGCCGTGAATATGGCCTATGCTGCCGACACGGCGTAAAGAAACCACCAATCAATCAATCAATACTAATTCACACAGATACAACACTAGTTTATACAAGTACAACACTAATTCATACACTGATACAGGTACACCACTAAAGCATGTTGGCAGAACATATAATTATAGAACACTAAATCCTACCGGCATTGCCCATATTCCTACCTGTAGAATACCAATTTCTATTGGTAGAATGAATGAATAAATGCTTAACGGCATATCAGCACACTAAGGGCTATACAATGCCATCAAAATGTCTTAAAACCGGTTAAACAGTCCTATTGGTAGAACAAAAATTACTATTGGTACTACACCAAATCGTATTGGTAGAACATCAAATCCTACTGACAGTACAGCAATTCATATTGGTACTAGTACAACACCAATTCCTATTGGTAGATCACCAATTCCGATTGGTATAACAACAATTCCTATTGGTAGAACACCAATTCCTATTGGTAGAACACCAATTCCTATTGGTAGAACACCAATTCCTATTGGTAGAACACCAATTCCTAATGGTAGAACACCAATTCCTACTGACAGAACACCAATTCATAATGGTAGAACACCAATTCATAGTGGTAGAACACCAAATTCTAATGGTAGAACACCAATTCCCACTAACAGAACACCAAATCTTATTTGTAGAACACCAATTCCCACTGACAGAACACCAATTCATAATAGTAGAACACCAATTCCTATTTGTGGAACACCAATTCCTTCTGAAAGAACACCAATTCAAAATGGTAGAATGCCAATTCATAATGAAAGAACCACAAATCCTACCAACATAACCCTAATTCTCACCGGTAGAAAACAAACACCTATAGTACAATACTAACACTTATTTTAGTGATAGAACACGAATGCCTACACCCGCTCACACTTAGTGATAGAACATGAATGCCTACACCCGTTCAAACTTAGTGATAGAACACGAATGCTTACACCCGCTCACACTTAGTGATAGGACACGAATGCCTACACACGCTCACACTTAGTGATAGGACACGAATGCCTACACCCGCTCACACTTAGTGATAGAATACGAATGCTTACACCCGCTCACACTTAGTGATACTGATAGAACACAAATGCCTACACCCGCTCACACTTAGTGATAGGACACGAATGCCTACACCCGCTCACACTAATGCCAGGTACACACCTACCATTCATTCGCACCCACCTACCGTTTACAATCTAAAACGGCCCGTTTCGCGCACAAAAGTCGTTAGGTGTGTGATACCCTAGCACATCTACCGATTGCGATTCGCGACTTAAAACTCAGTTTCAGGGCTAAAACTGCTTGCTTGCGAATACGATTCGCGATTCGAAAAATTAATCTGCCCGTTCTCAGTCGTAAGGTCGTCGCGAGTTTTAGTGCGCGAATCGTAAACGGTAGGTTTGTACTTGGCATTAGTGATAGAACACGAATGATCACACCCACTCACACTTGACTTAGTGATAGAACACAAATGCCTACACCCGCTTACACTTAGTGATAGGACACGAATGCTTACACCCGCTCACACTTAGTGATAGAACATAAATGCTTACACCCGCTCACACTTAGCGATAGAACACGAAAGCCTACACCCGGTCACACTTAGTGATAGAACACGAAAGCCTACACCCGCTCACACTTCGTGATGGAACGCGACTGTCTACACCCGCTCACCCCTTTCTCATACACATGTCGGTACCCCTCCGTCAATCACACACACACACACACAGACACACACACCACACACGAACGCGCCCTGGCGGATCAGTCGCACACTACTGGTACACCCGGCACCACACCCTGGATGAAGTGACTGGGCAAATCAGGGGGATGGCCCAGATCAAAAACACGCCCTCCTTAAATTGATTAAAAGAAGTACATGGGGATTTTTGACTGTCTGTATTTTTTATTACTGGGTTTATTAGAGGGCGAGAGAGAGAGAGCACGCGTGAGTGAGTGAGTGAGTGAGTGAGTGAGCAGGTGATTGGGTGACTGAGTGAGTGAGTGACTGACTGAGTGAGTGAGTGAGTGAGTGCGTGAGTGAGAGAGTGTGTGAGTGAGTTAGTGAGTGAGTGGGTGGGTGGGGGTTTGTGAGTGAGTGTGTGTGAGTGTGACTGAGTGAGTGACAGGATCGGCTGTTCACGCGTGTTTATTTTTCAAAGCCTGACTCTAGCCAAAATAGTTAGTTTTAGGTACGTGTTCTGTGAGGGGTGGATGAGGTTTACTACATGTTACTGTTAGAGATATAGTTGAATCATTTGTATTATATATATATATATATAAGAGAGAGAACGAGCGATATTTATACATGATTATTACACAAATATTTATGTTGGTGGTTTTGTTATTTATATTCACATAACTTATATAGTACATATAAATATAATATAAATACGTGTAGATTTATTTGTATATACTGCATATACATATATACCGGATATATACATATAAATAAAGAGAGGGAAAGGGGAATCCAATTATATAGGCACATTATCTAAATATTTCATGTTGGTAGTTTCGTTGTTTATATTCATATAATAACATACATAGTACATATAAATATGATGTATATACATGTATATCTATTGGATATATGTATACTACATTTATTTTTATTGCACATGCATATATACTATATATATATATATAAATGTGCATATACACGTTAATAGTGTGTGCTCGCGGTTTAATATATGTATATAATATATATAATGCTTATATTATATATATTATATATATATATTATATATATTATATATATTCTATATATTATATATATTATATATATTCTATATATTACATATATTATATATACTACATATACTATATATATTATATATTTTATATATTTTATATATTTTATATATTTTATATATTTTATATATTTTATATATTTTATATATATAATATATATTATACATAATATATAGTATATATATTATATATATTATATATATTATATATATTATATATATTATATATATTATATATAGTATATATATTAGGAGAGCGGCAGTCAAGTAATGAAAGCAGTCTTTGTCGCATCGCAACTGACAGCATGATGATGATGATGATGATATATTATATATAGTATATATATTATATATAGTATATATATTATATATATTATATATACTATATAATATGCAGTAGACCTACCCAGGTTGAGGGTATGACAATAATTGCAAGTTTTTAAAGGAAACAAATTCAGTCACATTTCCAACAAATGGATTCACATCCCCAATTCACATGGACCCAATTTTCGGTGGTTTGATGCCGATGAGTAATCAATCAATTAGTGGTCCTCCTGTGAGTTCCCGCCGTGTGTATGCACAATGTATATATGCCCTGGAGAAAATTCAACACAGGCTCAGACCTGTACATCACAACCCCCAGCCCCCTCCGTCTCTACCCCGTCATCGCCTGACGGGAACATTGCCATTGCCATTATGCATGAGCACTGTGTATAGACAGCATGTACCCGCCAACAGTACGCATCATTGGTCATAGTAGGTGGCAATGTATTAGTACAATATTGTCGTTATGGTATGTAGTTTGGTCATAATAGATGGCAGTGTATTAGTAAATTATTGATATTACGGTATGTAGTATTGGTCATGGTAGATGGCAATGCATCAATCAGTACATTATTGCCTTTATGGTATGTACTACTATTGGTCATAGTATATGACAATGCATTAGTAAATTATTGATATTTCAATATGTATTATTGGTTATAGTACTAGTAGATGGCAATGTATTACTAAATTATTGATATTACGGTATGTAGTATTGGTCATGGTAGATGGCAATGCATCAATCAGTACATTATTGCGTTTATGGTATGTACTATTGGTCATAGTATATGACAATGCATTAGTAAATTATTGATATTTCAATATGTATTATTGGTTATAGTACTAGTAGATGGCAATGTATTACTAAATTATTGATATTACGGTATGTAGTATTGGTCATAGTAGATGGCAGTGTATTAGTAAATTATTGCTATCACAGTATGTAGTATTGGTCATAGTAGATGGCAATATATTAGACAACTATTGATATTATGGTATGTAGTATTGGTCATAGTAGATGGCAATGTATTAGTAAATTATTGATATTACAATATGTATTATTGGTTATAGTATTAGTGGATGGCAATGTATTACTAAATTATTTATATGATGGTATGTAGTATTGATCATAATAGATGGCAGTGTATTAGTAAATTATTGATATCACAGTATGTAGTATTCATCATAGTAGATGGCAATATATTAGACAATTATTGATATTACGGTGTGTAGTATTGGTCATAGTAGATGACAATGTATTAGTAAATTATTTATGTTATGGTATGTAATATTTGTCATAGTAGATGCCATTGTATCAGTAAATTATTGATTTTATGGTATGTAGTATTGATCATAGTAGATGGCAAGGTATTAGTAAAATATTGTTGTTATGGTGTCATAGTATATTACAATATATTAGTTCATTATTGCTGTTACCGTATGTACTGTTGGCCATCGTAGATTGTAATGTAATTAGTGAACCATTACTGTTACAGTATGTCTCACTACTCATACTACTACTACATAGCAATGTATTATTAGTAAATTAAAGGTAATATTTCCTACTTTTGATATTTGTATATGCCTTACAATGTTCTGCAAATATGGGTAGATTTGATCATTATTAAAGAGTCAAGCTAAATGAAAAACAATCTGCATAACATCTTTAAAAAAGGTTGCTTTTACCTATGGTGTAGGCCTAGCAATTTCTCAACATCGCTTGAAATCATATTGCATTCAAATCCTAAAACAAATCGAATATTTAGGGTTTCTTTTAAATGAGAAACAATCTACATAACAATTAAATAATAGGTTGGTTTTACCTATGGCGTGACAATTTCTCAACATCGCTGAATTTCTGATTGCATTCAAAGCTTAAACTAAATTGTTTAATTTGTGTTTTTGGGCGAGGTTTTTTTTGTGTTTGAAAATAATAAAATTGTATTAAATCTTTTTTCTTTTTCTTTTTCTTAAAAAAAGAAAGGCAACCCAAAAAATAGAGGGACTTATCAACAAAGGGTGGAAGCTGAGTGCTGTGACAGAGTTTGTCGGCGCCTGACCCCGCCTGACCCCGCCTTACAATAGAGCGCTGGGTCCCGGCGACAGGCGGTCACAGCACTCTCCGCCAGGTGGCAATAACCAGCCTCTGGAAGCAGATTGCCGCAGGAGAAACCCAACAGGTGACAGGTGGACAGCCTGCTCTTCACACCCTGTATATACGGGGGGGGGGGGGGGGGGGGGGGGCAGGCTGGTTATGTGGAGGGAACATTGGGTGTGGTGTGTGTGTGGGGGGGGGGGGGGGGAGAAGGGGATATTCAAGCTGCAGAGTCCGATGAAAACATCTAATTTTCAAAACCAAATCAATTATCTAGATTTGATTGTACATATCTAACTTAGATACCGGCTCACTTATTAAGCATCCGTCACCGCGTAGAATGGAATACTGAGACAATTTAATAGAACCTCATGCTGCAGAACCCTATGGTGTCATAGTTTTGACATGCTTGACAAAATTAATTTTACATGGTTGTACTTCAAATATATCAAAAGTTAGCCATTTAAAATAAAAGTTACTTGAAACTAAAGTCAGATAGATTATAGGGATCCGCCTAAAATATTTACCTCAGAAAATGACAAACTCAAAACGATCGAACTATGCAACTTTAAATACTATACAGCTAATTAGTTTCACGGAGGATATATTGGGTATGTTTGAGGTGGGAATGAGAGGAGAAACTGTTAATAACAAATAAGCTAGTCATGTGGAAGGCATATTTGGTGTGGTGTGGGAGGGGGGGGGGGGTATTAATTATTAATAGCTAGCTGGTTTCGCGGAGGTAGCTACGTGGAAGGCACATTGTATGTCGGGGGTGGGAATAGAGGGGACTATTAATAACAGATAGGTGTTTATGCGGAGGACACATTATATGTGTGCGTGGGGGGGGGGGGAGGGGGTGAATGGCTACTAACACATAACAGATAGTAACAGATAGCTGGTTACTTAGAGGACACATTATGTGTGTGTGGGGGGGGGGGGTGAATGGTTACTAACACATAACAGATAGTAACAGATAGCTGGTTACTTAGAGGACACATTATGTGTGTGTGGGGGGTGAATGATTACTAACACATAACAGATAGTAACAGATAGCTGGTTACTTAGAGGACACATTATAGCCGTGCTCACACCCACAACTTTAGGCCGAACTAGATAAGGTGAACTAGATGAGGCGAACTAGTGTCGTGTTCACACACGGAGCGGATTAAGGCGGAAATTGATATCTGCGCATGAGCAAGTCCATACTAACCAGCGCCAGTTTCGGTTAGTCGACGTCAGCAGAGAGAGTGTGGGTTCGACCTAGATCTGTTTCGGCTGAATTGTATTGTTTTGGAACGGTCAAAACTTCTGCTGGGCAGTGAAACCCTAAAAATAAATGATGAAAAAAATATCTGTGCACCTCTAGCCGGTTCATAGACAAATTATATTGTATAGTGTGACGTGCTTAATCTGCTTCAAGTAAACCGCTACCGTCCACACAAGCAAGATGGGCCGACCCAAGCTAGTTCACTTCATTTAAACCACCTCGCGAGGCGACCTACTGGAGGCGAACTAGATGAGGCGACTCAGCCTTAATCCGCCTCAGTCTCGGGTTCACACGGCCAATGTGAGCCGACTTAGATTAGGCGCACTAGATGAGGCGACTTAACGCCGAGGTGTGAACACGGCTTATGTGTGTGTGTGGGGTGGGGGGACTGTTAGCTATTAGTAACAGATATCTGGATACGTGAAGGACACTTAGGAAGTGGGGTAGGGGTATCTATTATCTGAACACATGGAGGGCACAGTGTGTGTGGACGGGGGGGGGGGGATCTATTACTAATAGATAACTGGTTACTTGGAAGGCACATTGTGTGTTTGTGTGTGTGTGTGTGGGGGGGGGGGGGTGTTACTACCTTATGTGGAGAACACATTCTGTGTTTGTGGGGGGATATTACTAACAAATAGTTGATATCGTGCAGGACACATTGTGTCGTAGAGGGGGGGGGGGATCTATTTCTAATAGATAGCTGGTTATGCGGAGGATATTTTGTGTGTGGCGGGGAGGGACTGTCAGTGTTACTAATAAATAACTGGTTACCGGAGGACAATGTGTGTGTGTGCGGGGGCGGGGGGGGTAAGAGGGGGTGGGGGGTGAAGAAGTATTAACATTAACAGCGACTTGGAGTTCCGTAATAAATGTCAAAATTGTCCGCTTTTCATGAGGTCTGCATGGAACCGAATAGAACTCATTTACGGGATAGCCGAATGAGTTAGAGCGTCCGTCTCCCGTGCTGGTAGATCATTGGATCGTGGGTTCGAATCCTGGTCGAGTCAAACCAATGACTTAAAAATTGATACTTGTCGCTTCCTAGCCAGACGCTCGGCATTACTAGGATAGGGCAAGGAGCAGTGGAATGAGGAAGACCAGTCGTCTGTGACTGAAATTTCCCCTGCTTAATCAACTAATGTACAAACAAAAAAAACGTTGATGAAATTCACGTTTGTACAGGCATGTCCCGTTTAGCGCGGTTTCACTGGAGTGCTCCTTTATTTACTTTCCCAGCCTAGCAGCAATTTTGAATCTAATTAACTGGGCACTGCCATTTCTTTCTTTTTTTAAAGAAGAAGATAATGTAATACAAATTTAGAAAAAAATCCTCCCTGATTACTGAATAATATGGCACACACATATTAAATTGTCATTTCGTGTGGGGGTGGAGGGGCTAAATAGTTGTGTTAGTGTTCCCTCCAGGTCTCTACGGGTGTGGCGTGATTGGTTTATGGCCTATGTCTGGTGGACAGATGATGTCAGTCCTATGCGCTACACACTCCTCCTCCCTCCTTACTTTCTTCCCTTCCCTCTCTCACCCACATTACCGCGTCTTGTCCCCGAGGGGTACCATTCAGTGGCATACACACATGCCACCCTCACTGGAATACAACGACGCCGCACTATATAGCCCATCTCACCGTCTCGAATATGTCTTTGCTTTATAAAAAAAAGAAAATAATAAAACACATACAAAACAAACAAAAACAAAAGAAGCTCAATATATGATTTCAATTTGAAGTTCCCTTTATCAAATGAATGTTTTTCACAACAACAATATATATATATAATTATATACACACACACACATATATATATATATATATATATATATATATATTAATATTTAAATAGACATAAAATACTGCTAGCTAATTCTAGTTCCTTTTATGTCTGGTCGATGGCTTTGGTTGCTCAGGAGAGAATAGAACAGTATGTCCCCCCATTGCATGCCCCATACACCCTCCTGCCCCCCCCCCCCCCGGCTCCCCCTCCTCCTGTCCCTCCCACTTCTTCTCCACCTCTTCATCCAGCGCTTATACCTGTCCTCAGACAGCTGGTGGCCGAACTTAGGCGCGGTGCCCACCTTCTGTCACCCAGGGCCATAATAGCCCGAGCAGCTCTCTCTGTACAGCACTGAGCTGCTCCGTGATGTTAAGGACTCGGGGGTAGGGGAGGTGCATTGCCTGACGCCCAGCGCAGCGTAGCCCCACCTCAGCCCTGCTCCTCCAGGGTTCGTGTCTGTGCACACAGATAAGTAGTAGCGAGGTACAACTGTAGGGATTACACCTGGCAGGTAGGATGCTTAGAGTCCTGCTTACTGGAGGAGGAAGGCAGTGAGTGAGTGAGGAACGAAGCACCCAGTAGGAGTCTGGAGGGATCTGTGCCATACATACATACACACATACAAACATACATACACACATACATACATACAACCATACATACACACATAGATACATACATACACATACACACATACATACACATACATATACATACACACACATATATACACTTACATACACATACATACACATACATACACGTACATACACATATATACACATACATACACATATATACACATACATACACATACATATACATACATACATACACTCATACATACACAAATCACCCGGGGAGGGGGGTAGGAGAGCTTCAGGCTGTTTACTACCTAGAAACCTGCCTGGAGATTTACCTTACCGACAAGCTCAGCCACGTGACCGTGGAGCAGTAGGCAGTGTCTTCTCCTGCTGGGAGTTAAAGCCGCTGGGAGTGGCAGGTGTGACTGACCACCTTGGAGTAACGCGGGAGGGGTGTTCCGCTCCGACTAGGTGTCCTGGAGGAACCGCCATGGAAGGAGAGTAACTAAGGAAACTGCGCGCGCGATGATACACAGCCCGTCCTGATATGACCTTAGATGTTGTCGGGATGTAAAACTCCAACAACCACCCAACCACTGCGGGTAGGACTCTGGATTCATCCTACCCGTCTATGCTGTCAGGTCATATGACCACCACATGAGTGTGGCTACCTGGGATCTGTGCGCCTATGCTGTCAGGTGATGTGACCACCACATGAGTGTGGCTACCTGGGATCTGTGCGCCTATGCTGTCAGGTGATGTGACCACCACATGAGTGTGGCTACTTGGGATCTGTGTACCTATGCTGTCAGGTGATGTGACCACCACATGAGTGTGGCTACCTGGGATCTGTGCGCCTATGCTGTCAGGTGATGTGACCACCACATGAGTGTGGCTACTTGGGATCTGTGTACCTATGCTGTCAGGTCATGTGATCATCACATGAGGGTGGCTATCTGGGATTTGTACACATGTCTATGTTGTCAGGTCATGTGACCACTACATGGGTGTGGCTACTTGGGATCTGTATAGCTATGCTGTCAGATAATGTGACCATCAAATGAGTGTGGCTACCTGGGATATGTACATCTATGCTTTCAGGTCATGTGATCAGCACATGGGTGTGGCTATCTACGATCTGTACACTTATGATGTCAGGTCATGTGAAGACCACCACATGGGTGTGGCTGCCTAGGATCTGTACACCGCAAGTAACTGCTGGGAATGTCGATGCCTATTCAGACCCAGATCTTAATTAACATGCCTAATCATAGACATTGTGATCGGGAACCATCGGCGTCTGTGAGAAGCGTGTGTTAATGAGCTACATTTTGAAATTCACTTCCTACATGTGTGACCTGGGTGGAACCCATTAGGCAATACCAGCAGTTCAGATTCATTGCCGTGCCTACCTGAGGTGTGTTCGCCTCAAGCAACCCTATATGGCCTGACGATGCTAATGCGGACGGGTTGGCTCAGTGTCAGGATAATGTGACGCGTGGGATATCGGGTCATGGTGCTGGCAGCCTGGTTTCCTTGTGGGGCAGCATTATGAAGTCACTATGAGTGTGCACTGTCATAAGTCAGTACCCGTCCTGATATGACCTTAGATGTTGCCAGGATGTAAAATTCCAACAACCAACCCCTACACACACACCTCTAACTCCCTCACTCCACTCACACCTCCTTCTGGGGTACCCAGTGCGAGCGATTCGGGAGCTGCTCGGGAGCTGTTCGGGATCTGCTCGGGGCGGGCAGCCGCGGCGTGAAGATGCCACTCACCCGGGCCCGGTCGCTGTCCACGTCGGTGGCGAGCTTTAAGAAGGTGGTTCGCCGCGTGTGGTCCTACCATTCCTACCACTCCTACCACTCGCACTCCTCCTACTCCTCGCTGAACACCTACAGGTGCGCTCTGGAGGACGAGGACGAGGAAGAGAGGTACCTGATGGAGATGCTGCTGCTGGGCAGTGAGCCCGATGTGGAACTGCAAGGTAGTCCACCGGTCATTTTGAAATGTGGGTGGTCTGAGTTTTCGCTGGTACCTCAGATAGGATAGAGACCGTCTGTCAGTGTCATTGTCACCCATCCAGCATACTGGTTGGCTCAGTGTCAGGATAATGTGACTGAGTGGGATATCAGGTCATGGTCATGCGGGCGACCTGGTGTCCCAGTGGGGCAGCATTATTAGGTCTCCATAAATGTACACAATGTCACAAGTCGGTACCCGTCCGGCTATGACCTTAGATGTTGTCAGGACGTAAACTCCAACAACCAACCAACTAACCCCGCATGCTGGGTCACAACTACAGCGTACTCGGTGGAAAGTGTGTGTGTGGGGGGGGGGGGGGGGGAATGGTGTATTACATTTATTTTGTATCTCATTATTTTATTTGATAGGATAATTTCACTGCAAGCTACATTAAAAGCAAATTTATGGCAAGAACCATACAAAGTTTGTGTGTTCTCTGTGGCAGAGTGGTTAGAGTGCCTGACTTTTTTCTGAGGTCGGACTCCTAATCTGAAGGTCGGTGGTTCGATTCCCTGTGCCCCTACCTCTGGCAATTTGGATTTCCACCGCTGTGTATAACTTACAGCGTCATCAAAGGCCGGTTCCTCTCATACTATGTCTATGTGGTGTGAGAGGTTAAAAATCCCTAGGGTCGGTAAAAGTGTAGGCTGGGCTTTTTATCGACAAACTGTCTAATGGTGAAAACGAGTCTATTCAGACTTATCCATGATAGGCAGTATAAATAAATCTTCAAAAAGGTTGGTCACCAAGAGGCATGTGGTGTTATGTGTAAAGTGTAGGGGATGGGTGCGGAAGGGGCACCAAACCACAACTTCCGCCATGTAAGCTGAAGCTGGGACCTGACACGCTGGGTCAAAAGGTTCAGTCCTTCCTTGGGGACCAGCGAAATACTAGGAATAAATATTTGCTCTTGTGATAAAGCTGCATAATCCGATGACGGCATGAATTTTCCCAAATCTAATCCTACATGTATCTGATCTAGATACTGGAGCACTGAGTGATAAACATTTGTTGCAGATCGGTGCTCCTGTGCTATGCTGCTACTTTATCTTTTTTTTAAACAGGTAAACAAAGCCAATGGTGTTTAGCATTTCGGTGTCCATATGTCCAAGTAAATTTGGCAGGTTTTCAGTCCAAATTTATCCAAAGTTAACCTTTTTCATATACAAGTTCCTTCAAACTAAAATAAAATAGATTTTAATGACAAAGCTTAAAAAAAAAAAAAAAGGGTAGAACCGCAAAGCCATCGAATAATGCAACCTCAATATACCAGATGGGGTGGCCGAATGAGTAGAGCGCCTGTCTCCTGTTTTGGAAGATCGGGAGATCCGAACCCATGAGTTCGCGGGTTCGAATCCTGGTCGAGTCAAACTGATGACTTATAAATTGATACTTGTCGCTTTCTAGCCTGGCACTCGGCATTATTAGGATAGTGCAAGGACTGGTTGGCTCAGTGTCAGGATAATGTGACTGAGTGGGATATCAGGTCATGGTGCTGGTGGCCTGGTTTCCTAGTGGGGCAGCATTATAAAGTTGCCATGAGTGCACACTGTCACAAGTCGGTACCCGTCCTGATATGACCTTAGATGTTGCTAGGATGTGAAATAACAAACAAACAATCAATCAATATACAAGTATGAAGGCCTGGTCACATAGCCGTTAGTGGACGTAGTGATACGTAGGATACATTAACGTGGGTCAAAAGTGTTGTAAGTATGTTAAACTATGTTGAAATACATTAAGGTATGGCAGGTGTTGGTATGGATACATACGTTGTGGTACGGATAAATACGTTATGGTACGGATGCTGGTACTTTCAACTATGTTAGCCTCCACTATGGTCACCTATGCCCACTAATGGCTATGTGACCCAAGCTTCGTCCAAGTATACTAGAGTACGCTAGAACATGCTAGATTATGCTAGAGTATGCTAGAATATGCTAGAGTATGCTAGAGTATGCTAGAGTATACTAGAGTATGCTAGAGTACGTTAGCATGACGGATGCAAATTCAGCCTCTAACCTAATGCTCTTTTGAACATGTCCAAAAATGTAATCGGAGATCACGGCTCACCCACGTTATTACCAAATTAACATCACGGACAAGTATGGATGCCGGTATGTTCAACTATGTTCAACTATGTTCAACTACTTTCAATTATGTTAGCCTCCACCATGCTCAACGACGTCCAATAACGGCTATGTGACCGGGGTTTAAGGGTCACATGTCTACGATATTTACATTGATCGATTTTGGGGCACTATTTCATCATCCATCAAAAGGTTTGGGATGCGGTCCGGATATGACCTTATATGTTGCCAAGATGCAAAAATCCAAGAAACACCAACAAACAGGTTTGGGATGTGTCTTGATCCATCACTTAATAGTGCGCAATAAATGTCACGCCATGAATGACATACCTCACCGGATGTGTAATGCCCCCACAAAGTTTTGTTTAGGCCTCAGTCACAATATGGCTTGTGGCCACTTTGCGACTAAAAGCCAGTAACCTCCTTGCAACCAAAGCAAGAAAAGGTGGGGAAAACAATGGTCGGTAATCGGTTGGCGATTGGTCGCCGACTGCTCGGTGATTGGTCGGTGACCAGTAGGCGACCAGGGCCGAATTTTGGGGGTGGTTGGTGACCCGTTGCTGACCGGTCAGTGACCAGTCACAAGAGCTGAAAATGGTGTTGTTTGCAAGCAGGTTTTTGTTGCAGCAGCTGCAACCTCATTGCGACCAAATTGGTCGCCCAGAGGTCACCGACCAGTCGCTGACAGGTAACCTACTGGTTGTGTTCCTTTGCGACCACCTTACTATTCGACCATCCCTTTTGTTGTGGTCACAAGGTGGTCCCAAGCGATCGCAAGCATAGTGTGACTTAGATAAAAGATTCACCTGGTACTTGTAGTACATGGGTGAATACGCGCGAAAATAGCTTTAGTATGGAACAGCAAGTAGAATGCCTGCCTCCAGTGTCAAATGGTTACTTATATCGGCACTGACTTGGTGAAATGGGAGAGAATGCAAAAAGACAAGATGGCAGCCGCAGAACGCCATCGATTTCACTTTTAAGTCTTATTAGACTAGATATTATATTATATTTTTCAACTCAAAGGTAGCGGGCTATCAATAAGACATAAGTAAAGAATAATTGTTGCTTCTTAGATTGTGAAATTAGGTTCTCAATTCCTTAACCCGCTTTTTCTACCGTTTTTATATAGGGTTGGTATTCACCCGTGTACTGTGAGTACCGGGTGAATCCTTTATCTAAGTGTGACTAGGGTATTACTCACACTTGAACTTGGAAGACTCAAGTTTCATAATGTGTTTTAGACACAATGCGATATTAAAATATCACGGCATGATTTTACTGTGTTGCACTTTTACACATCGTCTTTCCCTATCTCCATAGTGACTGCGCACGCAACCCAACACCAAACCCACCTCCACCGCACACCCACCCCACATCCAATCCCCACCCAACCTCCACCCCACCCACACCCCCAGGCAGTCACCTGCAGCCACCTGTATAATCAGCCCGAGGTGACCTCTCTACCCACTGCCCCGCCTCTCCGACCCCAGCAGCCCACCACCCCCACCACCACCCCGATCCATGTCTACCCACCAAACACACATCGTGGCATTCCTGACGCCTGCATACCTGGCGAGCCTGAGGTGATTGTAAAGAGTTCCCGCATACTCACCCCCCCCCCCCACAATACACCCATACACCCCCACCCACACACACACTTCATCTTCCTATCCCCGATTAGCAAAGACGGTGGAAGTAGTGTAAAGAAGTTCCCGAATCACATACTCCCGTTTTTTTCGGTCTTAATAAAAAATGGTGGAAGTAGGGAAAGAGTGCTCGATTCAAATACTCCCGTTATATTTGGTCTTACCAAAGACGGTGGAATTAGGGTAAGAGAGCACCTGACTCAAATATTCCCATTATACTTGGTCTTAACACTTGCTATCCGGACCGCACTTCGTCCAAACCTCTCTCTATCTCCTCTCTGCTGGCCATGCTCCTCCTTGATATTTCTGAAAAGAGTTCCAGGAGGGGGAGCCCACCAGCATTTCACTTTCTACTCTTACTCTGTCTGTGTCTTTGGCTCGCCAGCTGGTCACCATAGAGCAAATAGACACGGTCCTTTGACTCAACTCTCCTCATTTCTATTTCCTATACTCTATCCTTTTTTTTTCTCCCAGGCTTACTTCTCCCCCTGATCAAGGGAGTTGTTTGCTTGGGTGGGGCCCTTTACCTTATCGTTTCTCTCGCTTTGTTCTTGTTGCTGGAACTGCTGGACCCACCTTTGCCCATCCCTTCCTCCTGAACCCTTGCTGCTGTCTACTGGATAAGAGTGCTGCGCTACCGCCGGACCGAAGTGATTCGGGGGCCGCCCCAACGATTCGTCGTTTAATTGTTGTAAAGACATCCCCAGCTTCTACAACCCTCCCACCAGAAGATTAATCTTCAACCAAAGATTGGACCGATTTACCGGTGCCTCTCTATATTGCTGCAGTTCTGCAGCTGGTAACCGTTGTAAGGTTATGAACCCCCTAGCAGTCAGTCTTAGTCTTAACAAATACGGTGAAAGTAGAGTAAGACTCTTACTAAGAATACGAGAGCACCCGCCTCAAATACTCCCGTTATATTCGGTCTTAGCAAAGACGGGGGAAGTAGGGTAAGAGAACACCAGCATGACATACTGTCGTTATATTCGGTCTTAGCAAAGACAGTGGAAGTAGGGTAAGAGAGCACCTGACTCAACTACTCCAATTATATTCGGTCTTAGCAAAGACGGTGGAAGTAGGGTAAGAGAGCACCCAACTCACATACTCCCGCCATATTCGGTCTTGGCAAAGACGAGGGAAGTAGAGTAAGAGAGCCCCTTACTCAAATACTCCCGTTATATTCGGTCTTAGCAAAGACGGCGGAAGTAAGGTAAGAGAGTACCTAACTCAACTACTCCCATTATATTCGGTCTTAACAAAGACGGTGGAAGTAGGGTAAGACTCTTACTAAGAGAGCACCTGCCTCAAATACTCCTGTTATATTCGGTCTTAGCAAAGACGAGGGAAGTAGGGTAAGAAAGCACCCAATTCACATACTCCCGCTATATTCGGTCTTAGCAAAGACGAGGGAAGTAGGGTAAGAGCGCAACTGACTCAAATACTCCCATTATATTCGGTCTTAGCAAAGACAGTGGAAGTAGGGTAAGAGAGCACCTGTCTCACATACTCCCGCTATATTCGGTCTTAGCAAAGACGCGGGAAGTATGGTAAGAGAGCACCTGACTCAAACACTCCTGTTATATTCGGTCTTAGCAAAGATGGTGGAAGTAGGGTAAGAGAGCACTCAACTCACATACTCCCGCTATATTCAGTCTTAGCAAAGACGATGGAAGTAGGGTAAGAGAGCGCTAGAATCACCTACTCTCCCTATGTGCGGTCTTAGCAAAGTGTATTTGCACTAATGCCCTTCAGACACCTATCCTGTAAAAAGAAAACGTGGTCGCTGGCTAGCGATCGGCTATCGGGGAAATCCCACAGATGGTGTTAGATTAAATATTCCTCCCCAGTAGGGGTGAATGGCTACACTATTTAAGTCCATGCAAAAACTGTTTTGTGGAGCGTCCTTTGAAAGTACTGGTTCCAGACAGCATGTTTTATCTATGGTGGTGTAGAGTTGCAGAACTGGAAGAGAATGACCAACATACCAAGATGACAGCCACTGGATTATTTCTATCCATTCATCTTTCAAAGACAATTAATCTTGCTGATTGGTTGTTGGAGTTTTATGTTTTTTTAATCAAGTCTACACTAGACATTAGACAAGTACTGGGCTGTGAAGGATAAGTATGTGAACAATACATTTAGCTTCTTTGATAGATGAATACCATGAATATGTCCATAACCCAGCAATCTGACACTTTTTCTATTGAGTAGTTTAGCCGCCCTTTCCATGCAATAGTCGTGCAGTATTGGGATGTGGGAGTAACTCAAGCCATGTGTGACTCCAATCAGCATAAACACAAAACTGTCTCGTCGCCGCTGTTTCCGTCGATGTTCCCGTCGCTGTTCCCATGTTGGAAATACTTCCGGTGAATTTCGCGCGGACGAAGGCAGAAGTAAAGCTGCATAGCCCGATGAAATATCAAATTTTCAAAATCAAACCAATTATCTAGATTTGATTTTACATATCTAACTTAGATACTGATGCACTTATTAAGCATTTGTTTCTGCGTAGAAGGCACTACTGAGTCAATTTAACAGAACCTGTTACTGCAGAAGTCTATGGTGTCAGAGTTTTGGCAAGCATGCCAAAACTAATTTTCCCTGTTTGCACTCAAAATATCTCAAAAGTTTACCATTTAAAATAAAAGTAACTTTGAACTAATCTAAAGTAGATACTAGTGATCGGTCTAATATATTTATAAAAGAAAAAAAAAAAAGAATTTCAAAACCATCGGACTATGCAACTTTAAGCTAAGATTCCATATACACAGAAGCAGTATGGTTATCCAATGTTGTGTTCGGATGCCACACCAATCGCTACATGGACCGATTCAATTTACCGCACACGCATCTATACGAAAAACCGCACTCACTTCCGGACATATCGAATCGCGCTAATGCGTTTACATTCATTTCCGGTACACCCTCCCCCCCGCATCCCAATAATACATGTTGTATGCCACTTCCGTACATGTGGAATCTTAACCGTACTTCAAATTGGAGTAGGAATGTTGTCATTTTCGTAACTTATAGCCCTGTCACACTATGACGTATCTCGCCGGCGTGCCGCCAACGCGCCAAAAAGTCGAGAAACGTCAAACTTTTCGGCGCGGTGGGAAAAAGTTTGACGTCAGCGCAACATGTTAGTAGCTTGCGGCCGACGTTATGGTAAAGTATATCAACGCGTGAGGAAAAAAAAGAAGAAAAAGTTTGGCACGCCATCCTGATATGACCTTAGATGTTGCTAGGACGTAAAACAACAACAACGCACCAGTTTGGCGCAACATGTGGGAAGGAGCCTCACGCGCATGCGGTGTCTGCCTACCGTTTGCATAATGATCTTTCAGCACGTTTAACGTATTTCGACGCGCCCTAACGTAGCCATAACGTTGGCACCCACATGTTGGCACACGTCGAAAATTGTGTGCAAGCATAAAACTTTCGACGCGCCACGACACGCGCCGCCGATCGAACGCGTGCCTAACCCGCGCGTAATGCTTCCTGACGTGTCCCCACATTTCACCAAAAAGTGACACACGTCGACGCGCGTTGGCGAGAAACGTCGTAATGTAACAGCACCATAAGAAGAGCGACCACATTACTGAGATTGTCACAATCTGGGACGCTAGTTGGCATAAACACGACGCCCCCGAGTCGTGTCCGAATGGCCGCCCGAGGGCCGCCCGAACTCGGCCAGTCCGAGGTTGGGGGCGTATGTTGATCGCCTTAAAAATGACAATTGGCTTTGTTAAAAAAATAAAGAGGACAAATTATGTCACCGTGTCAGTTCATGGACGCTGGCGGTTCTCGTGTCAGTCACTGAAGGTAAATAAATCGGCGTTTTATTCCACGTCTAATTTTAACAAAATTGTTTTATTACAGTTGCATAATCCAATGATTAAAAAAGTTATATTTGTATATATTTAAATTAATATAGCAAGTTGATAAATATAATGTACTTTACCTTAGTTTGATTTTTTGTTTATGTTAAAAAGGTTCAATCTGGATATATTTGAAATTACTTGAGTCTGTATTTAATATTAATGTCATGATTGTTTGTTGGGGTTTTCCATCCTTGCAATATCACAGGTCATGTGTTATGAAAAATACATATTCATATATGTCTATTACAAATTAATTTTAAAATGCGGATCTTCGGCAGCGACAGACTCTATTAAATTTACTTATATCAGTATTCCTTCTACATAGCAATACATGTTAAATGAATGCAATAGTACAATCCATTTAAGTTGACTTTGTAGGATCAAATCTAAGTGAGTGTTTTAATTTCGGAAATTTGATCCTGTCATAAATCTATACAGCGTTAATAATTA